>CM042252.1:19686716-20049216 GCA_023566225.1 Romanogobio albipinnatus | reverse complement strand
GACCACTGCAGACCAGGAAGAGCCCACAAGAACTACAGTTTTGGAGATGCTCTGACCGAGTTGTCTAGCCATCACAATTTGCCACTAGTCAAACTCGTTTAAATCCTTATGCTTGACCATTTTTCCTTTGCTATATATATATATATATATATATATATATATATATATATATATATATATATATATATATATATATATATATATATATATATATATATATATATATATATATATATATATATATATATATATATATATATATATATATATATATATATATATATACACATACATACATACATACATACATGCATACATACATGCATACATACATGCATACATACATATATATATATTATATATTTATTTATTTTGTGCTTATTTAATATTGTTTTAAAACGTGGAATATAGTAACAATAAAAAACAAAGTATGTGTCCTCACTTTTGGCTTGTAGTAAAAATATGTAGTGTAATGATTTTGTGGCGGCATGTGATGATGTGAGGAGCCTCATTAGATTAGAATTACTTGCCACCGACGTGGAGAGACTCTTTCTTCCTGGGCATAAGTTGGACGTTACATAAACATTCTTACCTTTCACCTCAACGATGGAAAAGTAGCGCTTATACTTCCAGTTAGCGAAAGCTACCTTTGAAGTCGTTGAACTTGGTTTGTGTGACTGTATATATGCGTGCGTGTGTGTGTGTGTGAACTTAACCTATCAACCTCAACCTTGTCTCCCACCCACCGATCATCATCAGTTATGTGTACTAGGGCTGAACGATTAATTGCATTTGCGATAATATCGCGATATGATAAAACACGATTTCCTAACCGCAAAGGATGCGATTACAGTCTGGTCACGTGACACGCGAGAATAAAGTCTGCAGAAGAAGAAGCAACTTGGCACGTTACACATATCATATGCCTGGCCTAAAAGGGAAAAAAAATGTTTGTGTTTGATCTATCTAATATTGTGTTGTTCATACTATAGGCTACTATCATCTCTCCAATGATTCTGGATCGATTCTGAGCTTAGATTTTAACTGCAGGTGCGCGGTGTGTTTTAGAAACACCCGTATTCTGATTGCTTCCATTATCTCTCTCTTTCTCTATCTCTCTCTCTCTCACACACACACAAAATCACACACGAACCATAAAATAATATTTCATAACGTTCCGAAAGGTTGACGGCGCGAATTGCAATGACATTCGCAGGCTTCTTTGCACAGGATATGCGCTGAGAAACTTTGCTTGATGTCACGCTTACAGTGTGTGTTCTCGCCCACCGGTATTTTCCTTACAAATGCTCAATGAAGGCTTAATTCATGTCGTTAGGAATGCAGTGTGCTTGTATATTAAAAATAAGAAACTCACTGACAGAAGGCTTTCCATTTCAAATGCTCACGCGGCGCTTTGTGAAGAGTGCTCGCGAGCACGCGTCTGTGTGCGTCTCAAAATGCTTTTATGACGCAACATTAATGTAAACACCATTAGTAATGTCTTAATGAATTAAAAAGACAGGGCAAAAACATCTTATATTTCAAAAGAGATCTGTGCATTAGTGTGAATGCAGGTCTCCCGCTGTCTATGATGATGTCATCATTAATAATCAAACAACAGTAAAGCTGAGAAAGAGAAAAATCAATCAAACTCTTTGTTCATTGCTTATAATATGTTTTTTTGTTCCTCTTTATGATTTGCTAGCTTATGTTTTGCAGCTATATTAGTTTATATATTTAAAAATTATTAACATGCAATTGTTTTAATTAAAATGTTATAATGTGTAGTTATTTTAAAAAGATTATAATTACATATATCATAATAAAAAACATTTAAAGTTTTTAATAAATTTATAAGATTAATATTAATAATTAATAAGGAAAAAGTTCAAGAATTGTTTTGGGATCGTGACTCCCAAAATCGGAATCGGATCGTGAGGTACCAATTAAAGATTTCCACCATTACTATACAATTATGTATTGTTGAATAATACAGAAGATAAAGAGTTAAAAAAAAAAAAAAAAAAAAATCGCATATTAAATCGCAATCGCAATATTGGTAAAAAAAACAAACAAAAAAAAAAAAAAAAACATTTGCCATTAGATTTTTTCCCAAAATCGTTCAGCCCTAATGTGTACCACCCCACCCACTCCCCAACACGCATGGCAGGCATGCACGCCCGCACACACACCTACACACACACACACACACACACACACACCAACCAGAGAAAAAAAAAACATTGCAGGTCCGCCTGTTCGGATGAAAACCGCTTCAGTGAACTCAATTATAGTAACGCCGCATTTTATTCTCAGTAACGCTAACGGTGTTGTAACGGGAGAAACAGTAATTGGTTTGATTACTCGTTACTGAAAAACATAATTCCGTTAGTAACGCCATTTATCTATAACGCTGTTATTCCCATCACTGGTCATCACGGATCAAAAAATAATAAGTGCAAAAAAATTTGAGGATAATTGGCTAGAGGAGGAGCTGTCAATCTAGAACTAGTGGACCAATGGTGACATTTAAGTCTGCCCTGATTCACATGAAACTCTAATTGCAACATTTGGAAAAACAAGTGCAGATTGTGGAAACAAGAGCGAATTGAAAAACAGAAAAATTTCTGAAAATACAAAAACAGAAATATAACCTTCCTCCATGAACTGCCACCTTAACGTGGTGGAGGGGTTTGAGTACCCGAAAGACCCTAGGAGCTACGTTGTCTGGGGCTATATGCCCCTGGTAGGGTCTCCCAAGGCAAACAGGTCCTAGGTGACGGGTCAGACTAAGAGCAGTTCAAAAACCCCTTATGAAGAAAATAATAACAAGGACCGTGACGTCGCCCGGTACGGCGCAGCCGGGGCCCCACCCTGGAGCCAGGCCTGGGGTTGGGGCTCGTATGCGAGCGCCTGGTGGCCGGGCCTTCCCCCACGGGGTCCGGCCGGGCTCAGCCCAAAGGAGCGACGTGGGGACACCTTCCCGTGGGCCCACCACTCACGGGAGGGACCGTAAGGGGCTGGTGCAAAGTGAATCGGGCAGCAGTCGAAGGCGGGGGCCTAGACGACCCGATCCCTGGACACGAAAACTGGCTCTTGGGACATGGAATGTCGCTGGCGGGGAAAGAGCCTGAGATTGTGCGTGAGGTTGAGAGGTTCCGACTAGAGATAGTCGGAATCACCTCCACGCACGGCTTGGGCTCTGGAACCACACTCCTCGAGAGAGGATGGACTCTTCACCACTCTGGAGTTGCCCATGGCGAGAGGCGGCGGGCTGGTGGGGGTTTGCTTATAGCCCCCCAGCTCTGCCGCCATGTGTTGGAGTGTACCCCGGTGAACGAGAGGGTCGTTTCCCTGCGCCTTCGGCTCGGGGATAGGTCTCTCACTGTTGTGTGTGCCTACGGGCCGAACAGCAGTGCAGAGTACCCGACCTTCTTGGTGTCCCTGGGAGGGGTGCTGGAAAGTGCTCCGACTGGGGACTCCGTAGTTCTACTGGGGGACTTCAACGCCCACGTGGGCAATGAAAGTGAAACCTGGAGGGGCGTGATTGGGTGGAACGGCCCCCCTGATCTGAACCCGAGTGGTGTTCAGTTATTGGACTTCTGTGCCAGTTACAGTTTGTCCATAACGAACACCATGTTCAAGCATAAGGGTGTCCATCAGTGCACATGGCACCAGGACACCCTAGGTCGTAGGTCAATGATCGATTTTGTGGTCGTTTCATCTGACCTGCGGCCATATGTCTTGGACACTCGGGTGAAGAGAGGGGCAGAGCTGTCAACTGATCACCACCTGGTGGTGAGTTGGATCCGATGGTGGGGGAGGAAGCTGGATAGACTCTGTAGACCCAAACGTACTGTGAGGGTCTGCTGGGAACGTTTGGCCGAGTCTCCTGTCAGAGAGATCTTCAACTCCTGCCTCCGGCAGAGCTCCGACCGGATCCCGAGGGAGGCTGGAGATATTGAGTCCGAGTGGACCATGTTCTCCACCTCCATTGTCAAAGCGGCCGCTCGGAGCTGTGGACGCAAGGTCTCCGGTGCCTGTCGAGGCGGCAATCCCTGAACCCGGTGGTGGACACCGGAAGTAAGGGATGCCGTCAAGCTGAAGAAGGAGTCCTATCAGGCCTGGCTGGCTTGTGGGACTCCTGAGGCAGCTGACAGATACCGGCAGGCTAAACGGACTGCAGCCCGGGTGGTTGTGGAGGCAAAAACTTGGGCCTGGGAGGAGTTCGGTGAGGCCATGGAAAAGGAAATAACCGTCCGGCGCCTCAGGAGGGGGAAGCAGTGCCCTACCAACGCTGTTTACGGTGCTGTTGACCTCAACTGGGGATGTAGTCGGACGGTGGAAGGAATACTTTGAGGATCTCCTCAATCCCGCCGTCACGTCTTCCATTGAGGAAACAGAGGCTGGGGGCTCAGAGGAGGACTCGTCCATCACCCAAGCTGAAGTCACCGAGGTGGTCAAGAAACTCCTCGGTGGCAAGGCACCGGGGGTGGATGAGATCCACCCTGAGTACCTCAAGTCTCTGGATGTTGTGGGGCTGTCTTGGCTGACACGCCTCTGCAACATCGCGTGGCGGTCGGGGACAGTGCCTCTGGGATGGCAGACCGGGGTGGTGGTCCCTCTTTTTAAGAAGGGGGACCGGAGGGTGTGTTCCAACTATAGGGGGATCACACTTCTCAGCCTCCCCGGGAAAGTCTATGCCAGGGTACTGGAGAGGAGAATTCGGCCGATAGTGGAACCTCGGATTCAGGAGGAACAGTGTGGTTTTCGTCCCGGTCGTGGAACACTGGACCAGCTCTATACCCTCTACAGTCCACATTTGTTTTGTGGATTTGGAGAAGGCATTCGACTGTGTCCCTCGCGGCGTCCTGTGGAGGGTGCTCGGGGAATATGGGGTGCGAGGTCCTTTGCTGAGGGCTGTCCGGTCCCTGTTTGACCGAAGCAGGAGTTTGGTCCGCATTGCCGGCAGTAAGTCAGACTTGTTCCCGGGCTGCCCTTTGTCGCCGGTTCTGTTCATAATTTTTATGGACAGAATTTTTAGGCATGGCCAAGGGCCGGAGGGTGTCAGGTTTGGGGACCACACGGTTTCGTCTCTGCTCTTTGCGGATGACGTTGTCGTGTTGGCCCCTTCTAACCAGGACCTTCAGCATGCACTGGGACGGTTTGCAGCCGAGTGTGAAGCGGCTGGGATGGGGATCAGCACCTCCAAATCCGAGGCCATGGTCCTCAGTCGGAAAAGGGTGGCTTGCCCACTTCAGGTTGGTGGAGAGTTCCTGCCTCAAGTGGAGGAGTTCATCTAGGGGTCTTGTTCACGAGTGAGGGGAGGATGGAACGGGAGATTGACAGACGGATCGGTGCAGCTTCTGCAGTAATGCGGTCGATGTACTGGTCTGTCGTGGTGAAGAAAGAGCTAAGCCGTAAGGCGAAGCTCTCGATTTACCGGTCAATCTACGTTCCTACTCTCACCTATGGTCATGAGCTTTGGGTCATGACTGAAAGGACAAGATCCCGGATACAGGCGGCCGAAATGAGCTTTCTCCGCAGGGTGGCTGGGCGCTCCCTTAGAGATAGGGTGAGAAGCTCAGTCACTCGGGAGGAACTCGGAGTAGAGCCGCTGCTCCTCCACATCAAGAGGGGACAGCTGACCGGATGCCTCCTGAACGCCTTCCTGGGAAGGTGTTTCGGGCATGTCCAACCAGGAGGAGGCCCCGGGGAAGACCAAGGACACGCTGGAGGGACTATGTCTCCCGGCTGGCCTGGGAACGCCTCGGTGTCCCCCCGGAAGAGCTAGAGGAAGTGTCTAGGGAGAGGGAAGTCTGGGCATCTCTGCTTAGACTGCTGCCCCCGCGACCCGTCCCCGGATAAAGCGGAAGAAGATGGATGGATGGAGTAATATAACCAAGAAAAACTTAATTTTGTGATTTGGATAATTTTGCATTCGTATTTCAATGTTGTGCAATATAATTTTAAAAGTGTTTAAAGTTGATTCATGCTTTTTTTTATTTTTTTTTAAATACTTTTTTAACTTTTTAATTTGTGCTAATTATTTTTCGATCCATTACCACATTGTTTGCTATTCTGATCATTTTGCATTTGTTTTTCAGTTTTGTTTGTTCAGTATATTTTACCAATTTTTTTTATATTTTTGTTTCACATTATTTTTGGATCAGTGACCGCAAAACATTTGACAGCTAATTAGACAGCATATTAACTGACCTTCAGGACTACTTTCTGCCCCTGGAAGTCTGTGCTAAGAAGAGGTCTCCTCCCACTCAGCTCTCTCATCGGCTCTGCGTCAAACATTTCTCTGTCCAAGCTCTTCATTAACAGTCCTGCAGAGCTCTGAAAGCACACATATTCAGGAAATGAAAGAATGTCCCTCTGTTCAATTCTTCTATCCATCCCAGTGAATATTACAAAAGAAATGGCTGAAACACTTCTTTTGGAATTGCTTAACTGACGCCTTATTACAAAAAAATATTGATTGACAGGCACGCATCGAAAGCTATCTTAGTATTGCCTTAATATAGTATCTGACACTATTTGCACTAAGTATAAGTAGCATCTAGCAACTATTTACACTTAGTGCAAAGAATATACAGCTATTTTCTATTAGTGTCAATAGCATCTTTCTCTCTTTGCACTTTGTGTAAACAGCAGCTGCCTAATTTTAAACAATGTAGATTTTTAAGCAAACAGAGACTTGTAGGTACTGACAAAACAAGTACTCACCATATAGCCATTGATATCGGCATCAGGAAAGATCATTGGTAACTCAGGAAAACCTCTTTTCACCAGGTCACACAGCATTGTCTGCACATCAGCACATTTCAGGCATTAACTTTTTTTTTAGCCAGCTGCAACCTGACCATCATTATTTACTTAATAACCTCTGATATTTGAACATATTCAAAATATATAAAACAAAACATATTCAATATATACACTCACCTAAATCATTATTAGGAACACCTGTTCAATTTCTCATTAATGCAATTATCTAATCAACCAATCACATGGCAGTTGCTTCAATGCATTTAGGGGTGTGGTCCTGGTCAAGACAATCTCCTGAACTCCAAACTGAATGTCAGAATGGGAAAGAAAGGTGATTTAAGCAATTTTGAGCGTGGCATGGTTGTTGGTGCCAGACGGGCCGGTCTGAGTATTTCACAATCTGCTCAGTTACTGGGATTTTCACACACAACCATTTCTAGGGTTTACAAAGAAAAAAAAAAGGGAAAAAAATGGTGTGAAAAGGGAAAAACATCCAGTATGCGGCAGTCCTGTGGGCAAAAATGCCTTGTTGATGCTAGAGGTCAGAGGAGAATGGGCCGACTGATTCAAGCTGATAGAAGAGGAACTTTGACTGAAATAACCACTCGTTATAACCGAGGTATGCAGCACAGCATTTGTGAAGCCACAACACGCACAACCTTGAGGCGGATGGGCTACAACAGCAGAAGACCCCACCTGGTACCACTCATCTCCACTACAAATAGGAAAAAGAGGCTACAATTTGCACAAGCTCACCAAAATTGGACAGTTGAAGATTGGAAAAATGTTGCCTGGTCTGATGAGTCTCGATTTCTGTTGAGACATTCAGATGGTAGAGTCAGAATTTGGCGTAAACAGAATGAGAACATGGATCCATCATGCCTTGTTACCACTGTGCAGGCTGGTGGTGGTGGTGTAATGGTGTGGGGGATGTTTTCTTGGCACACTTTAGGCCCCTTAGTGCCAATTGGGCATCATTTAAATGTCACAGCCTACCTGAGCATTGTTTCTGACCATGTCCATCCCTTTATGACCACCATGTACCCATCCTCTGATGGCTACTTCCAGCAGGATAATGCACCATGTCACAAAGCTTGAATCATTTCAAATTGGTTTCTTGAACATGACAATGAGTTCACTGTACTAAAATGGACCCCACAGTCACCAGATCTCAACCCAATAGAGCATCTTTGGGATGTGGTGGAACCAGAGTTTCGTGCCCTGGATGTGCATCCCACAAATCTCCATCAACTGCAAGATGCTATCCTATCAATATGGGCCAACATTTCTAAAGAATGCTTTCAGCACCTTGTTGAATCAATGTCACATAGAATTAAGGCAGTTCTGAAGGCGAAAGGGGGTCAAACACAGTATTAGTATGGTGTTCCTAATAATCCTTTAGGTGAGTGTATATAATGCATGTTCATTTTTTTATTTGTATATTTAAATTTAACATAATTCAACATTTCTATCCCATGACCTGTTTCCATTGCAATCCACAGGTATAAAGCCAAATCCACTATCCAGAGGAACAGTTTACTTATGTGTTCATTCAAAGAATCTAAGCTTAGTATCCTCTAGGAATGTAAAAAGATCTTTATACACATCCAAACATACATATTGCTTCTTCTCATGGCTGATTTCTTGAAAGAGAGCATTCCTCGTCTCAGCGATCTCCTCCTTCTTCTTAAGAATCTCTGGCAGGTCCAGCTCTTCTGCCTGAAGGAAACTCACACTGATAAACTGATCATTTCCATTGGATGCATAACATTTAGCCCCTGGTCATCTGAGATGCCAACGCTGTGTTCATTTTTTGAACAGTGGCCCCACCATGTGGTTTCTCAGAGCACATTAGATAGGACTGCTCTCACCTCCTCCATACAGCTGACCTCGACCAGTTTCCAGCGCAGCTGAGATCGCAGGCTCCGGATGCGCTTCTTCACTGCAAACAGCTCGTCTGCTTTTGGAGAGCTGCTCTGCCACTGCTGTAACTCCTGCTTAAACTGCAGTTAAACGCCATAGCTGTGACAACTGATCAATAAAACTGACCATGAAAATAATCGTGCAGTGTATACAATAAATATTATGCAGTACAACTGTTTTCAACACTGATAATAATAAGAAATGTTTCTTGAGTGTCACACTGAAGACTGGGGTTATGTTGTAGAAAATGTAGCTTTGCCATCACAGGGATAAATTACATCTTAAAAGTCCCATGACATGGATTTTTAAAAATTATTTTTATAATGTTTTATGAGGTGTACTTGTATTGTTAGTAGGATTTTTACATCATAAAATGTCATAATTTAGAAATAAAAGGCATTTTTCTACCCTGCTTTTAGCTCTCATCGCTTGAATGCTCTGTTTGAAGGGGCGTGTCTGATGTGAGACTTCAGTGAAAACGCCTACTGTTGTGATTGGCTGATGGAATACATGTTGAACCCCTCTCGAATACTTTGGCTACTTTTTTACCATTACAGCTGTCGAGATTAACGAATCGTGAAAGTGTTGATTATAGCATTATTTTTTGGATCTTTTCCCATCACATGAAAGGCTGCAGTGATGAGCATTGAGTACACAGGCAGCCTGTTTATCGCGTGAATGCAGTGATCTCGTCATTGCAATGCTATTTCTCTCTAAAAATGCTTTCACCACAACTAACAGCAAACACAATATCGATATGAATACATTAAAAGCTTTGTTGTGCAGCATAACCGCATCATTCATTATTACGTCAGTTTGTGCAAGTTTACAGAAATACTCGCGACATGTGATTGACAGCTCTGAACATTATAAAGAGAGTGTTCTTTGATCGCTTTCTGTAGTTTGATCACAATTTCATTAACAGATTTGTTTCATGCTACTAGCAGAAAAAGTCGTAAAAGTCTGATTGTAAAGCCTGTGCTGACATTGTGACTGAAATAAATGTAAAAAATAAACTAAATCCATTTTCTCCAAATTCTCTGGGCGGGCAAAGCAGAGGAAGGGAAGGTAACCTTTCCCCGTATGACGACATATAGGGAAGATTCCAGATTGGCCCATCTGAGCTTTAATTTTCTCAAAGGCAGAACAGGAGAACCAGGGCTTGGTTTACACCTATCACAATTTCTAGCCACTGGGGGACCAAAGACAGGCTAGGCGAACTCATATTAATGTTAAACAATTTGAAATTTTCATGTCATGGGACCTTTAAAATATATTTTAATAGAAAAGTTATTTTAAAATGTAACAATAAATTGAAATAATATTCTTCCCTCTTGGACTGTCTAGAAGAGATCAAACCCTGGTTTTCGCACAATTTTCTCAAGCTAAATACTGATAAAACAGAGGTTCTTCTTGTTGGCACTATATCCAATTTGGCAAAATCCAACAGCTTGCGACTTTCTATTAATAATTCTATAATCTCCCCATCTTCTCAGGTTAAGAGTCTGGGAGTCATCTCTGATAGTACTTTGTCTTTTGAAACACATGTTTTTTATATTTATACATAAACATCTGAAGTAGAGATCAGTGCACGGTTGCATAAAGCACCTTAAGTGTAAAGTTCGCCCTTATGTTTCCCTTAAACCTAAGGGTGTTGCAGAAAAAAACCCTTAAGTGTTACTTAAGGGTTTTTTTAAGTGAAACCTCATAAACACTTAGAATTCCCCTTAAATGCTGTTTTTTCACTTAAGTAATCCCTTAAAAAGCATTAAGTGTTGCATAAAACCCCTTAACGGTTATTTCCCTAAGTATAACTTAAGGTTTGGAAATCGTAACCTTAAAGGTCCCGTTCTTCGTGTTTTTTTGAAGCTTTGATTGTGTTTACAGTGTGCAATATAACATGTGTTCATGTTTCGCGTGTAAAAAAAACAGTATTTTTCACACAATTTACTTATCTGTACACCGCTGTTTTCACTGTCCTAAAAACGGCCTGATGACTTCCTTGTTCTATGAAGTCCCTCCTTCAGAAATACGTAACGAGTTCTGATTGTGCCAGCGGTTCCTGTGTTGTGATTCGACAGCAGCTTAGCGCAAGTTGTACGGAAAGGTCACGCCTCTTAACGGGAGATGTATGAGATCAATGATCTCTACAGCGTCCCTGGGAAAGCCAAACAAAGGTGATTTGACTCCGGGATGAAAATAACAGCGTCTCGACGACATGGCGACAAACACACTCAAGCTACAGTTCCTTTTCTCCACGCGACCGTCCTCTTCTCCAAGTGGGACAGCAACAAGACCACGCCCCCTTTTTCGCGTATTCTTGTGGGCGGAGGTTAGTCTGTTCTACTGACTGACGTAATTAATGTAGGAAGTACCAGGATGTAGTCCAAGGCTTTGAAAGGGAACTTCTGTTAAATAAAATATCTCGCTTGGCATTGAACTTTGAGCTTTATAATTTTACAGGTATTATTTATGCTCTAACAGCAACATTACACACTAACTAAAGTTTGAACAGTGGGATCACGAAGAACGGGACCTTTAAGAGTAACGCGGACAAAAATAAGACGACATGGCTGAATTTATGGAACCAGCTGAAGATCATTATGTGCCAAGAAGAATTTTTAGGGATAGGGAGAACCCTTTGCCATCTTAGCGATGAAAAATTGTTGCAAGATTACCGATTTGACCGTCACACATCGCAACCACTGTGACACTGAACACTTGCAGTCATACGTACATTTCTGAATGAGATGAAGAAAAAAAAAATAAAAAATTAAAGAAGTCGTTTGACGTTATAACAAGTCATTAATGTATTTTAACTTGTTTCATATAATAGAACCGAAGCTATAGATTGTGAATTTAAACATTTCTCGTTTACCAGTGGCAAAAGTCAGGAGGACTAGCCGAGGTAAGGCTGTTCCAGACGGGTTACATGAGCGCGAGCTCCCGGTGATCGCCGGGATCGCTCAACATTTTTAAATAGGCGCTATTTTTACAAATAACCCACAGATTTGAGCTTTAAACAACTACATTCTCGACTGAACAACTCTTAAAACTACATTTCGTGACACAATAACAGTAGCATTTTTCAATTTCGCAGCCGCACACAGCCACTATGAAAAGCGCAAAAGGATGCGCGTCAATTTCGCTTCAAAAGCTTGCTTTTTACACGTGTCCATCTCGCTTTGGATGCGCGATTGCATTCAAAGTTCAAGCGTCAAACTAGACGCGAATTTGACGCTCTATTCACGTTTGGTGTGAACGCAGCATTAGTGTTAGTGTTTTGCGTATCAATGGCAACAAGACTTTTATAACGTGAATCCAGGATCGCTGTCGTGAAACACTTAAATGTTTCCCTTACCTAGGAGAACCGTTTAAGAGATTATATGCAACACCCTTAAGTTATTCTCTTAGGTAAGGGGAAATCGCTCCTTAAGGATCATACTTGAGGGAAAAACTTAAAGGGGTGGTAAGCCACGATTTCACTTTTCTAACTTTAGCTAGTGTGTAATGTTGCTGTTTGAGCATAAACAACATCTGCAAAGTTACAATGTTCAAAGTTTAAAGCAAATGGAGATATTTGCTTTTAAAAAAAATCAATTTCTAAGGACTACAGCAAACGGCCGCTAGGGACTACTACACATTCCTCCAGGGTTGCTGACATCATCAGCCCCACTATTTACATAACCCCCTCCTCAGAGAATATGAAATACGGGGGGGCGAGGCCATTTTGTATCGCTGCGTGGAATAGCTGTTGTGGTAGGCTAGTTAGTAGGCTGGAGTGTTGTTGCCAATGCCGACGAAACGCTGTTATTTTCATCCGGATTGCAGGTCCGCTTTGTTCAGGAATGGGGATGGGGGTGCGTTGCAGTGCGTTTAACATACAACGTTATATGCATGCGTGTATGAGACAGAGGGGAACACGGTCGCATTTGCAGCAGATATATGCTGCCCATCTTAAATCAAAGCACGAGACAGACAGGGGTCGGAGGAGAAGACCGGAAAATGTGACATAATGGACAATATTCGTCTGTATTTGCAATACACAAGCCGCGGTTCAGCTGCGTGAGACAAACACTGCCAGTGTGAGACGGGCGCGCGCGGCTCCCGCTGTACATTTCACGGAGGAACGCTTCCACAATCCTCGCGCAGTTCAACGCAGGATTCTTACAACGGCTTGTCTGAAAGATGGATTTAAATACAGAAGCTGTTTACAGACCACAACCTGTAAGTATGATTTATTTTTCGTCGATGTGGTTTCCTGTAATAGTTCGTATTGTTAATTGTACGTTGTAGCAAGGAAGTAAACAGATGACAACAATCATTTGACTCTGCAAACCAGTTTGTTAAATGCTCATTCATACTTAACGTTATCCGACAAACACCTAACGTTACAAACTTTTTAAAATCTCAACAGCGAACTTGGCATTAGTGTAAATTATTCTTTGATTAGAGCTTTTATGTATTGTTTATCTACAGGCATGCTAAACATGGTTCTGTGTTTGATTTGGATACTATAGTAAAGCCAATGTTTAGTGTTCGTTCTTGCGACAGATATTTGGCAAATCGTTCTAAAAATACAAAAGTAACGGTGCCATTCAGTAGCGATCACTATAGATCTGCAGTCTTTACTCTTGAGGACTGAACAGGTTCTGCTCGATCATCTTCACTAAAGTCTGGGTCTGATTTGGGCTCAAATTGGTATGGTTTTATTGACGCCATTGTACTACACAAAGCACAGGCTACCGGTAAAGGTAAGGGGCGTGACGTTTCCGACAAACGTGCACTAGGCGGTTAGCGAATCACAACACACTGGGCCAGCTAACCAATCTGAGCCCATTGCGTATTTTTGAGGGACTGGCTTCATACAACCTGGAAACCATCAGACTGTTTTTACGAGGAGGTACTCTGTAGAATAAAAGGTAAAATATAAGAAAAATAATGCCATTTTTTAAAAACGAAGCATGAACACGTTACAGTGTACCCCACAAACACAATAAAGCCTTCGAAAGAATGTGTTTTACCACCCCTTTAAGGTGCTTTATGCAACCAGGCACTGCCCTCCTAAGTATCAGCTTTTCACCATTAACCCAAGAACAGCAGCCACTCAGAGAATCTTTTACCTTTGTGTTGAGTTGGTACTTTTGCCTGATCTCCTCTAACAGACTTTGTTCTCTCTGGATGTCTCTCATGGCTTTACGAAAGGCATTGAAAACTATTTTCCTTTCTTGATTGTCTTGTTCCTATGAAAAGAGTGGCAAACAATTTTTCCATTGCATTTCACGCTTTTGTTTATCTGAAATTGCACTGATGAAAGTGTAGATCAGGACAGAAACTCTTACAGACAATTCAGTACTGAGTTCTTCACACAGGGCATTGTCAGCATTCATCAGGATCTCATCCACATTTCCTGCAACATCCTCTTCGGTTACTGATGTTTTCTCCATCAAACCCAAAAACTGAAAACGAATAAAGGCTTCATCTTATGGCTTTGAATAAATTATCTTTAAACAGCAAACCATAGTTGTGTCCCAAATGACGCACTATACACCAATACACTATGTACGGCTATTTTGTCATTCAACATCGGAGTCTGATTAAAGGGATAGTTCACCCAAAAATGATCATTTACTCACCCTCATTTTTTTCCAAACCTGTATGAGTTTCTTTCTTCTGTTGAACACAAAAGAAAACATTTTGAAGAATGTTGCTAACCAGAAAGTGGACAGCACCCATTGACTCATTGACAAAAGAAGATATTTTAACCAGATAGTTGAGTCAATGTGTGCCATCAACAATCTGGTTAAAATATCTTATTTTTTGAACAGAAGAAAGAAACTCATACAGGTCTGGAATAACTTGCGGGTGAGTAAGTAATGACACAATTTTCTGTTTTTGGGTGAACTATCCCTTTAAAGTTGTGAAAGTTGAGTACATGAAGTGTCCAACATTCCACACTGAAGTGCATCATCCAGGTATTTTAAATTCTTTTTGGTATTCTCAGTGTGAACAAACTACTTGCTAGACTGGGTAAACCCAACCTGATCTGCCAGGGCGAAATCAAATCGCCGACAGGCTGGAAACCTGTAAATTCATTTCTACTGCTTCCGTTACACTTTTGCGGGAAACAATTGCAGACTGGCTTATCCACCTGGAGTGCTATTGGCGGGTTTAACACAATGACGGATAGAAAAGCGATGGATCTATGCCTGTTGATCACGCCTCTTGTGGTCTGATTGGTTGAAGGACTATCCAATTGCATACAGAGTCTTTACAATACAATTATGTGATATACAGACCCAGGATTGCGAATTTTAGCAGGTAGCCCTGCCAAAATAACACATTTCACCCCCAAAATGCCATTTTTCCCGGAGAACCCCCCACCCGGAAAGCTATTGGGCTTGTTTTTAGCTAGTTTTGAGTAGCAATTGGGCGAGTTTTGCTGTAAAAACTTGGCAACCCTGTCTGCACGCAAGCTAGAATAAGTCACGTTAGAAGAAGAAGATAAGTGTAAACGATCTTTGCCGGTGTTGTAAAAAAAGAATTTAAGGATACACATAGTACTTACCAACACGATCATCATTTCTGAGAGAAATAGTGAAGGTGAATGCATATACGAACAAGTTCTCCGTTTAGGATTAGAACAAATTCAACCCAAGCGCCTTTGATGACGTGGATGATTACGTTACTGTTTATCATCTGTCCATCATCGTCTAAAGCCCGCCCTGACAATTTCATTGGTCCGAACAGTTTCTGTTTGGGCATAATTACTTCTCTATGGATCAAGTCCAGACCGAACTGCCAGTGCAAAAAATGTTGTGGGCAGGGCTAAGTTCGTCTGGCATCCAGGCTACCTCATGCCTATCCTTCCTAATTAAAATCCAAATTGCCAAATAATTACCAGGAAACTACCAGGAAAAGGAGATGTGAATTTGATGAGGTTTACATGAACAAACATACCTTGCTAAGCCTGGCTGCCCAGCCGCTAAGAGCAAGGAGAGCCTCATCTGTAGCTTTTTGTGCGTTTTTGATTTTATGTTGTTTTTGCCCCTTCCACTCACAGAACTTCTCAAAAGAGTACTCTTCGGTCTCCTCCGCCAGCATAACAGAGCTAAACATTGCAGTCAATGAGGATGCAACTTCCTATAGATGCAGATGACACAGTTTAAAATGCAGTAATGAAAAGCTGTAAGGTCAATCTTTACATACTTGTGTAGTTTGACGGATATATATTTTAAACACAAGACAGTCCTGGGGCCCATTCTTCGTACCTCACTTAATACATCTGAGATGATTTGACTGATGCCAGATGAGATCATCTAATCGTGATAACTGATCTCTGGCTAATTTGGTTCTTCAAACGAATTTGCAGATTTGATTAAAATATCTCGATTAAGTTGTGTGATACTACGCGTTCTTGTGTTCATTGGAAAGTGCAGATATATCAATATTCGAAACCATGATCAGCAATGCAGCGATTGGCTGGTGTCAAGTGACATCATATAATAATTTAAACAGGAAACAGCCAAGCAGGCAAAATTATAAAGTTGTAATAGATAAATTAAATGTGTAAATGTTTGTTACACAATTCACAATTATTTTATAATAGATAATTTAATAAAATTTGGGGGAATTTTTCCATGATTTCTAGTATTTGTGCAGGCTTTTTTGTGCAGGCCCTTTAGTTACTGTTGCTATGTCCGACAAACCATGGCCCTCTCACACCACGCCAACAGACAGGACAGAGCAAGCTACTTTTGATACGAAACAAAGCCTCAACTTTAAAATGTTGTCCTTTTTTTAAGAAATGTAAACAACAAATGCCGTTTTGTGGCTCTTTAATGTGTGGTGATCGCTGTAGCGCCTCAGTTAAAGCTGCTCGTGAACCGATTATCTCTTCCTTCTAGTTCATTGATAAGCATCAAATTAACATGAATGAACACTAAAAGAAATGTTGTTTCAACCACGGAAAGACATCAGTAAACACCATTTTTCAAGTTCAAGTCCACCAATGAGTCTCTCAATGAGTTATGATGGCTCTGTCTATTATAGACTACACAACATTAAATTAAAGTGCCCCTATTATGCTTTTTCGGATATACATGTCATGGCTTTTTGTAAATGTGAAAGGTCTGCAAAGTTGGTAAAAACGCAGCCATTGTTACTGTTCATATCGGTTTGGCAGTTTGTGTATTTGGACTATGTGTATACAAGTGCTGAGGAAACCTCTGGAGCTGAAATTCAGATAACGGGAGTTTTTTCCGACACGCGCTGTAAGCAGTAGACCAATCACAACAGACTGGGCCAATTGACCAATCAGAGCAGAGTATGTTCGCGGAAAGGAGGGGTTTAGAGAGACTGAAGCTTGATCGAACCATTTCAGACACTGAGAAAAGAGGAGATGCTGTAAAGTATATTGAGAATATTTTAGTTTTTCTTGACTTTAGATGCATGTAAATCAATTGTAGGAGACCTTCAAAACACAATTAGGAACATTTAATATAGCATATTAGAGGCACTTTACAATGAAAATATAAAAACAAATACCATAATAGTATATAAATAAAACAAAAAAAGGGAAGTTTCTTCACTGCATACCTTTAGCTTGTCCAAGCGTTCATTAATTGGCAGCTTGTCCACCTCTTGCAGGAAGTCGTCTATAGCAGCTAAGAGAGCATCACGGGCCTCATTCCTGCTGTTCACCAGTGACTCTATTTCCACCATCTGACAGAACACACACAAACAATGTCATCGCAAACAAAGGACAACAGGGAATGTGATTCCTAACAACAATAGTTCACTCATACACCAATCTATTTAATAAAAACTCTTTTTTTGAGCCACAGAGATAGCATTCTTTTACACCTAAACTCATTTCATTCATTCATTCATTGATCAGAAGACTGTATATTTTACTCACGGTTTGACAGCCTCTTAGATTCTCCAAGGTTTCATCATAAGCTTTCCATGCAAGCTCCACCCTCTCTGAGCTCAACGGCCCTGAGATCCTGAAGTTCATAATGATGGTGATGGACTCCAACAGGCGATCTTCATCAGTGGAGCATGGATTACTCTTCCTGAGTATCAAACCCATAATGATGGCAAGTGCATCTCTTAATCAACAACACTTATACATTTGTGGTTGCTATGCAGTCGCTAGGGTGTTCTAGGTATTTGCTAGGTGGCTGTTTAAAAGAGCCCACCTCCAAGTCTACAGACATGGTGACCTTTAATTCTATTACATTTTTGCGAAAATTGTACATCCAATGTAAAAAAAACAACAAAAAAAAACACAATTGACCAATCAGAATAAAGTATTTTGCCTTAGCAAGCAACACTAACTAATAATAAAAATACAAGGGAACATCATAAGATACATCTTACCTTTTGGACCTTGATAAGCCCAAATGGGAAATTTGAATGATGTTGAAAGAAAAAGATATCTATGAAAACCCAATTCAAATTTTTGTAAGAAGAAAAATCCTTTTGCCTTAGCTTCCTCAGAGAATCCACTTTCTTGGCCAGCTGGGAAATTCTGCTTGCAACTGTTGTAGGATGTTTATGTTCAGTCTCCTTTGTCTTCTCATAACTCTCCTTCACTATCTGCAAAATATGAACAAACCTTTATAAACCTGTGCCATGACCTAAAACAAGCTGAACAATCAACACCCCCAAAAAAACATGCACCTGGAGCTCTAATTTGGCCTCCTCAAGCTGCTGCCCCAGGAGAGATGTATTCAGCTGGATGGCACTCCCTTCCTCTTTTAGCTTCTTGATCTGCAAGTCCTTCTCATTTATCGCCTCTCTCATCCTCTGGGTACACAAAACAGCACAGAGCCACAGATTATCTCAGGCATGTTCTCACATGTAACCATGGTTTTCACTTTCATTAATCAAGTGTGATTTCTTACATGCTTGGTTCTCATTTTCATTATGCTGCATCAATGTACGTACAATACCATTCAAAGGTTTGGAGTCAGTAAGAGTTTTCAATGTTTTGAAAGAAGTCTCTTATGCTCACCAAGGCTGCATTTGTTTGATCAAAAATATAGTACAAACAGTAATATGTTACAATTTAAAATAACTCTTCAAATGTAAAGTATAAAAAAAAGTTATATTCTGAAATATTTGTATGATTTAAATGACTGTTTTCCATATTAATAAAGTATTGCATATTAATAAAGTGTCGCATGATCCTACAGAAATCAATCTAAAATGCCAATTTTGTGCTCAAAACTGTGATTTCAGGATTCTCTGATGAATAGAAAGTTCAAAAGAACAGCATGTATATGAAATAGATCATTTTTGTCACATTATAAATATCTTTACTGTAACCTTTGATCAATCTAATATGTGTCCTTGTTGAATAAAAGATACACTAAATATTCAACTATTTTACTGATCTGCCCGCATTGACACTATATGATAATTGAACTGAGCTGGATGTCATCACTGTTTTCTCCAGAGCGGCTGTACAGCCGAATCAAATTCTGTTGCATTATTTTCCTGTTTAACACTGTGAAGCTGCTTTGAAACAATCGGCCTTGTAAAAAGCACTATATAAATAAAAGGTTACTTGACTTAAAAGTATTAACTTATTAAAAGGTCTCCTTATTCCACTTAGTACCTTCTATACAATTTCCATACTTGTTTCTAGGGGTGAGTAATATGACCAAAATCTTATATTACGATATGAAAAATTTTATTTTATGATAACAATATATTATATTATATATATATATATATATATATATATATATATATATATTTTTTTTTTTTTTGCTTTAAATGATATAAAAATTAAATCGAAATTTCAGAAATCTCACCACCAATTTCAAAATCAACAAAAACTAAGCCCTGCCTAACTAACAAAAGTAAAAAAACAAAGCTCAAGTACATGAAAACAAGTACACAGTCAATGATAAAATAGGAACAAAGAAAATAATTACAAGCAATAGGACAAAAAACTACAATAGCACAAAGACACAAATGAATGAAAAAGACATACCTGAAAATCTTTAAAGGTGCCCTAGAATGATTTGAAACAACATTTTAAATTGTTCTCTGGTATCTACATAGAGGGTATATGGCTTATTTAAGGTCAATAATTGTCCAGCTACGGTTTTACAGGTCCATTTACAACTCTAGAAATCATCCCCAGGATGAAATGGTCTGTTTTTGCCTTATTTGGAAGGGTCATGGATATTAATGCAGAGTTCTGCTCTGATTGGCTGTTTCACTGCGGCTCAATGATAGCAGACACAACTTTACTGACCGTCTTGACGATGGAGAGATTAGGCATTCAACCTTATATATATCAATCAGTATATAATCATACTTCAGTTGTCAAAAATATAAATAAATAAATGTCAAATTACTATCGTTTCGACTTAAATGGTGGAGGTGTTGACGTTAGCTAGAAGGATCGAGTGAGCTATGTGTAAGCAACTAAACTAACATATTATGTTACGTATCTATGGTTGCATTTACTAATTTATGACAACACTGGCATGAAATAATATTAACCTTTGTCATTAGACATACTATTTAGTTATGTAAGCCACTTGGATTATCCTATTCTTCCCGTATAGCATCTTGCGTTGGATATAGACAACAACAGGAATAATATCGTTAATGTTGTCTCTCTAAGAAACTTTCGATTTAATCAGAAATTGTTTAGACAGTCAAGAAGTGGATAAAATCACTTACTGCTTGCAGGTATATGGTTGGAATTGCCCCTTTCTTCAGTGTCAGACACTGAGCAAAGCCGGATTGATATTGTCCCGGGTTTGAAAAACTGTCCGTGATGAAATGGGCAGAGCAAACTAACAACTTTGAATTAAATTGTTGCGATATCCGATTATAAATAAACATCAACCATGCCTGTTGACATGTTTTATTTGTGGGAAGAGTATGAAACGTCTTCACATCCCCTGCACAGCCTGGAACATAACATTTGTTTCCATGATCTGCCATTTCGCTATCCTCGCGTGATGCTTGTTTACCTGCAGAGATGATGCGGCTGCACAGTTTCGCCTGACAGTAACGTGCTTGCTTATGAAAACGTTGGGGGGGCGTACATATTAATGATCCCGTGTATTGCATCACTGCTGGCGTTACGTTGAGATTTGCCTATTTTTCCGTGGTGTTTTTCACAAACGAGATTTACATGTGAAGGAGGAGGCAATGGTGTTTGAGACTCACTGTATGTGATTTACATGTACTGAACTCCTGTTATTCAACTATGGCAAGGTTCATTCGATTTTTCATTCTAGGGCACCTTTAAGTGCTAGAAATAAACAAAAAATACAATAGAACAAAGCAGGTTTATTAGGCTGTTGTGCTTTCACTTCAAGAGCGAATGCACTGATCTAATGATACACGTGCTTTCTTTCTCAACCATTTACATTTAAATAAACGACTGTGGTTCATTTCACCACTTCTGACGCGTGCAAAGTTTCATGAGTTTTCGAGCATGTTTAGGCCCTCAAAAATGCGATTCATTTCAGAAAATAATCAAAATAGACAGAGCAATTCCAATACACTCTAAAAAAAAAAAAGATTCTATATGGCACCAAAAAATGGTTCTTCGTCGTTATCATAGAGGAACCACTTTGGTGCTATATAGCACCATGTTATGTATATGGTAGCGGTGCTATATAGCACCTTAGTCAAAGAACCGGTGAAGAACCTCTGAAGAACCGCTGAAGAACCACTGAAGCACCAAAATTGGTGCTATATAGCACTTAAAAAGGTTCCCCTATGATTACGAGCCAAGAACCATTTTTGGTGCCATATAGAACCTTTTTTTTTTTAAGAGTGTAGGGTCCTCACACCATCACTGCTCGGGCCCTAATAAACAGTGATTTTCAACCACCTGTGAAACAGTAGACCGTTGGCAGACCCAACCCGGGTCACCTCAAGTCTACTGTGGACGTGTTACAGTCCAAAAGAGAAAAAAAAAGATGGCTCAACCCGCTATCAGAAGAGAACTACCAGTTGACCACTGATTTATAATAATTTGATGTGCTGGTTATAAAATGAAATTTGTTGATAAAACATTTGAGAGAATGAGAAAGCGTCACCTGTAGTTCAGACAGAGTTTCATTTGGCATCTGCACAGTATCCTGTGAGGACCACTGCTGTCCATCTCCATCTGCCTTCGAGGCCTTGATCTCAGTAAGCGGTTCCTGACCAACATTCATTTTCTCCACAGGCTGGAGAGCAATGACGGTTTTCTGCTCCCTAAAGCATGTATTCATAACTCAGAACATTCAAGATACTGTATTTTTATGAAACTCATAACTCATGTTACATACTACTGGCAAGATTAAAGTGAATAGAAATGTTATCTTTACACCATGAAATCAAAATGGACATTTTTTAAATATATATATATTTTAGTGTTTTTTATTATTATAAACGAGCACATTATTTTTTTTTGTATTCATGTGCCCTCCAAATCTTTAATCAAATAAACTCTCCCTCCCTCAGCGACATCTCTGATGATGTGTTTACTGGTGTGAGGGTGGGGCACAACAATAGCAAACCACAACCATCCAACGATCCAATCAATTCTCCATGGACAAAATCAAGTCCCGCCCCACATTTTTTCTGGTTAGAAAAGCGGTTTCACTTGGATTTATGTCACAATAGGAAAGAAAAGTATATCGCAAATTTTATTTCATGCAATATTGTCTGTGTGTCTCAAACCTTACTTAATAACTTGAGGTTTCTGGTCTGAGAATATTGGCCGCAACTTGGGCATGCATCCCAAAGAAGAGCCAAGTGTGTCCAACTCCCCCGGGTTCCTGGTGGGCCATAGTCCCGTGCGCTCCTGCAGGTTTACTGTGGGAAGGGAGTTCTCCCTGTTGCCTGGGAGACTGACTTTGGCAAACTTAAATTTCAACAGCTCCTCACCAATGTCAAGATTCCCCTGGAAGGCTTCAACCAGGATGGTTCCGTCAAAGCAAACAGACTTTTTATGGACACGCAACTTTTTTCCATGAATTATATTGTGAAGGAAGGACTTCCCCTAGTGGATAACACAACAGTTGCAACAGTTTTATCTGAGTCAGAGTGAAACATTTCATGGTAAACAAATATTAGATGCATTTAAATTAATATTTATAGGTGAACTGATACCTGTGAAAAAAGTGGGGAATCCTGCTCACTTGACACATGAAAGCCCCAAAACTTGTACTTTTTTGCCAGTCCTGTTGTCTGCAGTTCTTCTGGGAGTTCAACCAAATCAGACCGACTGACAATCTCCATATTTCCATAGTCAACGTACATAATATAGAACTAAGCAGAAAAGACAAAGTAAAACCTTATACAATATTAATGAGAACCACATCAGTGTTAAATGTATGAAAAAAACAACTAAGCGTCTAAGGCCACTGTCATATCATCCAATAAAACAAATCATTCTGACCCACTTCTATAGAGTGCCTTCCAGAAGCATTTTTTCCATGGGGATTTTTTTTAAAAGGTATAAATTTAGGAGTTATAAGCCATGAACCAAACCAACCAGCTACGAGGTGAATAACTATAAATTCACATATAAACTCTGATCAGTGAACATAAACAGAAGCTCAACCGAACCTGCTTGACGCACAAGAACAAACCTCTAGCTGAAGCTCAAACGTGACGTGTAACACACGAGAATGAACCTCTTTGGTTCTTGAGGAAGCTCAAGCGTGCTGAGTAACACGAGAATGAACCTCATTGGTTCTTGCTGAAGCTCAAATGTGCTGCATAACACGAGAATGAACCTCATTGGTTCTCGTGGAAGCTCAAACGTGCTGCGTAACACACGAGAATTAACCTCATTGGTTCTTGCTGAAGCTCAAATGTGCTGCGTAACACGAGAATGAACCTCATTGGTTCTTGAGGAAGCAAACGTGATGCGTAACACAGGAATGAACCTCATTGGTTCTTACGGAAGCTCAAACGTGCTGCGTAACACACAAGAATTAACCTCATTGGTGCTTGCTGAAGCTCAAACGTGCTGCGTAACACGAGAATGAACCTCATTGGTTCTTGCTGAAGCTCAAATGTCCTGCGTAACACGAGAATGAACCTCATTGGTTCTTACGGAAGCTCAAACGTGCTGCGTAACATGAGAATGAACCTCATTGGTTCTCGCAGAAGCTCAAACGTGCTGCGTAACACGAGAATGAACCTCATTGGTTCTTGCTGAAGCTCAAACGTGTTGCGTAACACGAGAATGAACCTCATTGGTTCTTACGGAAGCTCAAACGTGCTGCATAACACACGAGAATGAACCTCATTGGTTCTTACGAAGCTCAAACGTGCTGCGTAACACGAGAATGAACCTCATTGGTTCTTGCAGAAGCTCAAACGTGCTGCGTAACACGAGAATTAACCTCATTGGTTCTTACGGAAGCTCAAACGTGCTGCATAACACACGAGAATGAACCTCATTGGTTCTTACGAAGCTCAAACGTGCTGCGTAACACGAGAATGAACCTCATTGGTTCTTACGGAAGCTCAAATGTGCTGCATAACGCACGAGAATGAACCTCATTGGTTCTTACGAAGCTCAAACGTGCTGCGTAATACGAGAATGAACCTCATTGGTTCTTACGGAAGCTCAAACGTGCTGCGTAACACAAGAATTAACCTCATTGGTTCTCGCAGAAGCTCAAACGTGCTGCGTAATACGAGAATGAACCTCATTGGTTCTTACGGAAGCTCAAACGTGCTGCGTAACACAAGAATTAACCTCATTGGTTCTCGCAGAAGCTCAAACGTGCTGAGTAACACGAGAATGAACCTCATTGGTTCTTACGAAGCTCAAACGTGCTGCATAACACGAGAATGAACCTCATTGGTTCTTGCTGAAGCTCAAACGTGTTGCGTAACACGAGAATGAACCTCATTGGTTCTTACGGAAGCTCAAACGTGCTGCGTAACACGAGAATTAACCTCATTGGTTCTTACGGAAGCTCAAACGTGCTGCATAACACACGAGAATGAACCTCATTGGTTCTTACGAAGCTCAAACGTGATGTGTAAACACACAAGAATTAACCTCATTGGTTCTTACGGAAGCTCAAACGTGCTGCATAACACACGAGAATGAACCTCATTGGTTCTTGCTGAAGCTCAAACGTGTTGCGTAACACGAGAATGAACCTCATTGGTTCTTACGAAGCTCAAACGTGCTGCGTAACACAAGAATTAACCTCATTGGTTCTCGCAGAAGCTCAAACGTGCTGCGTAATACGAGAATGAACCTCATTGGTTCTTACGGAAGCTCAAACGTGATGTGTAAACACACAAGAATTAACCTCATTGGTTCTTACGGAAGCTCAAACGTGCTGCATAACACACGAGAATGAACCTCATTGGTTCTTGCTGAAGCTCAAACGTGTTGCGTAACACGAGAATGAACCTCATTGGTTCTTACGAAGCTCAAACGTGCTGCATAACACAAGAATTAACCTCATTGGTTCTTACGGAAGCTCAAACGTGCTGCGTAACACACAAGAATTAACCTCATTGGTTATTATGGAAGCTCAAACGTGCTGCGTAACACGAGAATTAACCTCATTGGTTCTTACGGAAGCTCAAACGTGATGTGTAACACAAGAATGAACCTCATTGGTTCTTACGGAAGCTCAAACGTGATGCGTAACACACAAGAATTAACCTCATTGGTTCTTGCAGAAGCTCAAACGTGCTGCGTAATACGAGAATGAACCTCATTGGTTCTTACGGAAGCTCAAACGTGATGCGTAACACACGAGAATGAACCTCATTGGTTCTCGCAGAAGCTCAAACGTGCTGCATAACACGAGAATGAACCTCATTGGTTCTTACGGAAGCTCAAACGTGATGCATAACACACAAGAATTAACCTCATTGGTTCTTGCTGAAGCTCAAACGTGCTGCGTAACACGAGAATGAACCTCATTGGTTCTTGCAGAAGCTCAAACGTGCTGCGTAATACGAGAATGAACCTCATTGGTTCTTGAGGAAGCTCAAACGTGCTGCGTAACACACAAGAATGAACCTCATTGGTTCTTACGGAAGCTCAAACGTGATGCGTAACACACAAGAATGAACCTCATTGGTTCTTACGGAAGCTCAAACGTGATGCGTAACACACAAGAATGAACCTCATTGGTTCTCGCAGAAGCTCAAACGTGCTGCGTAACACACAAGAATGAACCTCATTGGTTCTTACGGAAGCTCAAACGTGATGCGTAACACGAGAATGAACCTCATTGATTCTCGCAGAAGCTCAAACGTGCTGCGTAACATGAGAACAAACCTCATTGGTACGCGCACGTCAAGGGAACATGCTTGAGCTTCCTTTACCACAACTGATGAGTGAGTAGATGTTTATGTGAATAAAAGACTAAATTCAATCTGCTCATCATATAAAGTGATCATGTCCCTTTAAAATTTTAGTTTATGATCTCTATATGAAATCAAAGTGGTAGTTGCGAAGCTGCCAATGGAGGGACAGAAAGCGCTCAGATTTCATCAAAAAGATCTTCATTTGTGTTCTGAAGATGAAGGAAAGCCTTACGGGTTTGGAATTTCCATTTTTAGGTGAACTATCCCTTTAAAGCTAAAGCTAACCCTAAATCTCAACCTAACCATACCGGGGACTATGGGAATAAACTGGTGAGTTTCTAAATACGACACAAAGCAGATCCTTCTTGATTTTCACATCTTTTTACAAACCTTGTCTTCTGTTTGCTGTTGCACTGTACACCTGTACCAGCAATTGTCCTCTGAATATCGTGCCCCATAGACCTACAAACGGAAAATGGAGTCAAGAGTCAGATCTAAACTTGTAGACTATTCCTATTTGTCCATATATTACTTGCCTTGTGAGAACTTGGCCTTCCCATCAGTATAGGGGCAATGGGGCATTTTTCTGTCAGCATAACATTTATCTTCTCATTTATTTTGTCTGTTACATTCTGATGAAACAAAAACCCAGCCAATGATTGAACATATTAGACAACAAAAAAAACTAATTCTGTTAGAAATGTTGTAGCAATTTACGCTTTTCACTCAATAGGCCTACACTAGCTTCATTTTTTTTTTTTTTTTTTTCTGCAGAGAATCACCTACAGCACCTTTAATCCATTTGATGTGACAAAGAGAGGTTAACAGAAAGGCTTACCTGAGCCCAAAACGTGATGGCATCCACAACATGAGTGACAACCACGAGTTCCACTGGATAAATAATAACGAGAAGCAAGGCTCAAACATCGTATAAACAAAACGGCCAATGACGCCATCGAAAACCAGGAGAAAAGCTGCAACTTACTTTTTTCAGGCTGGATCCCGGACTGATCCATGAGATTTTCCTAAAATCAACAACATGGCAGCCATGTTAATTTTTCGTTTTCCACGAGTCTCAATTTGACAGTAATGAGCGTTAGAACATAATTTCGTTCGTCTTACCAATGTTTAGCAATGTTTTGCTAACTTACTGAAAATCCACAGGCTAACGATGGTGTCTTGTTGCTTTAGTGTTTGCCCTTCAAAGTAAATAATTGAAGCATATGCTATTTTAATATTACCAGGTATAATTTTGACTAAATATTATTTTAGATAACTGTAAAATTCTGACCTTTAATAAAAATTCAAATAAAATCGAATCCTTGTAACGTTAGTAGTGACGTCCGTTGTCAACAACTTGGTTTTATAACTCGGATCTTTTCAATGAATCACCTGAACCTGGTCTGAACTAAAAAAGGTCTAAACGAATCGATCACGAATCATACCGATCCGAACAGTTCGTAAATCAACAAACGAACCAAATGAATTACTAAAACGGTCTTATTAATACAACTCGAATGCGATAAACAGCAAAATATGCAGTAATATGGCTTAGTTTATGGTATGTTGTTGTTGTTGTTGTTGTTTTGAGAGGTGGGGTTGTCTTTTTATTTAGACAAATTAAATAATTAAAAGGAATTTAAGGGAATAAATAAGAAATAAGAACAGTAAAAAATGAGAATTAATCCATTAAAATTCTGCAAATAATATTTTTCTCCAAAAATATGCACACATTCACACTTTGTATGTTTAATATGTCAATAATGTAAAAAGAAGAAGAAGAAGAAAAAAGGAACAAAAACAAACATTTCTTGTCTCGTCACATTCAGTTATGAATTACATAATTTAAATTATTTAATATAAAAAAATTTAATATAAAAAAAAGTTGAGTATAGTTTGCATCACTGTATGCTACAGTGGATCGTTAAACCTATCCATTGGGGACTTGTCCCCCTCAATGCCTATGGTGGTTGGACCTGCTCTAGAGAAGACAATAGTTTTGTTATTCACTTTGAGTCAGTGTTAGTTTAATAGCAGTCAATGTTTCAAAATTTGTCAATTATGAAGCGAAGTCGGCTCTAAAGCAGTACTGCTGACTAGTTTCATTATCCAACCGAATTCAGTTCAAGTTTTGATCTCATCCAGTAGTGTCAGTTCAGTCAAATCAATAATATTACTGAATATTAAGTGTCCCCGACTAAGCAAGTCAAAGGCAACAGTGGTAAGGAAGCTGGGGATTCAGCCTGAGACACCACGTTGAAACCGTTGAAAACACACAAAATGGGAAACACTTTGGGAGATTCAAAGTCATCTGATTGGTCGAATTCTACAGGATTTCCAGGAGATGTGTGTGTCGCGTTCTTTAATGGTCCACCTGAAAAAAGCCCATGTGTCGCCAAACGCCCTAATGGAAGAGGAAATCTGTTGTGTTTACAACTGTGATGATGAGTGCTTATCAAGATCAACTAAACACTGTATTTCCAAAAGTATGTGAAGTTCATGGCAGACTTTTTAAAAGATGTTTAGAGTTATAGACTATAAATATGACGCTAAACAAAACTAACTGATTGGTTGTTTTACATGTCAGTCAGATGGCCTTTTGGGTGGTCCTTGGCCAATGAAAGCTGTTATGGTGTCCAGACCTTCCGCCGTCAGTGGGTGCCTCTCAATCAGACGGTTGCGTCCTTGAAAGGCTAACGTATATCTCGACTGCCACGTCATCAAGCGCCCCTGCAGGCCATCTCAATTTGAAGGATCCTTGGAAGGCAGCCTTTGTTTCGCGTCTTTCATTCAGCTCATTTTGAAGGATGCATCAAGTGTATCCTTCACGTCCATCATTCAGGGCCGTAACCACCATAGACATTGAGGGGGCCAAGTCCCCCCCAATAATTAGAAATTCTTGCACTGCTGCTGCACTTCATTATGCAGCACTCTGTGTGGTGTTGTTAGGATGACAAAAAGGTTTTAAAGTTACATTTAAGTCTGGTTTGCCTCAGGTCTAACAGTGCTCTGCTCATCAATGTCAAAATGATTGAGATGGCCAATCAAATCAAAGTAGGCAGGGTTTACACTCTCTTTTGGCTCGTGCACAGTCTTCACAAACAGACGAGCACGTCAATCTATCGCTTCATGCCTTGGCGGAGAGAGACTCTGTTCTTTCCGGTGAAATCACAAAACATAATGCACACAAAAACGTGTCCATGCTCTTAATACACAATCATTGATAAACATCTTTGATTTTAATGAAGAAGGAAAAATATATATATATGTAACGATTATGGTCGCAGACATTGAATGAATCTTCCAAATGATTCATTAGATGAACAATCCCCTTTCACAAAGCCCTAATTCAGCTCCAGACCCCAGGAAATCATCATTTTATCACGAGGCTCCTTTCTGCCTCAAGCTATAAGTTCTACATTCCAATTACGTGATTTCCTATGGACTTTTGACCAAAACACAAAGAGGACAAAGACTCGTTGTGATCGCAAGACAAAGAAACAAACAGATCTTTGTCTTTTTCAAGGACTGCTAAATGAACTCCAAGTGACACAGTTTAAGACTCCAAAGCTACAAGCAGGAAATGTTACATATAAGAATGTAGAAGATTATAATTATTGGACTTTCACTCAAATAGCCTTCGACATAGTTTGTTAGCGTGTTTACAACTGATGCACGTGACTATTATGCTTGTATATCACTCTCAAATTCATGCAATTATGTAACTATTGAATGAGTGGATCAAAAGACACCGTGTTTGATACCTCGGTGCTCGTATTGACATGATAAAGCAGATGAGTTGAATGAAATCTTTATAGAATTAATTATGTCCTTATAGTAAGAAATTAGGTCTAAATGTACTCTCTGCTTGAGAGCAGGAAACTAAATGACTATAGATAATCCAATTTTATGGGAGGGGTGGAGACAGTCACCCCTGAATCCTAATTGGCCAGAACCCATCCAGGGGATGGACAAATTTGAGTTTTAACCTCAGACCACAGCTGAAGACTGTGGGGTTTTTTTTGGGGGGCTGAGTGTGTTCGACGTTCACCGCAAGTTGTTCGCAGCGCGGTTCCAGAATCCGCCAAAGCGACGATCAGACGATCGTGGCAGACCATCAAAGAAAATGGGTTAACAGATTTAATTCAGGCCATCTGCTCTTCTCTCACTTTCCTTTCTTTTACTTAAAGTTTATTTTCTTTCAGTAAGTCTCGGCTTGTGCTAAGTTTCGCCGCAAAGTTACTCAACGAGTTTCCAACAGCGTCAACTTCAACAACGCCTTCCAATCTCATCCAGCCGCCAAACACGCCACGTGATTGGCTTCCCAAGACGTCGATCAAAGACACGACCAGACCTTCAGCGAATCCAAGACCCGGGAAAACCCCTCTCCAGCCAGGAGGAAAAGGATTTCCCCCTTGTCAGACACACGTGGGACAAACGCAAGTAACATCTCTAGATTTCAAGCTGAAATGGTGCATTAGATCATATGTAATAACCCCGCCTATGAAACGATAGGAGGATAAATTACTGATCAATGGTTTCTTCAGGTCATGTGTCATAAATGCATATTGCTTGGGATTTCATAACTTCTTTCTCTTAAGACTTATTCTTTCCTCACTTTCTTCCTTTCTGCAACGTATGAATGTGCGAGTGCGTGTGTTTATGTTAGATATTAGTTTGATGTGTTAGAGTAATCAATAAAGTTTCGTTTGTAGTCAAAGATAACTGTTCTTGTGTTATGTGCTTATGAATTTAATGTCTTGAACTGCCGATCTAAGTTACCTGGCTGTTAAATAGTGTTTCACTATTGTTCGGATATTAATATCCGCTGCAGAGTTGATATTTACGGCCCGTTCAAATGAACGCTCATTTGCCCGGCTGTACATTAGACTCTCGCAAAATTCCCTATGAATTCATGAATTCATTCATTTGAGCTACAGAGACTTGTTTCCCTTTAACAGACTCCCCTTTAAGTTCTCACATATTGGTGGACGAATAAAGTTAAGGTGTAAACATTAATTCTGAATTATTTATAAATGATAGCGTAATTCGAGTCTCTTTCATTTTAATTCAAATTCCCCGTTGAGTTATTATTTAATCTGACTCATTGTCGCTACATATACTTGAGAGCGGATTAGAAACCAGAACCTTTGACACGGTTTACAAAAATTCTACCACCAGACCACTAGAGAATTCAACAGTCAATAGCAGATCTGTGTATTTATTCACTAATACGAAGAAACTTAGGATTAATAAGGTATTTGATGCAAATTAATGCAAATATTGTTTGCAAATAGGATTTCCCAAAAGGATTATTTCCCAACTAGAATTAGACCAAGAATTTTGTTCACTGATCTGTTTCTTTATGCTTTATAAAAATAAAATAAAAGATAGGTCAATGTTCAAGACATGGTTACGGCCTTGCCTTCAATCACAATCCTTTGCACACATGCCAATTGGCAAAAAAGAACATATGGAAAACGAGTTGTCACTGAGCTTGTCTGAGACAAAAATAACGTTTGCGGAGATGAAGGCATACATGAAGGCATACATGTTATCTCTTGTTTTGGAGTAAATTAATCATTTAACACTAATCTGCCAATAATGTAAGCCACTGGAAGACCACAGATGGTTGTCCTTCACTGTTTTACATTAATAAAAAGCCAGTTAATATAAAGATTTTTATCATCTTCTTGACGTCCTGGTGACTGAGGGGAGAGAGTTCAGCATCCTAACAGCCTGGTGGGTGAAGCTGTTGCTGAGTCTGGTGGTGCGAGAGTGGAGGCTCCTGTACCTCTTCCCAGATGGCAGGAGGCTGAACAGATTGTGAGCTGGATGACTTGTGTCGCTCACAATTGTGGTCGCTTTGCGGATGAGGCGGGTGGAGTATATGTCTTTCAGGGAGGGGAGTGGGGCACCAATGATCTTTCCGGCTGTGTTAACTATGCGCTGAAGAGCTTTCCTGTTGTATTCAGTGCAGTGCAGTTGTATTCAGTGCAGCTTCTGTTTTGGTGTTCAAACTTACTTGAATATCTAGCGATACAAATGAAAAAAAAAATTCAAATGTTGACATCTCTTACCAAGATGTGATTTGATAGATAGTTTATACTCTTATGTACAAATGAACCACGGGTGATTTGTGACTGGATTGCTGATTGTCATCACGCGGTATACCGGAAGTGTTCGAGCGGCCATCTTACTATTCCCTAAAATCAAATCACCCGATTTGCAGCATCTCAGTCTCATAGGATTAGTTTTACGATATATGTGTGTAAATTAATAGTTACTTTATATGTTATTTGTAATGTTTATGGTCTTTTCGGAGAGGATAAGTCAAAACCGTTGATGTGGGTGTGTCTACTGCACACATACAACACAGGTAACTGACCAAACACAAAAATATATTTTTTTTGTTTATAATTATGAAGGAAATATTAAACATTAACATATCTGTGTTTAGTTGCAGAAATGTATTTGAATAGCCTATACAATAAATATTATTACAAGCCTCTGTTACTATATTTTATTAAAATTCAAAGTTTACCATGCATCATCTCAGAAATAAAGCAGTCAGCGTTATTTGTCTGAATAAGTTATGATGTGTGTATTTTATTTCATGATTGAGCAACATATATTTCAGACTCTTAAAGACAATGCAAATGTATGGCGTTTACAGTTTCCAATTTCCATATGAGTAAAGTGTTATGTATGCTATGTTGTTGAATTAATTATTATTATTAACTGCTTCGAAATGCATGCTGTTAACGAAATCATTGTTGAAACATTTGCAATTAGTCTACTGTATGAATAAAAACAATACACACATTGACACGACAGTACAAGGCGATATCAGGTTACAAGGCATACATCTTTATTCCGATTTCAGAATGCGCACTTTAATATTTAAAATACATGTAGCCCTCACTCTCTCTCTGGTACGTTTACTGGTCTCTAGCACCGCCGCTGCTACTCTGCGTTGTGTTATGTGTGTTCGTGGATGGTGGTAGAGGGAGAGAACGCGGAATCAAAGGGGTTCGGTATTGTGGCTTGACAATTTATTCCACAGCATCTATAGAGTTGATCAAATGAACTCAAGTTAAGTTTTAAGTGCACATGCAATTCAACAGCAAGCTCTGACTGCTTAATATTATCATACACCATCTTGCATTAGCCACCATGCATCAATAAAATTCAAAAGAAAGAACAAAACATTTTGACTTTCACTATTATTCTGCATATAGGTCATTAAACAGTAAAGTCACAAGCAGTAAGCAGTTTAAAACAGAAATTATATATATGAATTCACCTTTAGTGAGAAAACAACAAAGATATTTTACATTAACATTTCCACTTCTGTTAGAATGGCTTACCTATAGAGTTGATCAAATGAACTGAAGAACATATCAACACTACGGTAAATCAAAAGGCTCAAAAAAACGCTAAAGTTACTCAAATCTGTTATAACGCAACAGCGTTATAGCGGCCTCTTGAGGATGACACAATACATTGCCTTACATCCATATGCTGAAGTGTATCGTGCTTCAGCTGATCTGATGTTTACTACTGTAACAAACATGAACCTAACTTTTTAATAAGCAGGGAAATTCCCAATAGAATAACCATTTACATGCTTAGGATGTTTGCATTGTAAAAATGTACAGGGAGACTTCAGATATAAAAACTGTCTCTTTAGGGAATGTTTTCTCAGTAAATTCATATAATTTCCTATTAGTTCAATAGAACGCATGGGAATACCAATACAGCAGCTTCACTTCATGACGCCATGAGCAATCCAGTGTTGTGAACCCTGTTTTGTTTTCAGACAGTTGAATAGAACATTCAACATTTTTGTTATACTAGTTGAAAATCTCTTCACACCATCATATCAATCGATAAATATTTCTAAATATTAAAAACCATAAAAATGTTCAACCAGTCATTGCAGGGTGATAGGGTGGTATGAAAGGGTGGCCTACCTGCCTGTCTACCGCGCACCCTGCTCGCGCAGACTCTCACATCACACGTCATCAGCGCGTTCCAAGAGGCTCTGCAGAGCAGGCAGAATAGCAAGGTGTACAATGGCAGGTAAACAGCAGCCACCTTTTGCAGTTCCTACTCAACCAACAACACTTGGCACAGGAAAACAAAGTAAGAAAAGAAAAACCGTATTAGAAGTTGCTATGACAAAAAAACGCCTGGAACATGCAAGAGCTCAAACCAGAGTTAACATCGGCGTTGCTTTTCCACGCTGGAGACAACTGCGGGACTCAAAGGGTCTGAAGACTGACGCTATGGTTGCTGTTTTTCTTTTGGAGAGGTATATGGTAGTATATGGTGGAGCTTGCTACTGTTTTGAACTATTTAGCTTACGTGTTTATTACTTTTACGAATGAGCTCAACGCTGACAGCAGCTACGGTGTAAAATTGAACTATTTTTATGTTTTCAAAGTTACGAGAAACCTTTGGCGCATGACTTAAGACCACCACCAGCAGCTGTTTTTTCCGACAGGTGAGTGAAATGTCATGTGTTTTCCTTCTTTGATTATTAAACCTTTAAAACGTGCATCCTTAGGTATGGCGTCTTTAGCGTAGGAGGAGGCAGCTTTAGAGAGCTCTGAAGGGATGTTTCATAATTTAGATCAGCTAAGGAAACAGTTTAATTCAATATGAAAAAGCATTTGCTCCCACAGTGTTTGAACTGATTCTGTATTGTGCATATATGTAACTATTAGCAGTTTCTCCAGAAAGCATGTGATCTTGTTTTGTCCTAGCAAAGGGCAGGAGATAAAGTCTGACGGTTTTGGTCCTTGGAGCTCAGTTTCTCTTAAACTTGAGCAAGAGCAAGATGCTGCTGATGGAAATGGCAAGTACATAGTTATCATATCTATATGCCAAGTACATATTGTTATCCATATTGTCTCATATATATGTGGCTTAATATACATTTCTGTAATAAGCACCTGCTATTGAGCAAAATGCTGATCCAGAATACAGTGGCCATGTACACACCGCAGTTAAATTAACCTTTTACTGCTTAATCCTGTTATATACGCATACAGAGTTCAGTATTTAACTTTCAAAACCGAACTGAACAACTAGTTAAATATGCCATTAACAAAACTGTTAAGTGCAAGAAAACCACAGGGAAAGTGGTACAAACCTTGACTCATTTGTGTTGCCTGATCTTGCTAGTAAAACAGCAAACCGGAACAATCCCATCATGAACCAAAATAAATTCAAATGCTTCATATTGAAAACAAGACCTGAATATAACAACCCACCCCTGCCCACTTTAATAATTCATCACTTTGAGTGCGCACTGCAAAGCAGCCTTCCAAGCAAACACTAATCGCGACGGTTTAGTTGGCGGTGGTTTAGTTAAAATTGTAGAACATAACGAGTCTTTGGTTGATGTAATATTACTTTGGACTAAAATAACAGATACCAAACAAGCCACCAAAATGCTGCTATAGTTTACCATGGTGTCAATCATCGTAATGTCTGGAGTGGGTCGTGTTCTGTACGCACACAGAATGACAATTTAGGGGATTTACTCCCATATTTAAATGTGGTTGTCACTCCTGAAACTTTACGGTGTGTACGTGGCCACTTATTGGCTGAGATTATAGGTTTATAGTATAGTAAATTAATGATTTGTCAATGGACTTTAAGGAGAATCTTAACACGTCACTCTTTCCACTCCAGATTCGTCCTCCTTCAGTGTGAACATCATACAGGTGAAGCAGGAAGACCCGGCAGTAAAGGTGAAGCAGGAAGACCCAGATGAGTCGGAGTTTTGGTGCAGTGGCAGCATGCAGCAAGATCCAGAGATGTCTGGGGGTGTAGATGCTAGTCACCCAGTTCCACTTACTTTTAACAAACTGAAAGGGGAAACTGATCGTTACTGTGGAAATGGCAAGTAATCTATAATATAGTTATGTGAATTTAATGTTATCATGCTGATATGAAAGACGTATTGCACCAATATTAAAATAATGGGGCCAGTTGCATAAACTTAAGCCGTGCGTGTTTCCACCGCAGGAACTTTCCCCAGGTACTCCTTTGTGGCTTTGTGGTGGTACTCGATGTGTTTCGACTGCAGGAACCGGGGTCTAAATGAAGTTCTGGGTAAAAATTTCCCCCTCAAAACGGCCCTGCTTGCGAGGTAGTACTTTTTCAAAATTCAGGAACTTTCGGGGGTGGGACTTGGGCGCTGAACATGCTGATTGGTTGAGCTCACGCAGCATTTTATTTCAACCTAAGTCTGTTGCGGTGCATGCAGTTAGAGTTGTTTGCTATTCGAATCAACAATGAAGTTTAAAAAATACGACGATGGACCGACGAAGAGGTTCAGGCTTTATTAAATGTATTTGCGGAAAATGAAATCCAGTGCGCTCTGGAAAGTCACGTGCAGTCCTATGTCACCGGACTAATCTTCACGGTACTTTAGACCACAATGCAAATGCAGACAGCAACATGTTTGAGGGAAAAAAGTTCCTGGGACAAATTGCTCTGGGTAATTTTGGTGGAAACAGGGCTGTGGTCTCTTTGTTAAGACTATATCTTAAGAACTAATTTCACCAACTAGCAGTTAACCAGGGGTAATCAGTTGTTAACTACTTAAAGTTATGACCAGTCTTAAAGGGGACCTGTTATGCAAAATCACTTTAGAAGGTGTTTGAACAGAGATGTGTGTCCATAGTGTGTGTTAACCACCAGCCTATAAAGGTACAAATCCACCCACTCCTTTTTTTATAATGCCCATAAATCATAAACAATCCCTCAAAACGAGCGGTTCCAGATTTCCCAATACTCTTACGTAATAGTAGGGGGAAGCCCTGCCCATAACTGGTGATGATCTGCTCTATTAGTGTAGGTACCACCCTGAGTGAGCAGTAGCAGTCCGCCATTTCTGTTTCCTCGCTAAAGCAGCTGGAGATATATAATGTCTGTAACTCTGTATATTTATATGTAACTGTTGTATATTTGCGCAAATCATTTTACGCCAGACTGCTTCACCAAACGAGAGTCAGTTCAATGCTGTATTTACACAAAAAATGTACATACCGGTACATGCTAATCGATGAGTTAAATTAACTTAACTCCACAACAATTTTATAAATTTATCAGCTAACCATTCAGCAACGTCTAGTTGCATTCTAAAAGTTGTAACTTCTTCCTGAGTCTCTCCATCAGTGTCCGACTCAAGTTCTAACACGGAACACCACTACTGACAATTTCTAACATTTTTCTGCGTGAGAATTTCTGCGTGAGATTCTCCATTTTTGTTATTGTTGAGTATCTTAAGCATGAGCTGTTAAAGATTCCATGGCATGGATTTTTTATTTTATTTTATAATGTATTCTGAGGTGTAATTATATTGGTAGTATGATTTTTACATCATAAAATGTCATAATTTAGAAATAAAAGGCATTTTTTCTATACTGATGTTTGCCCTCTGGCTGAATGCCCTGTTTCAAGGGGCGTGTCTGCTGTGAGACTTCAGTAAAAACGCCCACTGTTGTGATTGGCTGACATTTTTGCATTTGAAATGAGTATTAGATCTTTTAACGGAGGGGGCGTGGTTATCTCAGCACGTCTCAGTTCAGTGAACTGTTGTAGTTACTAGCATATACTTCAGGCTATTAGTTTATTTCTAGTCTGAGGGACTGTTACTCATGTCAGAAAGTTAGTAACTTTAGTAAATGATGGATCAGCGCTGACTGGAGACGCGAACCGTTTAGAACGATTCAGTCCGATTTGGTGAACTGGTTCGACTAAAAAAAAAAACGGTTCAAAAGAACTATTCGTGCGCGAAACGGACCTCACCAGAGAAGGAGTGATTGCTAACAAAGTGATATTGTAACTACTGAGTTGTGAGAGCGCTGTCAGCGTGAGTTTATTGTGTTTGTATCTGAGAGTTCTGAATAAACACGAGTCCCAGTCACGCCGAGCCCGTCTTCCTCCTTATTCTACCAACTTTGTAACACGTAATGTACCATTACAGCTGTCGAGATGAACGAGTTACAAGTAAGTGTTGATTATAGCATTATTTTTAGATATTTTCCTATAATATGAAAAGCGTCAGTGACGCATTGAGTACACAGCACAGTAATCGAATGTAATCCAGTTTATTGTGGGGATAGCTGGCTAGCCTAGCCCGGATACCCCGCCCTTACCCCACTTCTGCTTGATCTCGCGCCGCGTATGGCACCACCGCTGTGGGAGAGTTGTATTAGTGGGGGTCGGTGATGTTGAAGGCGGACCGGTCAGTGCAGCCCGAGCTTCGGCGTGCGTGAGGTTTATCTCTAAAGATATGGCTCTGCTGATGTTGAGCAGAAACTCAAGACTGTATGCACATTTTAGAACAGATAGACGCGACGAGGACATACAAAAACACTGACTCACAAGATAGAAAACACGAAAACACCGTTCTGTCAGGAGAGAGAAGCCGCAGCATGAATAATAAAGTTCCGTGTGAACTTGAATATTTAGCTACACATCAGAAATCACTGATCACAGATCAGAAGGAACTGAAAAAAGACTTCTGTTTTCATTTGTACATCCAAACACTGAGAAACTGCCGGCATTCACACTTTCACAAGCCATGATCTCTCGAGGACAAACAAATATGGCGCTCGCATTGGCGTGCCAAATTCTCTGGGCGGAGGAAAGGGAGGTAACCATTCCTGTTATGACGTCATATCAGTAAATTTCAAGATCAGCTCGTCTGACCTGTCATTTTCTTAAAGGCAGAGAAAGACACACAGAACTCGGTTTACACCGATCAAAATTTCTAGCCACTTGGGGACAATATTTAGGCTAGAGGAACTCTCATTAATGTTGAAAAACCTCATAAAATGAAAGTTTCATGCCATGGGACCTTTTAAAGCTCTGCCCTCTTCTGGAAAGGGGAGCAGCAGCTCATTTCCATTTAAAGGGACACACAAAAGCAGCGTGTTTTTTCTCACACCCAAATAAGGGCAAATTTGACACGCTATAATTAATTATCTTATTATTTGAGCAGAAACTTCAGACACATTCTTGGGGACACCAGAGACTTATCACATCGTGTGAAAAGGGGCATAGTTGGTCCCCTTTTAAAGAAAAAAAATTTGACTAACTTCTAGTCTAAACATGCAAACGGCCACTAATGTCAGTAATTGTTTTCATTACTAACATTCTACAGTGGAATTGTCACCTTCAGAGCGTCCTGTACAAACTCTCAAAAGTGAAGATTTGAAGACTGAAGAGGCCATTGAGGAACAGAGCATGGACAGGAAGGATCTCATAAAAGTCTGTTCCAATAGCATCTCAAACCAGGCCACCCACATGCAGACAAACCAAGTATCTTCTACCACCACTCAACCTGCCAGCACAGTTTCTGAACTGGCCATGAAGAGTCAATGTGAAAACTGTCTAATTCTTGCCAAAGTCAGAGAAGAGCTCCAAATACAGATTGCAGTTCTTCAAAACCGAATTAGAGCCATTATTTGTTCAAAATTCTCCAAGAACTCCGTCTGCTCTCCACATAGTGATTTTGATTATGGTAAGAACAATTGTATCTGTGGAAGCATTTTAATTAAGATCACATGATTGCTACAGTACTTGGGGACTACAGTCTTAATTTTAGAAAGAGAGTGTGACGCATGACACGCATGTTGGTATATTTATTTTTACAGGGGAAGGTTCAGAGGTGAGGAACTCTCAAATTGCAGCTGGCCCGAAACTGTGTATTGGACATAAACAAACACTCAGTAGTGAAATACATAGCCTGTCAGCAATCAGCAGTTTAGACTTCAAGACAGAACAGTCCGAGGAACTCAACATGAATGGTGAATATGGCTGTGGTAAACTCTTTACGCCATTTTAATTATCAATGCACAATATATCTGTATCATATATTTATATTTGGCTGTCATCTACATAAATCATTTAACAACACTTTTAAAATGCATCAATTTTTTAAACTGTACAATTACTACCTCACAAACAATAGATTTTTTTTCTCCATTTATTTAAACAATATTTTATTCGATTACATTTTATAAAATTAATACTTTTTTTATTTAATATTGATAATTTTATCAGTTTTGGGCATTCTGAAAATAATAAGTGGCTTAGTAATATTAGCCAGAATTTTAAAATTCACAGCAACACATTCACAGGATTTTACGTTGTTGTTATAGGGACCATTAATGGATTTGTTTTGTATTTTTACCTTTTGTGCAGAGAAACTTCTCAAAGGCTTCCACAGGAATTGCTTGGGTAAAAATCCACTATGCAAGGCAAGCGAAAACACAACACAGAAGGTCAGTCATGTGAGAGATTTCATTCTCTACATGGCAAAAGGATATCCTATCAAAACATTTCTCTTCTTGGACAACATTGAGCGGATTAATGAGTGAGTACTGAAATCATTTATAGTTTGTTAAAGATTTGCATTTCGTAGATTTTATGACTGTGACAATGTTCATGTTAACCCTCTGGTGCTCTTCGTTTAGGGGTTGCATTGGTTGTCTTCCCGGTCATAAGTGACCGGACACCTAAATATTAAAGGTCCCGTTCTTCGTGATCCCATTGTTCAAACTTTAGTTAGTGTGTAATGTTGCTGTTAGAGCATAAATAATACCTGTAAAATTATAAAGCTCAAAGTTCAATGCCAAGCGAGATATTTTATTTAACAGAAGTTTCCTTTCAAAGCCTACAGCGAACGGCCGGCTTGGACTACATCCTGGTACAGCCTGCTTTAATTACGTCAGTAGAACAGACTAACCTCCGCCCACAAGAATACGCGAGAGGGCGTGGCCTTGTTGCTGTCCCACGTGGAGAAAAGGAAGTGTTGCGTTTGAGTGTGTTTGTCGCCATGTCATCGAGACGCTGTTATTTTCATCCCGGAGTCAAATCACCTTTGTTTGGCTTTCCCAGGGACGCTGTAGAGATCATTGAGCGCATACATCTCCCCGTTAAGAGGCGTGACCTTTCCGTGCAACATGCGCTAAGCTGCTGTCGAATCACAACACAGGAACCGTGCAACGTGCGCTAAGCTGCGGTCAAATCCAAACACGGGAACCGCTGGCACAATCAGAACTCGTTACGTATTTCTGAAGGAGGGACTTCATAGAACAAGGAACTCATCAACCCGTTTTTAGGACAGTGAAAACAGCCGTATACAGATGAGTAAATTGTGTGAAAAATACTGTGTTTTTTTACACGCGAAACATGAACACGTTATATTGCACACTGTAAACACAATCAAAGCTTCAAAAAAACACGAAGAACGGGACCTTTAAACTTCCTCCACCAGTTAAACCAATGCAATTTATTTTTCTTCAATAATATTTTTTCTTTTTAATTTTGTATTTTGAGATAATTTGATGGTATTTTTTAATATTTATGCAATAATCATGGTCTAATTTTGCCATTGAAAATGATACATTTTTTTTTATTATTATTATTGCAGTATTTCAGGTTAAAATAGAGACTGGGCCTTCAAAATATTTTTTTAAAGACATTTGAATATATATTTAAAAAATCTCAAAGACTATTTATTATAAACTTTTAGATATTTTTTTGTTATTGTTAGAAATATAGATTTTTTTTCTGTGAATTTGTGTTTTTGCAGATTTCCCATTCATTTCCTATGGTGGTCATTTTTGACCGAAGAGCACAAGTGGGAGTATTTTTTTTACGACCACTTAGCATGCTTGAATCATGCCCTCAATTTTTTTGTGTTTACTTACCTAATGCTAGAAAAATCACCAAGTATCATATTCTGATGAAGCTGTGATTTAAAGGCCCACTGAAATCAAAATAAAGTTTTTGAAAGGCAGAGAAAGATTTTTCCAACCAAATGCGCTCTAGAATCTGAAGTCCCGCCCCCCTGCATTATAAATAGACCCTGAACTGCGTCTAAAAATGGTTGTTCACACATTTACTATTTTCTACATGGTGAACGGCACATAGTGCGATAGGAAACAATTCAGACGGTGTAAATATGCTTTCAGTTGAGGCGAATGAAGTCTGGGTTCACGATAGTTTCACGCGCACCGCTGCAGCACACACATAGTCTAGACCAGAGCCGTTGACTACAGACACGAGAACGCAGCGCTGATCATATGCGCGAGTCGGCACAGACAACAAAACATATCGGACCCATTTAAATGCTGTATTTCAAAGAGTTATGGAGGAGATTATGAGGATAAACGGTTAGATTCGGAGGAAACTGGCTTTAAAAAAACAGAAAGGCTCTTGTCAAACTGTGGTAATAACGAAACGCTATTGGCTGTTTCAAAAAAGGGGAGGAGCCGCTAACAGCTGCAGCCGTTTCTGGGGAAATTACATCAACACATTGAATAATGCTGCGCGTTCCAAGGCACTTCAGTGGGCCTTTAAAAAAAATTCTAAATGTGGTACATAGGTTCAGTTTTTCATAAGTGTGTGTGAGTGGATGTGTCAATATCACACTCTTGATGTTTTAGTGTCACCCCTTTACTGCTGTGTACTTTTTTAATATCGTGGCCGATTTGTAGATTGTACACGCAAATATTCGGAGAATTTGTGCCGATTTTCCCAATCATTTCCTATGGTCAGTCATTTATGATAGAAGACAATGAACGCTACTTTTCTTTTAAACTACCAATTAGCATGCTCGAATCATAACCCCAATTTTTTTTGTTTACATACCTATTGCTAGAAAAGTCACCAAGTTTAATATCATTCCGATGAAGCAGTGAATTTTAAAATTTCAAAAAAATTCCGGTCAGAAATGACCGAAGAGCACCAGAGGGTTAAAAAAAAGAACAGGAAACTGTATTGTGTTATTGGGCTGCTAGACTACCTTGTTTATACTTAAAATTAACACACTTGCCATCTCCAATTATCATCTGATCTCTGTAGTATCATCTCTAATGTTAATATTTATTTAAAACTTATTTTAAGGTGGGTGGTGACCCTTCAGAACGGAAACATGAATGTCGGACACTACTTACTGGATGTACTGGCCTTCCTGAAGTTTTTAAACAGAACAAGTCGTCCAACCGCACACCTCACACGACATTCAAGGAATCGCATTTGGAGACAACTGAGACAAAAGCTAAAGGACATTAACACGCTCATAAAATCCCACAAACAGACTCTCAAGGGCTATGGAGAAAATCCCTCAACAATGAAGCGTCACGTAAACAAGAGCACTTGAGTGCAGGGCTGTGCCTCTGCATTTCCATTGTAACATAATCTTCATAAAATATTTTAATATACAAACTACTGTACATTTGATGTATAAGTTCTTGCATTGAATTGCTGTTTAGTCTAGATTTTTTTTCTTGCAGAAAAATCACAATTGAACATGTACAGTAAATCAATTATACTTTGCACATGAGAACTCGGCTTTGCATGTTTTTTTTTTTTAAATGTATGTATATTTAGGGCAACATGTAATAAAAAAATATTTTTTTTATTATAATAGTTTCCAACAACTATCATAAGAGAGATAGAGAGATAGATTTTTTTTTTTTTTTTCTTTTTTTCCCCAGGCACATTTTACCATTTCCAAACCACATTAATCTTAATAACTACTATTAATTTTGTATTTAATCATTTATTAGTGATATATAATTATCCATTAAAGCTGGAAATGAAAAACACCTTTTTAGGCACATTATTCTTTTACACATTATTACTGATAAAATTAGCCAAAACAAAAGTCCAAATTTATTAAATGCCCATGAGAAGGATACAATACTAAAGCAAAACTAGACATTGCAAGTTAAGGCATATCCATTAGACAGTGAAATGCGCATTGGGTCAGACAAAATAAGGTGGCGAAGAAAAGACACGTTAACTCTAAAAATAAACAAAAAGAAGTTGCATTATGTGTGAACCCTTTAGTCTCCAGCTCCACCATTTTCCCGAACTGCAATCTACCTTGAGTCTCCAGTCAGGGGCGATTCTAGGATTTTCATTTTAGGGGGGCTCAGCCCCCAATGAGGGTATGAAAAAAAAAAACACTTTAGTTTAGGGTCCAATTCTCACTATTAACTAGTATCTTATTAGTATGCATATTAGGATAATGGTTGTTTATTATTACTTATAGGCCTACTTATAAAGCAAATATTAATGCCTTATTATGCATGACCATGTTGTAATTCCATTAATCATACAATGTAGGCAGGTTTATAATCACTGAGATCCCAAATCTCTAGGGGGGTTTGGGGGGCATGGCCCCTCGAGAAAATGTTGATTTCTATGATCTATATGTGCGTTGTAAGATGTTCTGAACGCCAAAAAATTCGGTAACAATAGCTTGAAAACCATGTCAGTGAGCAGATATGACTGATAAAGTTTGACCATTTTCGTCAGTGAAGACAGTAAACATATGTTTAACTGATATTTATATGTTTTATGAATAATTTTTGTAGACATGTTAATTTACTAAAGGCTAACAGGAAAGCTATAGCCAAGAAATCTAGACGCACCCTAGTGGCAGAAAATTTATTTTGCCGCGAGTGTAGTCAAGCAACTCTCGGTAGACTTGAGAGCTGGAAAAACCAAACTCTGGTCAGGCCAATCACAGCGTGTGTAGAGTCGGTGTGCGGGCTTAACATAATGACGGCACGTCACGGCAGAGTTGCGGCGGTTCCGCGTGCTACTCGTAAATGAAGCTGGCGAACGGCGGTCTTTCCAATCGGCTTTGGCCGTGACTCTGGAAGACTTGGAGTTAAGCTTTTCTTTGAGCAAAGAACGGCACTGAAGTCATTCTTAAGAAAAGAAGTTGTGTTCGGAGTTTTGCCGACCGGATACGGCGAAAGTTTAATCCATCAACTAGCTCCACTTCACGTTGCTCTCTGGTTGGTTGTAGCACGATCCTATTGCGTGCAGAGGGAATTTGAAAGACAACCGTTTGTCCCGCCCCTCGGATTGAGCCCTGCCAATGGTGAGTTCCTAGTCCCAATATCTTGCGGAGGTTCTGCGTGCTACTCGTAAACAAAGAAGCTGACGAACAGCGGTCTTTTGAATCGGCTTTGGCCATGACTCTGGAAGACTTGGAGTTAAGCTTTTCTTTGAGAAAAGAACAAAGAACGGCACTGAAGTCATTCTTAAGAAAAGATGTGTTTGAAGTTTTGCCGACCGGATACGGTGAAAGTCTATCAACAAACAAAGTTGGCTTCAACTTCTTCTTTGCTCTGGTTGGTTGTGGCGCTCATGGCGCTATCCAATTGCGTGCAGAGGGAATTTGAAGAATTCATCTTTCAGTTCAGTTTTAGTCCATCTCCTATCCTAAGTCTGTTTTGCAGAGATTAACTAAAAATGAACTCCCTGCCAGATTCTGGAAGATGAATTCTTCAAACAGTGGAACAAGAGGATGTGGTGCTGGTCCTTAAAGAGTCACTCTCAACCGCCCATGACCCTGTCACCGGTTCACCACTGTTCCTTCCTTAGACCACTTTTGATAGATGACCCAGTCGTCTAGCCATCACAATTTGGCTCTTGTCAAACTCGCTCAAATCCTTACGCTTTCCCATTTTTCCTGCTTCTAACACATCAACATTGAGGACAATGTTCACTTGCTGCCTAATATATCCCACACACTAACAGGTACTGTGATGAGATCAATCAGTGTTATTCATTTAGTCATTTATTCACTTCACCGGTCATAATGTTATGCCTGAATGGTATGCATGTGTGTGTATATATATATATATATATATATATATGTATATATATATATATATATATATATATATATATATATATATATATATATATATATATTACACATCAACACAAGATCCAGTTCTAGAATACAGGAAGGGTAAGAGGACTATTCTGAAGATTCTGTATAGATGCATTTTAAACCTTAATTTGGTAGTGAAAATCAATTTAGAGAGTCTATGAAAGGCTGAAATAAATGACACATTTTCAGGTGGTGTCAGCTATATCAGACCACAAGGAGGTGCAAGACCTCAACAAAAGCTCTACAGTATTATTTGCAGTGTCCATAAGTCAAGTTCCATATAAAAAAATCTGGAATTGATTTCCTTTAAACCTATATGTTTTCAAATGTTGAGAAATGTAAAATAAAGTTTGTCATGAAATTCCTAGTAATCAAATAAAAGCAAATATATGATATTAACCATGTGACCTAATTTGCATTAAAGGTGCTTGCTTCCACTAAAATGGGAGAATCATTCTCAAAGCTTGCTGGAAAACATGAACTTCAACCCTGATGATCATGTTAAAAAAAATGTTTTAACTTGCGTTATGATGTAAAATTGAAGCATTTTCATTTGTGGTCTCTTGGCCCCCACACCTACTGTATGCGTCTGATGGATTTCCAGGCATAAGAAAAGCGAGATTAGCTGAGGATGGCGAGAGGTGCAGACATGGCATTTTAACAGTTTTGCTTGCTGGTCAGAATCAGTGTGTGACTGTGAACAGTGGCTCTGATGTTCATTTATGTAACCTCCGGCCTCCAAAGTGCGCAAACCAGGGTCTCGCCTGATCTTGGCGGCTGACATGGATGTGTGAAGACGGGGATTGAGGCAGGAGAAGGTGCTTTATGGCACCAGAGCCCCACGTTCTACAAAGAGACGCTTGTATTGCTGGCCATCTTCTGTTTGCTGGCAGTGTTAGAAAGGTTTTCAGTCACATCTGCAAGATTTGCAACATGCTGACATAAACGTTCTGGTGTATGTGTGTGAACATAAGTTACGGTAAAAAGGCGGTGATCAGCACCCTTTAGCAAGTCATTGTGGGGTTTTTTTTTTTTTTTGCTGCAAGAGTAGGGACCCCAATGTATTTCGACGAACACAATCTCATGTCAAGTCGTTTTACATTTTGTCAAATTAGTGGCTAATTTAAATGAATTCTATGAACATCTATGAACATGTTCCAAAAGGTTTGACTACCACAAAGTGTCTACACTTCCCCATGCGTCACAGAAGTAAATAAATATGATATAAGGTACGTGTTTTATGCTCTTCAACTGCAGTATTTGGCTGTCGCTGTAACTAAATTTGTAGCGACATTTTCAGTACAATATATTGTTTTATAATTGAACACTAAATTGTTTTATGTTTTAAATGTTTTACTATTAAAATGCTTGTGCTCAGTGATGAGAGAAGCGATAGGCTTTAAAAAAATATTTAATCAACTGAACTATTTGCTTTTCAAAATGATTCTTTGTTGCGAAGGTCTGTAAAATTAAAAACTAAAGTCTTGTAAATTCAATGAGATTGCAGCAAAAATGCATTTGACAAAATTGCATTTGTTCTACAACTTTCTACAACTATACAACTTTTATTAACTTAAATGATAAAACATACAACTTTAGATTTTATACTGCTTCATTCATGGGTTTACTAGACCCTTGTCACATTTCCAGGTTTCTCAGAAGCGGAAGTCGTCATAGTTGGGTAAAGTTCTTTAGCGGTGAATGAGAGGCTACACAACTCATTGGACAAACTCAATTTAATTGAGGGCATCCAATAAATATGTGTGTAACCCAAACTCGTAAACTAATTCATGCAATAAAATGTAATTGAGTTGGTCCAACTCAATTTGGATCAGTGTAATTGAGTTGGTCCAAGATCCACCACCCAGTTAGTTGTCGTCAAAAAGGATTCATGTAGTTTTAACACAAATTAAGTAAACTTCAGGTTTTAGGTTGACTGAACACAATGAAATTAAGTTATGACAAAATGTAAAAAAATCATGTTACTTAAGCTCATTTTAAATAATTAAACTGAGCAAGAGGCAAAAATAATTTTTTGAGTGCATTAAATATATTTTTGTGTTCCCAAAAAGAGGGAAAAATATAGAGATTGATAACAGCAGTCAGAAGAAAGATATACATTTTACCATCACTCTCATAGACGCAGTATTAGAAACACCCTTACAGCAGCGTTTAAGTTTCTTGTAATTTGATGCAAAGATAATATAAAGTATACTTTATATTAAATATATAAATGTATGTTTCATGTTTTTTCATTAAAAATATAAAACAATTTGCACAATTTACGATGTCGATGACCATTAAAATGTCATCGCAGTTTGTGAAAGGGTCCCTTGAGATCACGGTCAAAACGAAGCATAGTTTTCTGAAATCACATGACTTGGTCAAGTTTGAGTCAAGCTCCGAAGCCCTCATTTGAAAAGATTCGTAAAGTTTACAAGCTTCTTTAAGAACGCAGTCATATCACTATCTCCCTCCCACTTAGTTTTATATTTTGTTTGCAATCTAATGTAATGACATTCATACATTTTCTACACGTCAGGGGCGATTGTATATTCTTTCACTGCTCATAAAGAGAGAAAAATGGGCGAGGAAGAGCAATAGGCATACAAAGAAAAAGAGAGAGAGAGAGAAAAACAGATGGGAATTTTGAATTTGGGTCTGTGTATGTGTGTCTTAGAGAAAGGGAGCCTCTTATTCTCTCTCAGCAGGAGCTTGGCCTAAACTTCGGCCTAGTCTCGTCTGCCCAGCAGGAGACTTTCCTGAGCTGACTGCCCAAGGGAGGGGCACCTGCCCCTGCTACAAACACTGCAGTGGACGAGGAGGGGAGTGTGAGGATGGAAAGACACTCAGGATTCCAGGAACAGGAACATGTGTTGGATTTATGAAGCACACAGGTAACACAAAACGATGCAGTGAAAAAAAGGGAACTATTTCCCCCCATACGTACCTCTGAGGTCTGTCTTCAACAGCTTTCTGCTGCCTCCTTCAAAATGAGAGCTTTCTCTCCGACACAGTCATAGTGGTTATTGTTGGAAACCTCAACCATACCAGCTCTTGGTGACTACCAATATAAACTGACAGCTTATGGATTTGCTGCCCTCCCTCATGGCAATATTTTCCACTGTTTGGGTTCGTTGGATACTAGCATATGTTTGAAGTTTATCACATGCTCAATCATTCAGACCCTCTTGAGAGAGAACAACGGAGAGAGGGTCTGAGTTCAAGACCCCAAAGTCCTCCAGCTGAACTTGAATATTGCCATTAAACTATTAGGTTTAGAACGTCCCCCCCGAAGACTTCTTCATGCTAAAATCGATTAAATTCATCTGAATCAGCACATAGTTGAGCATAATAATTCACCCAAATTAACATGTTTCATCATTTACTCACTTTTACTGAGTCATTTTGACCCAATATTATTTTCTTTCGTCTGTGAAATGCAAAATGTTATGTTTGGCAATAAATAAAAATCCTGCAAAGGAAGATTGATTTATACTGTCAAGCTCCAAAAAAGCAATATAAAGTTTCATAGAAGTTGTCCATTTGACTAATGTGCTATATTCCAAGCCATACAATAACTTTGTGTGAAGAACATTCAAATGTAAGCTATTATCCACTGATTACATTTATTCATTCAGATGCCTTTTAAGTGACTTAAACTGCACTGAAGGTACATATTTGATCAGTTCTTGATTTCCCTGGCAATCAAGCCCCATGACCTTGGTGTTGCTACACTCTTAAAAAAAAAAAAAAAAAAAAAAAAAAGGTTCTATTTGGCACCAAAACTGGTTCTTGGCTCGTAATCATAGGGGAAAATTTTTTTAGTGCTATATAGCACCAATTTTGGTGCTTCAGTGGTTCTTCAGAGGTGCTATATAGCACCTTAGTCAAAGAACCGGTGAAGAACCGCTGAAGCACCAAAATTGGTGCTATATAGCACTAAAAAAGGTTTCCCTATGATTACGAGCCAAGAACCATTTTTGGTGCCATATAGAACCTTTTATTTTTTATTTTTTTTAAGAGTGTAGCAACACCAAGGTCATGGGGCTTGATTGCCAGTGTAGCTCCATGCTCTACTGTTTGAGAAAGGCACTGATAATCTCCCCCTCCATCAGATCTCAAATTTAATTTGCATGTTGTCACCATCGCATATCATAGCATACTTTGTCATATTCAGCATATTTGGGAAAAAAAAAGCAGATGAGATTTTAGAGCTAGACTATCAGTGAAAACTGATAAATATAGACTTTAAATATAGTGCATTAGTTTGGGCTACTTTTATGACACCTTTTTGAAACTTGACAATAAAAAACATGATCCATTTTACTTGTTTGGAACACAAAGGCTTAAACATGCTTAAAATACAAAGAAATTAAAGGGATGGATCACCCAAAAATGACAATTCTGTCATAATTTACTCACTCTCAAGTTGTTCCAAACCCGTATGAATTTCTTTCTTCCGCTGAACACAGAAGATATTTTGAAGAATATGTGTAACCAAACAGTTCATGGGCCCCATTGACTTCCATAGTATATTTTTTTTATGGAACTTAATGGGACCCATCAACAGTTACAGACATTCTTCAAAATATCTTTGTTTGTGTTCAGCAGAAACACAACTTAACTTGAGGGTGAGTAAATGATGACAGAACTTTCTTTTTTGGGTGAACTATCCCTGAGTAAATGGTTAACTATCATTTCATATAAAATAACTGACACATTAAATACACTACACAATTGTTTTCCACAGGATTTACCCAAGTACAGTGTGAATCAGTGGGACAAACTGAAGCTGATGTGACAACCGTATTCTCATGCGATAGAACATCATTTATGACTTCCAACGGTCTGATCACACCGTGAGGTAGGACCATACACATACAGTATTACTCCTTCAACATGCTGTAATGTTTCTCAGGTAAATGGAAACACATGCCCAAGGAAAATGAAAAGAGAGAGGGAGGTGCAAACATCAGGTCCTCGTGGAGTCCCATGTTAGATGGCGTTTTTCCAAACTGCATTATAGAGATTGGATGGATCTTTTAGGCCAAATGAGGAGAACATCAGTGTTTTATGATCTAGCGCAACAAAATCACAGCCCCAAACATAACACATTTTGTTCAAAGGCAGATTGGGTGTTTAATCATTGTAGTTTATCTAATATCCTTGCTATTGTATTATGGATTTTATATTCTTTTTCATCTTTCATCTAAAAAAAAAAAAATCCCCAAGGAGCTAAAGACACCCCTGTGACAAACACACACAGACATCTACGATCTTTACTGCTCTCTGTCAAAAAACAATATTTGTTCATGTGCGTCACAGAGCAGCAGGCAACCACAAACCAATACAGTGCTGTTATTCAACAATACGCACGAATTGCACACATTACAAATACAACTTTCCTTTTTGGGTAGTCTGTACTTGTTTATGTTGATGTCAATAAGTTATAAACTGCATTACAAATTTTACCAACCAAATGTGAAGGTCAAAGCACACACGCCAACAGATGTGGGTCAGTTTCAGAAAGTGCAAAAAGCTGATACAGACTCAATAAGGCTGATATTATCCAATGAAAACACAGTCAAATCCAAGCACTGCAGTGCAATACACACACACACGCCATGCAAGACCCACAAAAAAGTAAATGCTAGCAAAAGCAAAGTCCGGGCCAACGCAGACACATAAATAAATGCTTCCTGAATGAAAACCATATTTCATTTTTTCTTGATTTCCCCCTCCTGTTCTTTTCTGTGTTTTTCTCTTCATTTCTAATTAATTTCTTGTCCATTCTTCTTTCTAATGCTGCCCTTTCATTCCCTCTCTCTTCATTTTCTTAACTGAAAACCCATCTGCTATTGTAATAAGGACAGTACTGCTTTACAGTGTCATGTTTCTGCAGTATCATTTAGGCAGTGTCAGGAAGTCTTCTAAAGCTTCCCAGAAGACTCACTCAGATCATGAACCATTCTGCTGTTGTTCTTACATAGAATATTTCTTTATTGACAATTGCATGTTATGATAAGCACCTCGGATTTCATTTATAATTCTTTCAGCCAAGCTTTCTTGTGCAAAGCGATGCATTATTAAACAGTAAATCATAACAAATAGAATACAAGCTAGAACAATAAAAAAAAGAAAATCTTTTCAAAAATATTTTTTGAAGGGTCCAGGTTTGGTGCAATTTTTCAAATACAGCATGATTTTTTTTTTTTTAGAACATTTGATCTCAACATTTTAGAGATATAAATATTTCCCTGGCTGACATTGTCCATTAACATGCATAAATAGGGGCAAATATGTTGTTTTAAAAATTGAACAAACGTTGTAGATATGCTACTGGAAACAATTTGTTTTATGAGTGGTTCAAAATTCAAAATTTTGTTTAAAATTGCATCATTCAATTTAATTATGACAAAAAACAGAATCAGGTAGAATAAAAAAAATAAAAAAAAAGGCAAATGATTCAAATAAGGTGCCAATAAATACACAAAGTCAGGATTGCAACATCTGTTTAGATGTTTAGTTGAGTATAATGAAGTACCTCATGGTCCTATTGGAGAATGAGAGAATTTGTGTCCTGGCATCATGACTGGAGTGATTTATCCTCCTCAAAAGAGCAAACTCTGACAAGTCCTTTAGCTTTGAGCCAAATCCATGTAATTTCTCCTTTGCACTTAACCCAATTTGGTAGTTAAATGTTTCACACCTGCTTTTACAGTATCCTGGGGCGATTCATGAATCCTGACAAAGCCTGTTTTGTCCCTTTCAAGTTGCCATATAAACAGATGTTTCACACATTTTTGTCCACTAGTATTTAACAGCGGATTGACCAGAATTGATTGCTAACGCAAAGGTGACAAACCCTAAAGATTTCAGAAACATTTCCATGAGATTTCATCACTTAGCATTTCATTTTGGTTTGCAGGGACATTATTGCTGATCATATTAACTATATTTAAACAGTCAAACCAAAATGTATCCAGACACCTTCAACATTTTGTCACATTATCACAGTTTATTCGCTATAGTTTAGAAAATGGTAATAAAATATGACAAGAACTATTTAGTTAAACTGTGTCAGAACAAATTCATCTTGATAATGTCCGATAACTTTGATAGAAAGGTATGTAATGGATTACAATCGACCAATCAGCTGTCAGATTTAAGTACACAATTAGATCATACTAGTTTAGGTCAACCAATTACCAAGCAATGCTTCATTTTGTTGCATTAGCAATTAAAGAAAAAACACTTATGCAAAACATGGTTAGGTCAAAGTGTCTGAATAAATTTGGTCACCCATTTTTATCAATTTTACTGGTTTTGGGTATATGTCACAGTTTACTTTATTTTGCTATCCTCACTTACATAAATGAACTATAGTGTCCTGCACCCGCTAGTAAAAAATGATATCTGGTGTCTGAATAATTTTTGGTTTGACTGTATATGTACAGGGGTCCAGCGAGCAGAAAACACGCACCATCAGTTGGATTAGAGAGTATTACTATATTTGCACAGCGTACAAAGCTATAATCTTTAAGCCCTTTAGCACCAAAATTAGTAATCTGTGTAATGAACGTAACTATGCACAGTCTTATTGGTCATGGGCTGCACTATTTGGCGAACAAAATAGTGGGCAGCTGTTATTGTTGTTCAGAGCTGCCCTTGTGGCAGAGTGGGGCAGCCGCGCTTATCGCCTTCCTGCTGGTCCGCCTGTGCTTGCCTGTCAGCAGTGTGTAGAAGAAGGGATTCACACACGAGTTTCCATAAGTCAACCCTGTGAGGATGCGATTAATGGTCACCTGCGTGCCCACCGGCACCACACGCAGAACCTCAGGCCGGTACAATGGTAGAAGCTGCCAGATCCAGAATGGAAGGAAACAAGCCCAGAATGTCAGCACAATCCCCAGGATGAGGAGCAGGACTTTGGGGCGAGGTGCACGGGGCGGGTAGGCATTGCTCCCTCCGACCCAAGCTGGTTGCGTCTGAGATACCCAGTAGAGTCTCCCCAAAGCTGCATACAAAGCTCCGATGGCCAGCCCTGGGCCTAGGATGCTGGTGCAGAAGAGCACGCTGAGGTATGCTTTCGAACTCTGCTCATCCCAGGCGGGAACGCACAACTTGCCTTCCTGATTCTCTCCATCTTCAAGGTGCAAAGTGATCATCATGGGCAAACTGAGAGCCACGGCAAAGCCCCAGGCCAAAGCGACTCGCAGGAGTCCAGAGGAGGGTGTGGACGAGGCTACCAATGGATCAGCCACAGCTCGATACCTATCCAGACTCATAGCAGTGAGGGTGAAGATGCTTGCGTGCATGGTGAGCAAGTCCAGACTGAGTAGGAGCCGGCAGCCTAGTTCACCGAAGGCCCAGTCAGATGCCAGGCTGTCGTACACAATGAAGGGAGCAGTGGAGAGGTACACCAGGTCTGCTAAAGCCAGACTCAGAACCTGCAGGTGAAGGGAGGAAGAGGACGAGGACGAGGTGGGAGAGGATGAGGGAGAGAAAGAAGGGGAGGAGGTGCCAAGGCAAGAGGGGCTGTAACAACAGGTAGGAGCGGTATGCCGCCGCCTTGACATCCTGCGGCGGCGAATCAGAAGGCCTAGGGTGTACAGGTTGCCCAGAATGCCCAGCAGAGAAAGGAGGGATAGGAAAAAGCAAAAGAGAGCAGTGGAAGCTACACTTGGGGATGGGGAGAGAGAGGGAGAGGATGATGGAAGGGAGAGGTTCGTGAGAAAGGGAAAGGTGTGTGAAGGTGAAGGGGAATAGGGAAGGGAAGTAGAGCCAGAGATGTCCATTTGTCCTAGACGGCAAGAGTCCCAAGATGAGTGACCTTCTGAGAGAAGGAGGCCAGTGGTAACTTCAGAGTGTATTAAAGGGTTTTTACTGTGCCCAGGTTATCAGGGAATCCAAATTAGAGGGGGAGAGCTGTGAGTGGACTGCTTGAATGGAGAAACAAGAGACAAAGAAAAGAAACAGTGATTTTATAAACTTTTTTTAACTGATGCGCTAAATATTATACATTTAATTAAAAAGATCATTAATCATTAGCTGCACAGCGCCCTATAGGATATTGACAGAAGTTTGTCCCATACACTCTTTAAAATAAAGTTTCAAAATGGTGTTTTCTTAAAAAAAAACATTGTTGGTACCCCAAAGAACTTTTCATGTGATGGTTCTGAAAATAATTTTTCTTTTAAAAATCTAAAGAAACTTTTTTCCACCATAAAGAACCCTTTGTGGAATGGAAAGGTTCCAATATTCTTCATGGAAGCATTGATTCCAATAAAGAACCTTTATTTTTTTTTACTTTACTACTTTATTTTATACTTCTACAGGGGTTCATTTTTTGGTGAAGAGTTCAACCGGCTAATATCAACACAGCAAACTTGGTAGGCTTAGTTCTACTAACCCATTAGCTTACAACTTTTATTGGTATTAAATTGATTAAGTAGCCCAGCCCAGTTAGGCTATAGTGCGACCTGCTCTAAAATTGTCCTCTCAACATGGAAAGTCCTGAAAAAAATAAGACAATGAGAAAGACTTGACTGTACTTCGCCTATAGCCTATACGTCGCCACAAAGCGGTACGGCACTTCTCTCGTGGAATTCTATTCCTCGTCATCCTGACGGGTGTGAAGATCAAAGCCCTGCCGGGGGGCGCACGAACACATACGGGAAAGAATTATAGGTGGCACATGGTGACCCTGAGAAAGGGACGGGTTACGAGCTACTGTTGAAGTGGAGCACTGGCACAGGCAGCGAGGCTACCCGCTGCGCCCTTTACCAGGCTGCTTTAAACAACACATTTTAGATTGACACAGAGATCGACAGATTTGCTAGAGTTAATTTATTTATTAATTCAATATAAATAATGTGTTTTGGTTCATTTAAATGAGATGCCCAGTAGACTAAGCAAATGAATTAAAACTATTGAATAGGCTAGTTGTTAATAGATAGCAAACTAAAAGGTTTAACAGCGCCAAACGAGTCAAAGTAATTTTAGTTCTTGTTGTAATTGATTGTTTTCATATACAAATGTCAAACATCCAGTCTGCATTGAATTAGGGGAAATCGGGGAATGTTGCACCACGGAGTGAGTTGTAACACCATCAGTTTAACCAAATTAGCTACAGTGAAACTCATTCTTCGTGAGGTGACAGCAGAAGTGTGTAGCGTGTAAAACATATACAGGATTTACAGGAGAAAACAATATCAGAAAGTCAGAAAGTGTAATTTCACGTTGAATGATGACAGAATTAGCAGAAATATTATCTCAATCAACAAGTCAGTGCTGATCTTGTTTAATTTTATACAGCCTAGGTATACTATAACATCCACATAAGCTCTTCACCTGTTTAAAAAAAAAAAAAAGAAATGCTATCCGACCAGACGGGGAGGGTTGAAACAGTTTCCAGTATAAAGACTTAACAAAAACGGGACTGTGCAGGCCACTTGACACAAACGCACACTGTGTGTTATGTTTGTGTAGTCTATTTCTATATTTGTTTCCATTTTTATGTTGTTCTTTATTTATTTTGTAACCAAGCCATATTGATTTGCTGTTTTGAATGAAATAAAATTGGATAGGTGCGATGATTATTTTGAATGAACTAAATCCACAAATCCATGTTAAACGAAAAATGTTTTGGTAACACTTTATTTTACAGTGTCCTTGTTACATGTAAACCATAACAGTAGCCTAAATGATGCAATGACATGCATCTAACCCTCAGCCAAATCCTAACCCTATAGTGTTGTTATAATTAATATTACTCAGCACTTAAATGTATAATTACATTGTAACAATGACACCTTAAAATAAAGTGTAACCAATGTTTACAATCCGATAGAGATTGTAGGCTACAACAGCCCTGTTACATTCATTTAATTCATGTAGCCTATTCGTTGTAAATTTAGAATAGCTTTCGTAACAGAGAAATATGGTGATTATTATAGACCTATCAAAAAACATAATTTCAGATGTTAACGAAAAATGTGCCACAACACTTCCCGGTCTTCCCTTAGCCTATTAGCTAATACACATCTTAATAGAAAACTCGATGTTTGTCGCATATGTAACTAAGACGGCTGAAACTGCAGGCTAAGCTATTATTCAAACAAACAATGTCTCCGAATAATAGTCTAATACAACAGCATTACGCATAGCCTTTTTTCCCCGTTTAACTTCTGAGCAAACAAAATGAGTTGGACTAAAATGAGCCAGGTGCATTAAACATTGTTTTTTGTAGCCCGAAAATTGTCTTACCCTTAATTGAGTAGCTATTCAGAGATGGCATGTTCCATGTGTCGGCATATCCACACTTAAAACCGCGAGGCAATGACGAAACCCCCACTCTAGAATATCCTAATTAAATTGTGTTTGTATAAAGTATAAATCAAAAGGCCCAGCGAAGTGTTAATGTTCCTCTGAGGACAGACTTAAAGAAACTTTAGGATGGTGTAGAATATCTCTGTGACAGTCAGTCCACCCCTCTCCTCTCACCCATATGTTGTCTGAAGCAAATGAAGGGAGGGATGAGGAGAGGCTGTGCTGAAGGACTGGGGAAAGAAGGGTGCATGTCTTTATTAAAGACCAACTATTATGAATGGCCTTGGAGGGAGACAATTGATCTTCATTGGCAGAGGACTGACTGAATGTGATTTGATGTTTAGCCATGACTGATACTCTTCGTGGTGTTCATTAACTTCTCTCTTGTGATTAGATACCTTCAGCCCACTTTTAACGAACATTTTTACGAGTGAAAAATCTGTGCTTTGGGGCAGTATTTATGACTGCCAAAAGCAATACAGTCAGTATACCATAGGAAAAACACTTGTAAATGTCAGAACAATATTTATGTCCACCATCCATCAAAGTTATTTGGGTTTGGGAGCTTGCTAGGGATATTTTAGGTCAAATTTATTAGAGAATTGTAAGAATTACAACAACCAACATGAAAAGGTATATGTGAAAGTTGTACAGGTACTCCCAGGACAAATGAACATGCTATTAAACCCATTCTTTGAGGCTGGAATGAATCATGCGTGAAAAATGTTGGATGAAATTTGGATTTGACACAATCCAAACCACAGCTGAGGCAGTGAAAACCATTTAATCACCTAAAAAATATGGTATCGCTCCCTAACGACCATACAGGAATACATAACCATTAATGGAGAGAAAACGTTTCAGTGGAAAGACATTTTCACCTCCTTAGTCATGCAAAAGTTCAAATGATGCATGCGTGGACATCTTGCAAGTACACTCTAAAAAAAAAAGGTTCTACATGGCACCAAAAATGGTTCTTCGTCGTAATCATAGAGGAACCATGCACTTTTGGTGCTATATAGCACCGTATCTTAACATGTTCTGTATATGGTAGCGGTGCTATATAGCACCATAGTTAGCAGTATAGCACCTTAGTCAAAGAACTGGGGAAGAACCTCTGAAGCACCAAAATTGGTGCTATATAGCACTTAAAAAGGTTCCCCTATACGAGCCAAGAGCCATTTTTGGTGCCATATAGAACCTTTTTTTTAGAGTGTATGCTGTCCTATAGAACCACATGAATGGATACTTAAAGGGATCGTAAACCAAAAAAAACAAAAGTATTAAATTCAGTCATCATTTACACACCCTCATGAAGGTTCTTCACCCCGCGTGTAGGGTTCCACGAAGAACCTTTAATATCCAAAGAACCTTTCCATTTGCACAGAAGGTTCTTTGTAGCACAGAAAGGTTTTTAGATAAAATGCCCTTCTATATGGCACCAAAAATGGTTCTTCGTCGTAATCATAGAGGAACCACTTTTGGTGCTATATAGCACCATATCTTAACATGTTCTGTATATGGTAGCGGTGCTATATAGCACCATAGTTAGCAGTATAGCACCTTAGTCAAAGAACTGGGGAAGAACCACTGAAGCACCAAAATTGGTGCTATATAGCACTTAAAAAGGTTGCCCTATGATTACGAGCCAAGAGCCATTTTTGGTGCCATACAGAACCTTTTTTTTTTATATATATAGAGTGTATGCTGTCCTTTAGAACCACATGAATGGATACTTAAAGGGATCGTAAGCCAAAAAAAAAAAAAAAGTATTCAATTCAGTCATCATTTACACACCCTCATGAAGGTTCTTCACCCCGCGTGTAGGGTTCCACGAAGAACCTTTAATATCCAAAGAACCTTTCCATTTGCACAGAAGGTTCTTTGTAGCACAGAAAGGTTTTTAGATAAAATGCCCTTCTATATGGCACCAAAAATGGTTATTGGCTCGTAATCATATAAGGAACCTATTTAAGTGCTATATAGCACCAATTTTGGTGCTTCAGTGGTTCTTCAGCGGTTCTTCAGAGGTTCTTCACCGGTTCTTTGACTACGTGGTTCCTCTATGATTACGACGAAGAACCATTTTTGGTGCCATATAGAACCTTTTTTTTTTTTAAGTGTGGTTCTTTAAATAACCTTTCATAAAACGGTTCTTCAGAGAACCAAAATGGTTCTTCTATGGCATCACCGTGAAAACCCATTTTTGGTTCTTCCTGGCACCTTTATTTTTAAGGGTGTGTGTGACTTACTTTCTTCATGTGAAACACAGAAGATGTTTTGAAAAAAATGTTTTTGTCCAATGAAAGTCAGTGGGGGACTTTCATAATGAAAAACAATTCTTCAAAAAGATCTTTTTCAGAAGTATTTCACAGAAGAAAGAAAGTTGAGGGTGGGAAATGATGACAGAATATTCAATTCTGGGTAAACTAACCCTTTAAACTTTTGTTAAACCAAGAAGGGAAACAAAAAAATGGGGAACGTGATACTTGAGCTGCATACAGTTTTGATTATGGTGACTGGTTTTCCTTTGTTTTGATATCATTTCGGTGTAAACCGCAAAAAATGAGAGTTTTAACCAGTCAGGTCAGAATGTGTGAATCCAAAACACCAAAATCGAATTAGATTCTAACTGGGAACAGCGGCAAAAAGTTAAAAATGTAAAAAAAACAAAAAAGCTTTTATATGACCAAGATTAGTTATCATACATTGCTTCTATTAATATTCCGCATGTTATTTCAGGTATAAAGTGATTCTGAATTCAAATGGTTTCTCGATCTTTGAAGCACACGAGTGGGTCAGTGGACTCATGTTCTTTCCTGTAAAATGAAGATGATTCATAAGATGAAGGCGGTCCAGTGTAAAGGAACAACCGGCGTAAATTACCGTCCAGTGAGAAAGAACGAGTAATAGAGTGCGAGAAAGAGACAGACAGAGAGCAAAAGTTACAACCCCGTCTCCTCATGAGCTACTGACAGCAAATTCAGAGTTGCACCGCGGGCCAACACACATCTACACAAGGCCAACAAACACATATCTGCACATCTATACTGCGCTCCTGCCAACACACACACCGCTGACACACTTCAACTTAACACCACCTCTGAACACCCGATACGGTCAACACTCAAACACATCTAATCAATGGAGTAAGGAGAGTATGTGTGTAGTTGACCGCAAGAGCCCAGCAGCCAACTGGATCATCATCGCAGTCTATAGAGCCTGCTTAATAAATTAGTCTCCTGGTTCAACTGTTCAGTGTTTTTCTTTATCATTTTGTGACCGCAGTAAGTAAAATGAGTAAAACTGAAGGCATTTGACTCACCGAAATATTTGCAAACACTCGTTAAAGTGAATTACTGTTAGACTGCTAGACTTTCCATGATATTTTTGAATAAAATTGTAGAGCTTAAAAACGGTCAGATCACTTCTTTTTTTTTTCTCAGAAAAGTTCAGTCCAAAATGGACATTGTATTAATGGTAAGATAATTCAAAAATCCATTGTGCCTTTAATACTGCATTGTCAAGTTGTATATATTGTACATATTAATGCTACCACACCAGTTGTTCATTGTTCTTTTAATGGGCTATTTTACCCCTCAAAGTTCTTTTATTTTATTGTTTATTTTATTTTATTTTAATTATTTTTTCATTAGATATTGTTGGCTCTTGTGAGCAATTACTTGTGATGTTTATCATTTGTAAGTTTCTTTAATTTAATGTCATTTTTTTTGTTTTATTTATTTATTTTAATAAGTATCACTGGTTCTTATGAAAGATTTTTTGTGATTTTTATCATTTGTAAGTTGCTTTGATTTATTTTATTTTATTATATTTTTGTATTTTATTATTTTTATTTTAATGGCTTTTAAATGTTTTATCATTTGTAAGTTTCTTTGAATTAATTTAATGTCATTTTTTTTATTTTGTTTTATTATTTTTATTTGAATAGGTATTATTGGCTCTTATGAAAAATTACTTGTAATGTTTATCATTTTTAAGTTGCTTTGAATGTATTTTATTATTTAATTTATTTAATGTATTTATTTAATTTATTTCATTTCAGTATTTTATTTATTTTATTTTATTTATTATTTTATTTTATTAGATATTGTTGGCTCTTATGACAAAATATTTATGATGTTTATCATTTGTAAGTTGCTTTGAATTAATTTAATTTAATATATTTTTTTATTTTATTACACAGCTATTTTACATTAACATGTATGACTGTTCACCATGTCTGAAAAAGAAAAAAGAAAAGAAACACCATAAAAGTAGTTGGCATGCTTATGTGATGTTTCAAGTCTTCTGAAACCAATCTTGAATATGCAGGATGGAAAATAACTTTTGAGAGGTGAAGGTTATCGTGAATAATGTTTTTTATTTCAGTCTGTTCCTCTCACAAGCTATATCGCTTCAAACGACCTTGAATATTTGAATTGTGTTTATGGCATTTTCCAGATTTCTTTGTTTAGCTTAAAGGGATAGTTCATGCAAAATTAATATTTATGTCATCATTTAGTCCTTCTCATGCCATTCCAAACCAGTATTATTTATATTTTGAAAGATTTTTTTCCTTTTTAAACAAGGGGACCCGGTGTTGTTTTGGACCCATCTGACTTTCATTTTATGAACAAAAACAGTTAAATTAAATTACTTCAAAATCCACTATGAATTTTGCTTTACATTTTTTATCAATAGCAGCATTCAGGTTTGGAACAACACAAGGGCGAGTAAATAACGCCAGAGTTTTAATTTCGTGTTCTTTATGCCTGTAGAGGCATTAGACTGGTAATCCTTCCTCAAGCCACTGCTGTGTTTGTCTAAAACGGGTTACAACTCTTGTGTGAAGTCTGCAGGATTTAGAGAGGTGATCTGGGCTTAGCGTGTCCCAGGCATGTGCTGTATATTTGAGAACACAAGATAGACAGAGACAGGCACCAGGGCCAAGACGAGAAGAAGGGCAACATACCTCTCCCTGCGGGGTGTGTGGAATTTCAACAAATACCTGGCACAGGCCTGCCAAAATAGGCAAAGGAGAGAGAGATTAATAGAAAGAGAGACAGACGGGACAGAGACAAAATGCAAGAGAGACACGGAACGTTTGTCTGATGTCTCAATAAAGGATGGATTGTGATTTAACAAATACAAAATAGAACAAACAGACCCTGATGTGACAAAGATGAAAATACAACAAAGGCTCCATCTTTGTCAAACAAAATATGAAAAGTAAGAGGGAGAGAATGATAGCATTTTAACATTGTAAGCTGGAAATAGTTTTTTTTTAAACTTCTGAACTAAACTCAAACATCTCTGTAAAACTCAAATATAGCAGATTTACCAAAATTAATGTGACTGCATATGATTATATCTGTTTTCACTCTAAAAAAAAATTGGTGCTATATGGCACTAAAAGTGGTTCTTGGGCGTAATCATAGGGGAACCACTTTCGGTGCTAGCACCATGCATATCTGTTCTGTATATGGTAGCGGTGCTATATGAAGTACCACTGAAGCACCAAGATTGGTGCTATACAGCACAAAACCACTGTTAGTGCCATATAGCACAATTTTTTTTTAGAGTGTTCGGGTATGTTGGAATTAGGAGTTTCTGTTTTGTCATCGTTTTGTACATCACATTAGTACTAAGTAAACTGCATGTTGCTTACAGTTATTGTGTAAGTACAGTGATAGTCTCTTAGTTAATTATGTTAGCACAAACACTAAAAAAAAAAAAAGCTTCAATATGGCACGAAAAGTGGTTCTTCGTCGTAATCATATAGAGGAACCACTTTTGGTGCTATATAGCACCATATCTTAACATGTTCTGATAGTGGTGCTATATAGCATCTTAGTCAGTGGTTCTATATAGCTATATAGCACCTTAGCAAAAGAACCGGTGAAGAACATTTACATTTAGTCATTTAGCAGATGCTTTTATCCAAAGCGACTTACAAATGAGTGCAATAGAAGCAACTAGAACAGTCAAGGGCAACAATATGCAAGTGCTGTAACAAGTCTCCGTCTCCGGCAAAATTTTTATTAAAGAACCACTGAAGAACCAAAATTGATGCTATACAGCACTAAAAAGGTTCCCCTTATGAGCCAAGAACCATTTTTAGTGCCATACACACAAAAAAAGGTTCTATATGGCACCAAAAATGGTTCTTGGCTTGTAATCATATAAGGAACCTTTTTAAGTGCTATATAGCACCAATTTTGGTGCTTCAGTGGTTCTTCAGAGGTTCTTCACCAGTTCTTTGACTAAGGAGCTATATAGCACTGCTACCATATACAGAACATGCTAAGATATGGTGCTATATAGCACCAAAAATGGTTCCTCTATGATTACGACGAAGAACCATTTTTGGTGCCATGTAGAACCTTTTTTTTTTAGAGTGTAACTGTAAGCAACATGCAGTTTACTTAGTACTAATGTGATGTACAAAACGATAACAAAACAGAAACTCCTAATTCCAACATAACCGAACACTCTAAAAAATGTTTTTGCTATATGGCACTAACAGTGGTTTTGTGCTGTATAGCACCACTTTTTAGAGTGTATAGAACCTTTTTGTGTGCTATAACAGCAAATAGTTAGCTGTTCGTCTTAATGGATTTAAATGAAATAAGCTCACATTACTCATAGTATTGGTTACCATAACTTCTTGGGTTTATTCAGTATTATTCAGTGCCAATTCAGTTTCAATTTTTTTTTTTTTTTACTTACATTTACTCAATTCATAAGGTATAGCTTGAACATGTATGCTGATCCACCAGTGTCTGTATATATATATATATATATATATATATATATATATATATATATATATATATAAAATATATAATTACTTGTTGAATTTACTCAAAAAAGCAGCGTCAAGTGATTCCACGCAACTATATTGAGTAATTTTTACAAATAACAAATTAATTATATGAACAAAAGAAAGTCAAGTAAAGCTGACAAAATGTCTTTGAGTAAATACAAACCATTTGAATTTGTCACTGTTACATAATATTTATATGTGCAGTTTACTTAATTATGTTATGTTAAATTTATAAAAGTTTATAATGTTAGGTGAACACATTTCTCGATTTAATTTACCTTATTCAATTAACTACCTGCTCCACAAGTGTAAGTTGGAAAACTTACTTTTAAGAAACAAAATGCAAAAATAACTTAATGGGAGGCAGGAAGTCCATCCAATAAATGTGTGTATATGAGTGCCCACAGGCACCACTCTTCTGCATAATGGTAAACACAAAATTACAGAAACTCCTCTAAATGTCCAATATAACTGAACATTAAACACTAACATAAACTAACAACATCTTTCTCTTCACTGAAAAACATAAAATAATGCATTTACTCTCCTAATGCAGTCCCTTACAGTCCATATATATATATATATATATATATATATACATACATACATACAGGGATATCAGTTGAAAGAAAAAGTATGTGAACCGCTTGCAGAAAATGTGAATAATTTTAACAAAATAAGAGATCATATACAAAATGCGTTATTTTTTATTTAGTGCTGTCCTGAATAAGATATTTTACATACAATGTTTTTTACACAAAGTTTACAAGACAAAAAAAAAAAAATAGCTGAATTTATTAAAATGACCCATTCAAAACTTGATTCTTAATGTTCTTGTTCTTGAGTCTCTTGTTTGTCCTGAGCAGTTAAACTGTCCAATGTTCTTCAGAAAAATCCTCCAGGTCCTGTACGTTCTTCAGTTTTCCAGCATCTTTTGCATATTTGAACCCAGCAGGGACTGCATGATTTTGAGATCCATCTTTTCACACTGAGGAATATTGAGGGACGCAATCGCAACTATTGAAATGGTTCAAACATTCACTGATGCTCCAGAAGGAAACACAATGCATTAAGTGAAAACTTTTGAACAGGATAAAGATTTCCAAATTTTTCTTAATTTGTTTAAATATATATAAAAAATTATTTATTACTGCCCTTCAAAAGCAACAGAAGATACTTAGGCCTACATTAGAAGACAAATTAAGTACAATTTATTTGCTCTTAATGCATTGATTTAGTTAAAATTATTCACATTTTCACAGGTTCTGCAAGTGGTTCACATACTTTTTCTTGCAACTGTATATTTTGCTTTTCACCCACTGGCTTTTGTATCTTACACTAATCTTATACTAAATTTTGGCATTGTGTACTTTACATTTTGTTCTTGGCATTGTGTACTCATATGACAAATTGCTGATGTTCCTCATTTGTAGTGCTTTGGTAATGTAATCAGCATAAAAATGCTTGTGGAAATTCATGCTGGTCTCTTCTGGAGGATTACCGAACCAAAACCACTGATCAAGCAGCTGCTATCATTTGAATAAACATGCTTTTAGATTTTCAGCGAATCACTGCCCCTTTCAGCCTCTCATAAATTTCTGAAAGAACAGACCTATCATCCTCAATTCATGCTGGTCGCTGACATGAGGCCTGTAGATTAACACATTAGATGTCATGGTGTGTGGTGACTTGATGCCTAAAGCTTAAGGATAAGGTTCTGCCCTTCCCAGGGTGTCTCTCTTCACATCAAAGGGATCATAATTGCCAGGCACAACTGCCCAGGCCCACTGGGACCCCCAGCTCAACCTGTGTGTGTGTGTGTGTGTGTCTTTAAGTGCTGTGCCACTACACGTGGGTTTCTAACAAAAACAATCTGATTAAGGTACCTCGACATAAATAATCACAGACCCTTTAAATGGCTTTAAACCGCCCTTGTGCTTTGCTTACATTATGTTAATTAATTCTCCAAAGTCTTCGTCAGCCAATTGACAGATTGGCCTCATGTTTGACTTCTCCTTACAGCAGACTTAATTAAATGGGCGGACATTTTTGCGCATAACAAACAGTTTGTTTCCCTGCAGACTGATTAGTAGAGTTCAAGATGAAATATTGATCCTCCATCTCGGGTGCTGATGTTTATATTCACGTCACTTTCAGTAGTCCTCTGTAATAAAGACAAAGGACTGACATTCTTCCAACACTGTTTGTTTAATTGCCAACTTCACTAAATTAGATGCTTTGAAAATCTTTCTTTTGCTGTTTCTATGCCTACATATAGAGAAACAAATGTTGCAGATAGCCTCTTTGTTTGTTTTTATCAATTCATTATTTGGACCAATAAGTTGATAAGGGACCAAATTCAGTAATGTTTCACTATATTTTTCACATATAGTCAAGTATCAGCAAGGCTGTGATTTGGAAGCAACACAAAACATTCTGTGCCTGAATGAATCAGTGCTTTTGAAGGAATAGATTGAGTGAATGATTCAATGACTCACTCATAAAGAGAGTTCCTTATTTTGTTCCAGAATTAATCAGTGCTTTTGAATGAATCGGTTAATTGAATAATTAAATGGCTGCATCTTAATAGCCTATGTATCAATGGAGAAAAAGAGTATGTGAAAAGTAGCCTAGAAATCTAGACGCACCCTAGCGGCAGCAAATCTAATTTGCCGCGAGTGTAGTCTAGCAACTCTCGGTAGACTTGAGAGCTGGAAAAACCAAACTCTGGTCAGGCCAATCACAGCGTGTGTAGAGTCGGTGGGCGGGCTTAACATAATGACGGCACGTCACGGCAGAGTTGCGGCAATTCCGCGTGCTACTCGTAAACAAAGAAGCTGACGAACGGTGGTCTTTTGAATCGGCTTTGGCCGCGACTCTGGAAGACTTGGAGTTAAGCTTTTCTTTGAGAAAAGAACAAAGAACGGCACTGAAGTCATTCTTAAGAAAAGATGTGTTTGAAGTTTTGCCGACCGGATACGGCGAAAGTTTAATCCATCAACTAGCTCCACTTCACGTTGCTCTCTGGTTGGTTGTAGCACTATCCTATTGCGGGCAGAGGGAATTTGAAAGACAACCGTTTGTCCCGCCCCTCGGATTGAGCCCTGCCAATGGCAAGGGGGTAATCCAGCCCCCGGAAAGCGTACCTTCTATAGGGGCAGCCATTGCTAACCAAGCCATCACCTGCTGTTAGCATCCCATTGACTCCCATTCATTTTGGCCTCACTTTGACAGCGAATATCTTTACATCTGAGGCGTTTAAAGACTCCATTCGTCCATTGTTTATTTCTAAACAAACACGACAATGTATAAAATGCTCCATTACCTTGTATCTTACTATCGCCCCGTAGAAGCCGTTTTTGTAGAAAACATAACGTAACGCCATAACCACTCGACTCTGTCACGCTGTACCGTATAGACCCGAGGAGAAGCTCTCAGGCAATCTTTTACTGTCTATGAGGCAATCGGGGGGACGCGGAGGCATAAACGCCGATAGCGATGTCGCAAATCCTGCTTCATTCATCAAAGGTTGCTCCTGCTCACTCTCTCTGTCTCTGCAATATTCGGTGATTGAGATTTCACTTTGCACAACTACTAGAAGACTTGCTACTGTCGGACAGGTTGCTCACGTCTGCGGCTGCGGCTCAGCCATCAGGAAGTGAGTGCTTCTAACTGACTTCAATTTTCCCCGTTGAAGTCTATGGAGTCACTGTGTCCATTTCTTTTAATGTCTATGGTCAATGGTGAATTCCCAGACCCAACATCTTGATAAACAAACCGTAAACAAACGCTGAATTCGAAATCTCCCTCTATACCGTCAAATAGGGCATTATTTGAGGGGACAGCCATTTGTAGTGCCGTCCGAAACCATAGTGGACGTTATCGAGTGCATTCATTTTATCCCACATTGCACCGCAATAACGAGTGTACAACCGATGTAGGCTACACTAAACGGCTGTCCGAATTCACTCACTAGTTTTCATTCACTCCTTTGATTACAATAGTGATTGAGGGTTCAGGAGACGATACAGATTCAGCCAAAGATTCCGTGAATGACCTACTACTTCCAGTGAGATTCTGATACCATCCAATGGACACTTTACTACCCCATAAGGCCATGGGAAATAATTTGTGAAATATCACTGAAAAAAAATGGCTTTAGAAACATCTGTCACTGCTAGTAAATTTCCCAAACAATTACAAAGTAACACATTGAATTATATGACATTTTTGAAAAACGAAAATTGTTAAACATACTCCTATTATGTTTTATTTACAACTTTGAAAATTATGTTTCATAGTGTTAGGTGAGAGAATCCATGGTTTTAGTGGGCTGACTCACCGATGACTGTAATTTCCCTACATTTAAATCTTTGTCCAAGGTCCATTCTTGAACATTGCATATGGAGAGGGAATTACACATCTCACAGGCAGAATTTCAATAGTTATATCAAAAAAACTAAAAACTAAAAACTCTCTCAAAACAGACCATGCAAAAGTAATACTATTACTATTATTTTAACTATAATCATTTATCATAATATTATAATAATCTATTAATACATTGTATAATACTATTACTAGAAATACATAAGTAATGCTACTATTACTTTTGATGGTGATTGGAAAGAAATTGGTTAAATGCTATTGCAAGCTTAACTGTATCTAATTTTCCCCAAAATTGAGTCATTTTGGAGCTGTTCCACTGCAAGAACAAAAAACAAACTGAGTGAATCTGACTTTCAGCTCAGCGTTTTATAGATCTGGCAACCCAAGGTAGGTACAGAGATTGGATCAGACTCCAGTGGAGATTGGCTTTTGTTCATGTTTATCTTATTCCTCGACCACACTGAACATGTGCTGAAAGGTAGGTAGCACAGGATTATATACATTTATGAAAGTTAGATTATATAATCCCATTTTCCATGAAAATTAGCCAATCATGCTTTCCAATAACTGACATGTGAAGATACTTGTATGTATGCTGAGACACGTAACTTAATTGGGCTTTTTTTGAGAACAGAAATGTTTAATACCAGTATTATTAACTATGCTATTTTTTTAAATGTATTGAATCTGTCTCTAATACTAAAGACATAACAGCCATCCAGGAGTAGATTAGCATCATAAATTGTTTTTAATTTATATAATTCTTTTGTATGTAATTATATACTATATTGCCAAAAGTTTTGGGACGTCTACCTTTACACACACACATGAACTTTAATGACATCCCATTTTTAATCCGTTGGGTTTAATATGGAGTTGGCCCACCCTTTGCAGAAATTACAGCTTCAACTCTTCTATGAAGGCTTTCCACAAGGTTTAGGAGTGTGTTTATGGGAGTTTTTGACCATTCTTCTAGAAGCGTATTTGTGTGGTCAAGCACTGATGTTGGACGAGAAGGCCTGGCTTGCAGTCTCTGCTCTAATTCATCCCAAAGGTGTTCTATCGGGTTGAGGTCTGGACTCTGTGCAGGCCAGTCAAGTTCCTCCACACCAAACTTACTAATCCATGTCTTTATGGACCTCGCTTTGTGCACTGGTGCTCAGTCATGTTGGAACAGGAAGGGGAACAGGAACCATCCCTAAACTGTTCCCATAAAGTTGGGAGCATGAAATTTACTAAAATGTCTTGGTATGCTGAAGCATTAAGAGTTCCTTTGGAACTGAAGGGCCAAGCCCAACCCCTGAAAAATAACCCCACACCATAATCCCCTCTCCACCAAACTTTACACTTGGCACAATGCAGTCAGGCAAGTACTGTTCTCCTGACAACTGCCAAACCCAGACTCGTCCATCGGATTGCCAGACAGAGAAGCGTGATTGGTCACTCCAGAGAACACGTCTCCTCTGCTCTAGAGTCCAGTGGCGGCGTGCTTTACTCCACTGCATCCGACGCTTTGCATTGCACTTGGTGATGTAAGGCTTGGATGCAGCTGCTCGGCCATGGAAACCCATTCCATGAAGCTCTCTACACACTGTTCTTGAGCTAATCTGAAGGGCACACAAAGTTTGGAGGTCTGTAGCTATTGACTCAGCAGAAAGTTGACGACTTCTGCGCACTGTGTGCCTCAGTATGCGCTGACCCCGCTCTGTGATTTTACATGGCCTACTTTGTGGCTGAGTTGCTGTTGTTCCCAATTGCTTCTTCTTTGCTATAATACCACTAAATATTTAGTAGTGAGGAAATGTCATGAATGGACTTATTGCACAGGTGGCAACTTATCACGGTCCCACGCTTGAATTCACTGAGCTCCTGAGAGCGACCCATTCTTTCACAAATGTTTGTAGAAGCAGTCTACTATTAGTGTATTATTAGTGAAGTTCCTAAACGTAATTTGGGGAGGAGCGAGCCCATGTAATCTTCCAATCAACAGCCAACAACTAGAGTAGCCTATAAGCAGATGCTTACCTCTCCTCAGTCTCAGCTGTTCCAGCATCCCACCACCTCCCCAAACCCCACTTTCATTTAATTCATATCCCATATTTAGTCACTGTGGGGGTAAATCAGAGCTGGAGTTGGAGCTGCTTTATCGAGCAAATCTCTATTCTTCAAGATATTAGGTCAAACTTATTTGCCTTTCTGTCCACTGATGAGGGATCAGTGGACAGAAAGGCAAATAAGTTTAATATCTTAAGAATATTGGCAAACAAACTTGTTAATGTATTTAATGTAATATTCTTCTTTTTCTATTGAAAGCAGAAAACATCCAATCAGGCAAAACAAATGATAGTGACGTGTAAATCAGCTGCAGACAGAGTGTGGTCCAGGAGGGAATCTGAATTTCTCAAAAACAAGTCCAAATGTCTTAAACTTTATTAAGCTGAACAAAAAACAATAGTATGTGGTTATCCTATAAACCAGACTTTAAAGCTGCAAATTAACATCACTATTAAGGCCACTTTCATCTTATAAAACCTAAAACAGGTCCATTTTATTGTAAAACCACACATTCTTTTACATTTAGAGGCACACTCATTCCACTCTTTAAGCCAGTCACAGTACATCCAGGTGAGTTTCTTTTTTTACACTTATATAACAAGCCACTTTTTCACAGTGAACCGTGTTAGCCGTAAAATGTTTTACTGGTTCAGCAAGTGGCCAATCAAAAGAAAACATTATTCTCTCACTGTCTATTCAATCAAACGATCTCGTTCAGTATGATGAAATAGAAACATTCTGCCCTCTAGTGGTTCATATGTGCAACCTCATTTGTAACATGAAATTAAATGACGTTGGCGTTTTGTTCAATTGACTTTATGCACAGCTGCACTACTTCCTGAACTTCAGCCAGCTCCTTTGTTTCCTGTCTGCCATTATTGGACAAACTGATTAATCCAGGTGTGTCTGATTATTGTTGTTGTGACTACAGAGGTCAGGCACACCTGGATTAATCAGTTTGTCCAATAATGGCAGACAGGAAACAAATGACCTGGCTGATGTTCAGGAAGTAGTGCAGCTGTGCATAAAGCCAATTTATTATGTTTATGTATTTGAATTTATTTTGATCAACTAATCAAACCCCTCCATATACTACGTAATGTATGGCTGTAAACTTAAAACAATCAGTCTATGAGCATCACATGTTGACCATAAGCTGACCAAATATTTGGTCAGTCATAAATATATAGGCTATATTTATATTTTTATGTATTTTGGATATCCAATCACTTCTCTTCTATTCTGCTAGCATGTCTGTTTCTGTCAGCCTCTCTTTCTGTTTCTGTTTCCGTGCCTGGAGAGCATTTTCCATTGATCAATCTCAACCTTTTTTTTCTTTTTTGTTGTTGCCTCATGTAAGATAAAGGGGATCTCATTCATTTTAAATGCATTTATATATTTTTTCTACTGTTATACTTTGGTGCCGTATCAGTCATGTCCACTTTCGAATGGACCTCGCAAGTCTATTGCATTAATGCTAAAACGTGCCGTGATGTTGAAATGAACCCAATATCTGCTGCTAATATGATGTAAAAATGCAACATTCACCAAAATAATCCGATTTTTTTTTGTTAGTGCGTGTCAATAAAACAATAAAGCAACGACCCCGCCAGTGTATAAGCCTATTGCACTAATGCTAAATCTTGCTGTGATGTATGGACCAATCATTTGCTGATAATATGACGTAGGCTAACAATGAAACAATACTTAGGGCTATATTACATATCCAGAATCAGATTTCCGTAACAATAAGTTTGAGTGTCGCGTGAGATAACGACTAAGTAAAGAGGGACAGTCAGACTGAGAGGATGCAGAGAGGGAGAGGAAAGGATGCAGCTGAGCTTACTGAAGTTTTTCCTGCCTGCTGGTGAGCGCGCGTGGAGGAGAGCACGCGGACAGTGCCCACGCAACACTTTCACGCGCCGCGAAGCGTTTTAATGTGACGCATCCTCAGACCTGAGCCGCTTTATCTGACTTATGCTTTAATATTAATTGAAATGAACACAGTGTTATATAATTTTTTTTAAATGGAATAGACATGACTCTTATTGGACTACTATATGTGATGACAGTGCACGAGCCGGTGAGTGTCGTTTTTGTTCTTCAAACTTCAATTTGACTTTCAGTGGCTGAGTTGCAGTGCTTTTCTTATGTTATTTAAATAAACATACATTTACCATATGAGTATATACTAGTATAGCCTAGTTGTGCTTGATGTTGTTCATTACGACGTGGAATTAAACCTGATGTTTGTCTGTTAATTGGTGCATAAATCATAAACACGAACCCACAAAACATTTCACAGCGAATTTACTCAAAATGTTGGTTAATTGTATAATTAGTATGTTCTCTGTTAGAACACAAACATATTCAAATCGTTCAAACCTGTCTGTTGACCTGTGACCAGGTCAAGATGAAGGGCATTTCAATCAGGCCTCATTCACAGCAGCAAAACAAGGCTTGATTACTTTATAATAACTTTTATTAAGTCATTCAAATGTTGTAGAAAATAGTGATATTTAGCTACACGCTCAAACAAATGTGTTTTTATTAATACACAATTAAAAAACTATAATGGGTAGCCTATTGGAGATCGGCGTATAGGCCTACTCAAATATGAATTGGCTATATATGACAATCTGTAAATTAAACTTTTTTTGAAATTAAACAAAATTTATTTGTAATCTATTACGCATTAGTCCTATATTGTAATGTTTGTTAATATCAAAGTTATAAAAAGGGTCCCCGAAGGCCATAGATTTAGTAGTAGCTAATTTCTTTCCAATATTTTCTACATTTCTATATCCCACATACTTAAAAATATTCTGTATATAATTACTTGAAGAATGTAGATTAAAGTGCAGATTTGTATGCGCTACAACAGTACATTTCAATGTATTTCAGTGGTGTTTTAGTTTAGTTTGCTTTATTAATCCCAATTAGTTAATTTTATAAATAGCAAACAACCCAAAACAGGTCCTTTTATAAACATGGCTGCATTCACTTTTTTAGAAAACCACACGGAGAGGCAATGGCACCCCAAATTTGGCTTTTTGTTGTTGTTGTTTTAAGATCAATAGTATAGCCGTCCTTCTATAGTGCCACTGCAAAGAGGATTTTTGTTTCATTTCTCTGTCCTTCATCTGGCGCTGTTTATAGTATTATCAGTTCGTAGTTGAGTGAGATTAACCTCAAGGTCATTAGTTCTAAGAATCAGTGCTTTCTTTTTTTTTTTTTTTGTCCACAGGAGAGTGAAAAGGTTTATTTCTGTAGAAATGTTGGTGTTGGTGTGGCAAGCAAGATCGCGATCACTTTCATTAGGAGAAGCTTGAGTATGCTTGAGTATGATGTGAAAATGAACACTTAAATCTAAATGCTGTCAGACTAAAGGATTACCTTTTCATCTCCCATCCTCCTCCTCCACGTGATAGGCTGGAGAGAGAATCTGAAAGCGATAGCTTGTGAGAGTGTGAGAGTGATATGCTTTCTCCCATTTAATCTATTTCTCCCATTTCTCTTTTGATGCATCACACGAGAGTCTACAAACTACATTTTTTATTTCTTGTGTGCAGAGGACAGGCAGGAGAAACACAGATAAAAGAAAAGGAGAAATAACAATGAGATGAAAAGATTTATGCATTATTTTAGTCCAAAGATTAATCTTCAAGAATGCGAGAGGCAGCGCTGTAGGAGGTACAGAGAAAATTGAGCCAGAGATGGTTGAGATGATGAACATCGGAAAAGAGATATTTCCATTAAAACATGCTCGAGGAGCATTTGAGCGTGATTTCACCAAGTACAACATGTTCCTGGAACAACATTCCAATCAACCAATCAGATTTGAGGAACAAGTTTACAGTTTATGTGCTTAAAACCAGGGTTAGGTGCTTCTACATCAGTGTTATTCACCTATCGTTTCCCTCTGATGTTTGGGATAACTTATGGGTATGGTTAGGTTTAGGGAATATGGTTAGGCAGTCCCTCCAGTAAAACGCGATTATGCGATCGCATGATTTAATGCATAATCAGCCAAAGTCCGCATATTTATGCGGGGACCGCATTTTTTTCAAATACACCGCACTTTTGCCATGTAAATTGCCTATTTCCACGTGCAAAATATGCGGGGCTAGCATGATTTCATAATCCCCGCATTTTCGTTGCAAAAAAAGTAATATATTATATTAGCAGAAAGTTGAAAAATGTTCGTTTACTTCACACGAGAGCCGTCATTTCCCCCTATTGCCATGGGAACATTTTGAAGTGACGTAATTACCCGACGTGAACGTCATCGAAAAGCTGCAAACCCCGTGGTGAAACCATAGATATCGGTGAAACCATCATGAAGCACGCAAATTCCCATTTGCCAACAAAAATAACAGCAAAAGACCGCGCAAAGCAGTTTCCCGGTGTGTTGACCGATTTCAAATAACAGCATCATGAAGCTTCAAAGCGTTATGAATCAGTGAGTCGATCTAAAAAGCCGCATTTTTCTGGAAGGACTGGTTAGGAGTGAACTAAATTTCAGACAGAAATGTTGTACCAGGATCAACACAATATGTTGATCCAAGACGACTTACTTGGCAAAATCACAGTGACTGAGTGCAAACAGTGCATAATGTTATTCATTTCAAATAAACAGCAATCAAATAGGCTATGATTATAAGCTACAACAGTTCGTTCCGGTCCAGGAATTTCACTTGGCTTGCCCATGTTTGCATGGTCTAAACTCTAGACAGTAGACCAGGGCTCTCCAGACATTTTTCATTTGAGAGCTACTTTTTAAAAATGAAAGTGGAGACCCCATGCAGTAGACAGTCTGTGGCAGAGATTTAGATTTAGTGAAACTTTTTTTTAGGTGACCTTATATTGACAGTAGGTGGAATGGCTGTGCGATATTGAAGAGATATGCGATATCCTTGTTAAATAATGCGATATTCGATACGATATTGCTTTAAGTGTGTAAAATCAATTTCTTTCCCCAACTGAAATCTTTCACTTAAAGCATAACTGGATGTGTTTACATGAATACTCATCAAGACAGCCATTTTGACATAACTGTGTGTATTTGACAGTTCGAGTGTGTAACAAAACAAAAAAAAGAACAGCTTGTGCGCACGTTTCGTTGTGTGTGACAGACAGCAGACAGCGCGAGACTGCAAGGAGTTGTTTTTTTGCAAGTTATTGCGTTTAATAACTCTTTTTGACATCAAGCAAGTCACATACTTACCTAAAACGTACACTTTTCACAATGTTGAAGTAGCCTATTAAAATCATTCAGATATTACGGGCCCTTGTGATATGTACATTTGCGATATATTTCGATAATTTTGATATACTGCGCAGCCCTAGTAGGTGGCGACAATTGACTATCTTTATGACATAGTCATTGAATCATTATTAATTCAGCTGTTTTGTGATTCATTCAGGAATAAAGCACCACTGCATGGAGATGTACAACTGTTGATAAATAGACAAAGTAACTCGCAGTACTGGGTTTATCACATAAGTTACTCAATATTAACCTCTTTTTTATTTAACTTTTCTAAAAAAGTAAATTACAATCATGCTGTTGGTCTGAATAAGCCTCTTTCCTAGGGCCAAATTTTGCCCTCTCATAAGCCGCGTTTCTACCGCAGGAACTTCCCCCAGGAACTAGGAACTTTGGGGTGGTGTGTTTCAACCACAGGAACCAGGGTCTAAATGAAGTTCCGGGTAGGGCTGCACAATATATCGAAATTATCGAAATAAATACAAATGTACATATCGCAATATGCATATCGCAAGGGCACGCAAAATCTGAATGATTTTAATAGGCTACTTCAACATTGTGAAAATTTTACGTTTTAGGTCGATGCAAATAGCAGAGAATAGACTGTATAACCTTTGTAGCTTTATTATGTATCAGTGTATATTTAATTCATGTGAAGATTACTGTTTTTAGTTCTAATTTCTAATAACAAAGATAAATTAAAATAGCAAAAATAATCATCCAGCCTAGTTCAGGTGTCTTTGTTTACTTGGATGTTCTTGATGTTAAGATTTAGTTTGATATAACTATATATTACCAAGTCAAGCAAAGAGTTTTTGGTTGTATGGTTATATTTTTGGTTTTATGTAATATTGGCATTACATTTTTTGTTTGTTAACACTTATGTTAAAATTATGTTGTCTGATTTGTGACATCAATTTTGCTAAAACACTGCTGGTCACTTTCAGAAGTTGTAGCGATGCTTTCTTTTCCCAGAAAGAATGTGAAACACATAAATGGTATAATTCTCAGTTTTTAATATAATTTAAATAGATTTTACACACTTAAAGCAATATCATATCGCATATCGAATATCGCATTATTTAACAACGATATCGCATTTTTCTTCAATATCGCACAGCCCTAGTTCCGTGCAGTCCCACGTCTCTGGACTAATTTGCCTAATCTTCTCGGTACTTTAGACCGCAGTGGAAACGCAGACAGTAGCAGGTCTGGGGGAAAAAAGTTCCTGTAAAAAAAGTTCCTGGTACAAATTGTTCCGGGTAATTTCGGTGGAAACGGGGCTAGGAACGATAAGAACGATAACTACAGTTGTGGTCAGAATTATTGGCACCCCTGGTAAATATGATCAAAGATGGCTGTAAAAAATTATCTGCATTGTTTATCCTTTTGATATCGATTAAATCTAACCTTTCATTTAATAAAAGAAGTGAAAGTGAAGGTAATGTCTATGAAATAAATACTTTTCTCCAAAACATGTTGGCCATAATTATTGGCACTCTTTTATTAAGTACTTCTTGCAACCTCCTTTTGCCAAAATAAGAGCTCTAAGTCTTCTTCTATAATGCCTGGTGAGTTTGGAGAACACATGACAGGAGATCAGAGACCATTCCTTACAGAATATCTCCAGATCCTTCAGATTCCCAGCTCTTCTCTTCAGTTCACCCCTCTCATTTTCCATAGGGTTCAGGCCAGGGGACTGGGATGGTCATTTTGTGCTCAGTGACACATTTGTGTGTTGATTTTGATGTTTGTTTTAGATCATTGTCCTGATGGAAGATCCAACCACGGCCCATTATAAGATTTCTAGCAGAGGCTGTCAGGTTTATATTTTTTATCTGTTGTATTTGCTAGAATCCATGATAATCCATATCTGAACAAGATGTCCAGGACCTCCAGCAAAAAAATAGTCCCAGTAATTGTGGCCAATCTGTTTTAAAGAAAAACAATTATTTAATAATGTGAGTTTCCCCCACTTTCAATTCTTTTACTTCAATGAAAGGTTATATTTTTGCGATTTTTTTTTGACTGAAAGATCAAAAGGATAAACAATGCAGATTTATATTTACTGCCATCTTTGATCATATTTACCAGGGGTGCCAATAATTCTGACCACAACTGTATATAACTATATTAGCGTCCAACATTATGTTCTGTTTATTATTAGCTTGCATTGCAGTTATGTCGTCTGCAGCTTTAGATGCTTGAACTTTTCGCATGTCTGGAAAATATTGTTCTAAAACTGATTCCAGTATTTTTCCCCTTATTGTAATCATATATTTGTGGTGTGGACATCTGTATTCTCACATAATTAGAACGATTATTAAAAGTTACAAGTTAAGTCAAGTTCACACCAACACACTTAAGATGTGTTCACACCCGCTATAACAATAAACTATAAATAACCATTCAAAGAATACTTCTTTGAGAATACTAAAGTCCACACAGCAGCTACAACAATAACAACAACACAGAGGAACGATTTAGTTATAATCACTTCCCAAAAATGTTTTTCCCCAGCAGATGAATGATAAAAACATTGACCGCCAATAAGAATCCACCCCAAGAATCCATCAAGTTTAAAGAACTTGAGCACTTTAAATGGATGGGACTTTAAACATTGTTGGCAGCTTCATTATATGGATATGGATCTTCACAGACATGCGCAAATAAGGCTGTGAGACCGCAGGGTGTCCCATGTGTCATTGAATGATTCAGAACGGCATTCATGCCATTTGCATTGCATTTGGCACAGGGCCTTTGTCTGCCTGTGGTTATGTTCTGTTGCTCCAAATACAATGTAATTTCCTCACCAACTAACCATGCACAAGTTTGCTCTTATCATAATGAATGTGTGATAAACGTAATCATACACACTGTTAGTTCTATGATAAGACTGTTGTCATGAGTTACAGTAGCTTTGACATTAACTCACTGAATTTATAACCTATAAAGGGTTAAAGAGGCTGTAGTGTCCTATAGAAATTGGTTAGGGTTGCAAAGAACAAGTACTTAGAAAATGCAAGTTGTGTCAGTGCTGGCTCAATGCTACTGCAGCAACAGGCAGTTTCAAAAAAGTCTGCACTCCCACGTATATCTAAAGGTAACGCAACACTTTATAAGCTCCTGAGGTTGAAGTGTTGCTGTCTCAGCAGCAACAGACCACAGTGTGGAAACCAGCAGGGAGACAGGGTGAATGAGGAGGACCATGATATTATGTGCAGGAGAGAGTTTGGCAGGATGAGGCATACGGTATATATCTCAATCAGTAGTAAGAAAGCATAAAAATATACAACCTGTCACGCACATGAGATTGGTTCATGTGCCAACCACAACCATGCAATCAATTCCTGATGGACAAAATCAAATCCCGCATTACATTTCGTCTTATTCGAGAAACAGTTTCACTTGTATACACATCACAATAGTGAAGAAAAGACTATTGCAACTTCTGTCTTATGCCGACTTTAAAATGAATATTCCGGGTTCAATACAAGTTAAGCTCATTCAACAGCATTTTAGACATTTGATTTTAATGTTGATTTCCATACACAACATTTGCAAACATCCTGCTTTTCTTTAAATAAAATGCAGAAATGGAGATTTGTTACGATAAAACTAAAGAAAACTAAGGTGAGGACTCATGTGCAGGAAGGGATAGGTTTTATTAGAAAAATAAACATAATCAAAAACTAGGGCTGGGCTATATGGCTGAAAAATGTATCACGATATAAGTGTTTCATATCGGTCGATATAGATAATTATTTTTATTTTTATGACCTATTTAAAATAAGGACCAGGAGAAAAATATTTTACATTTAAACATTTTTATTTTAAACTTAACCTTCCTCTGATTATAATCCCCTCAGTTATAAAGGCAGAAACGTCAACACAACCATGGAAAACACTCAAATAATTAAAATTTAAACACGTCTAAAAATCACAATGAACACTTAATTGTCATTAAGGTGCAGTGCCTCCGTTATTTCTTTGTAACTGTTACCGTTTAGATGTTTTGTCATAAGGCACTGATACAGAGTAACATTACCTCTCCATGTAGTTTCAATGGCTGAATCCGAAATCGCCCCCTATGCCCTTAAATAGGGCACTATTTGAAGGGATAGCCATTTGTAGTGGTGTCCGAAACCATAGTGGATGTTATTGAGTTCACTCATTCTATCCCACTTTGCACTGCAATAACGAGTGACAGCTGATGTACACTCAACGGCTGTCCGAATTCACTCACTTGTTTTCATTCACTCCTTCAAGTGAACTGTACTAGTAGATTAAAGCAGGGAATAGTGATTGAGGGTTTACGGGGCGATTTCAGATTCAGCCAAAGTCAAGAATAGCACAACGGTGTAATGACTCTCCCTGCCTCTAGTTGGCACTGAACTGTAATGACTCTCCCAGCCACAAGGTGGCCCCAGCTTCTGAAAATTCAGTTTTACAAATCATTAGTATTTAATTTCTCTCACCTGTGGGGTTCATTAGCTTGTTTGTGTTGGCCTATTTAAGCATGCCTCTTTCTTTCAGTTGTGTTCAGTCTTGAGCCTACTATGCCTTGTATTCTCCTTGCCAAGAAAGTTAAGTCTGTTTTGTTTTTTGGATTTGCCTTTTGCTCACCTTTTGTTTCTTTGCTTTTCTCTGGGAGCTCGGCTTCCTTTTTGTTGTACCTTTTAAGACTTAAATTCTTCAGTAAAGATCCTTTTGTTCAGTCATCTAAGTCTGCAAGTTATTCTTCTGCCCTTGGGTCCATCCTCTGTTTGTCATCTACAATAGCTCAGTGGTAAAGAAGCTATTCAGTTGACTTGAAGACCCGGGTTCGATCCCAGCCTCTGACACCCATCACAGCAAGACTGAACCATGGAAGTGGACCCAGCGGAAGATGCCACACCTAGCTCCAATGTTGATCGTATTCTAGCTGTACTGTCTGGCCAAGCCTCTAGCATTCACAGACATGAGCAGATCCTATCCGAGATCCTACAACGCTTAGGTGAGCAGACTGCATCTCATACCTCTCCAGTTTTAACCGCCCAACCTGTGCCAGCTGACAGACCTACACCTCCTTTTACTGGCCTTCTACCTGAGCCAAGACTGCCAGCACCAGAAAGGTATGACGGAAATCCTGAGAGATGTCGAGGTTTTATCACTCAATGTACTCTGGCATTCGGATTACAACCTAACAGCTTTCCCACAGCGAACAGCAAGGTGGCATACATCATCACTCTCCTCACCGGAAAGGCGCTGGACTGGGCTACGGCTCTGTGGGAACAACAGTCCCCGCTTACTGACAATTATGACCTGTTTGTTGCAGAAATGAGGAAGGTCTTCCATCATCCTACCAGTGGGGGAGAGGTTGACCACAGGCTGTTACAGATATCTCAAGGGACAAGGACTGTGGCAGAGTTTGCAATAGAATTCCGCACATTAGCCTCAGAGAGCGGTTGGGACCAGCGAGCCCTGAAAGCAACGTTTCACCGTGCCCTGTCCCCTGAACTGAAAGATGAACTGGCCTTCCGAGACCCGGCTCCTGACCTTGAATCCCTTATTGACATTGCCATCAGGGTGGACATCCGCATTCGAGAACGCAGACGGGAACGTCGGGGGGAGGTCAGGCTTCCCGAGCCCCAAGTTTCTATCAGTGCCATTGAATCCCCTCAACTTCCCATGAATTTCGAGGAACCCATGCAGTTGGGAAGGGCCAGACTGTCGCAAGCCGAGAGGGAACGACGCATGAGGGAGAAATGCTGCTTGTACTGTGGAAAACCAGACCACTTCAGGTCCAGCTGTCCAGAGTTGACGGTAAAAGACAACTCTCGTCCAAGAAGAGGGGGGCTGGGACGAGAGTAATTACCTTTCCCCAACCAGCAGCTTCTGGGGTTTCACTTGATGTTTCACTGCATTGGGATAACCAGCATCACAAGCTTCTGGCCTTCCTTGATTCAGGGGCTGCTGGAAATTTTATGGACTTTAATTTAGCCAGACTCCTGAGAGTTCAGCCCATCTCTCTTCAAGAACCCCTGACCATAACCGCATTGGATGGGAGACCCCTGGGATCTGGTCAGGTAAGCCAGTGCACGACACTCCTTCATCTCCAGATTGGTTGTCATAATGAGAAGATACAGTTTTTTTTGATCCATTCACCAGAGTTCCCGTTAATTCTTGGCTTCCCATGGTTGTCCCTTCACAATCCACATATAGATTGGACTGCTAGGTTAGTAACTGCTTGGGGCGCTAATTGTGGTCTCTCTCTCTGTTGTTTTTCTGAGTTGCTGAAGACCCCTATTGATTCACGACCAACCACCTCAAAGCTGCTGCCCACTCCTCTCAAGCCATCAGCCCAATCCACAGAGGTACTAACTATTCCCAAGCTTAAACCTGTGGCCTCCAGAGTCCCGGTGGATCCTTCTGAGCTGTCTCGAGTTCCCCCAGAATATGCAGACCTCTGTGAAGTCTTCAGCAAGGCCTGCGCAGCCTCTCTGCCACCCCATAGGCCATATGACTGTGCAATAGATCTGCTCTCAGGTACCTACCCTCCTCGAGGGAGACTTTTTTCCCTATCTGCCCCAGAAAGAGCTGCCATGGAGGAATATATCAATGATGCTCTTAACAGTGGATTCATCCGTCCATCTACGTCGCCGGCAGGGGCTGGCTTCTTTTTCGTGGGGAAGAAGGATGGCGGTCTTCGGCCTTGCATTGATTACAGGGGTCTTAATCGCATCACGGTAAAGAACCGCTACCCACTGCCACTAATGACCACGGCCTTCGAACTCTTACAAGGGGCGACCATTTTCACAAAGTTGGACCTTCGAAATGCCTACCACCTTGTTAGGATACGAGAAGGAGATGAGTGGAAGACTGCTTTCAACACTCCAAATGGCCACTATGAGTATCAGGTAATGCCCTTTGGGCTAGTCAATGCTCCAGCTGTTTTTCAGGCACTTATTAATGATGTGCTGCGTGATATGCTAGACAAGTTTGTATTTGTTTATCTTGATGACATTCTCATCTTCTCTCGTTGTTATCAAGAGCATGTCCAACATGTCCGACTCGTCCTGTCTCAACTGTTGAGGAATGGACTATTTGTCAAACTAGAGAAGAGTGAATTTCATGTCCCCTCTGTCTCTTTTCTTGGATTCATTGTGTCTAGTGGCAATGTCCAGATGGATCCTGGCAAGATTCAGGCGGTTCTGAACTGGCCCCAACCAGGCTCCGTCAAGGAAGTCCAACGTTTTCTGGGATTTGCCAATTTTTATAGAAGGTTCATTAGGAATTTCAGTGCTATTGCAGAACCCCTGACCGCTCTTACGAAGAAGACATCAAGCCCTTTTAAGTGGACAGAAAGGGCTGATCAGGCATTCGCCCGACTCAAGCAGCTCTTCACTTCTGCACCCATTCTGACTTTTCCAGATCCCGAGTTGCCCTTTGTAGTGGAGGTGGATGCTTCGGACGTCGGGGTAGGAGCGGTCTTGTCGCAGAAAGCAAGGAATGACCACAAGCTTCATCCTTGTGCTTACTTCTCACGTCGACTCTCCCCAGCCGAGAGGAATTACGACATTGGTAACCGGGAGCTACTGGCAGTAAAGTTGGCACTTGAGGAGTGGAGACAGTGGCTGGAGGGGGCCAGACACCCATTTCTTATCTGGACGGACCACAGGAACCTCACCTACATCCGGGAGGCCAAGAGATTGAACTCACGTCAGGCTCGTTGGGCCCTCTTCTTTAACCGCTTTGACTTTACCCTCTCATACAGACCAGGTTCCAGGAACTCAAAGCCTGATGCCCTCTCAAGGCAATTTGATCCACCAGAAGTGGAGGCCAGACCAGAATCAATCCTACCCAGCTCCAAGATGGTGGCATCAGTCCAGTGGGGAATCGAGACAGCTGTGAAGAGGGCCCAACAACAACATCCCGACCCAGGTAATGGTCCTCCGGATCGCCTTTTTGTGCCTAACTCCACACGTTCTGATGTGTTACAGTGGGGCCATGCTTCCCTTCCCTGGGGCCATCCTGGGAGCACAAGAACATTGAAACTCATCCAGAGAAGATTTTGGTGGCCTAACATGCAACAAGATGTTCGGGCTTTTGTTGCTGCCTGTGCTGTGTGTGCCCAGAACAAGGAACCCAGAACCCACCCTCACGGCCTACTGCACTCACTACCTATCCCTAAACGTCCCTGGTCCCACATATCATTGGACTTTGTTACGGGTCTACCAAGATCTCAAGGTAACACAGTAATTCTGGTGGTGGTAGACCGATTTTCTAAAGCATGCCATCTTATACCATTACCCAAGATTCCCACAGCAGGTCAGACAGCGGACTTGTTGATGAGACATGTCTTCAGACTCCATGGCTTTCCCCAAGATATGGTGTCCGACCGGGGATCACAGTTCACCTCCCGGTTCTGGAAGTCTTTCGGACGCCTAATTGGGTCATCCATCAGCCTGTCCTCTGGATTTCACCCCCAATCAAATGGACAGACCGAGAGGGTCAACCAGGAGATTGAAAAGACTCTCAGATGCCTGGTATCTAACAATCAGACTGCTTGGAGTTCCCATTTGATTTGGGCTGAATTTGCCCACAACACTCTACACCACTCATCTTTAGGCATGTCCCCTTTTGAGTGCCAGTTTGGTTTTCCTCCCCCTCTGTTCCCTGCACAGGATCCTGAGGTCCGTGTACCAGCTGCTGCTCAACTTGTCCAGAGATGTCGACGGATATGGCGGAGAGCACGAGCAGCCCTGCTAAGAGCCACTCGTCAGCAGCAGAGATATGCAAACCAGCGCCGTAGAATTGGACCATCACTTAGACCAGGACAGAGAGTGTGGCTGTCCACTAGGGATCTCCCTCTGCATGTTGAGTCACGGAAACTAGCACCCCGCTTCATTGGCCCCTTCAAAGTCCTCAAAAGGATCAACCCAGTGTCCTACCGTCTTCTTCTACCCAGGTCCATGCGCATTCACCCCACATTTCACGTCTCCCGTTTGAAGCCTGTTGTCTGTTCTCCTTTGTCCCCAGCCAGGAAACCCCCTCCAGTACCTCGCATCATTGGTGGTCAGCCAGCCTACACAGTGCATCAGCTGCTGGACTCTCGCCAGGTCCGTGGGAGGACCCAGTATCTTGTGGATTGGGAGGGTTATGGCCCAGAGGAGCGGTCTTGGGTGCCAGCCCGAGATATTCTAGACCCAAACCTCATCAGGGAGTTCCACCGCCAGAAGCAACACAGCTAGGAGAACGTCAGGAGCCGTTCCTGGAGGAGGGGCTCCTGTAATGACTCTCCCTGCCTCTAGTTGGCACTGAACTGTAATGACTCTCCCAGCCACAAGGTGGCCCCAGCTTCTGAAAATTCAGTTTTACAAATCATTAGTATTTAATTTCTCTCACCTGTGGGGTTCATTAGCTTGTTTGTGTTGGCCTATTTAAGCATGCCTCTTTCTTTCAGTTGTGTTCAGTCTTGAGCCTACTATGCCTTGTATTCTCCTTGCCAAGAAAGTTAAGTCTGTTTTGTTTTTTGGATTTGCCTTTTGCTCACCTTTTGTTTCTTTGCTTTTCTCTGGGAGCTCGGCTTCCTTTTTGTTGTACCTTTTAAGACTTAAATTCTTCAGTAAAGATCCTTTTGTTCAGTCATCTAAGTCTGCAAGTTATTCTTCTGCCCTTGGGTCCATCCTCTGTTTGTCATCTACAATAGCTCAGTGGTAAAGAAGCTATTCAGTTGACTTGAAGACCCGGGTTCGATCCCAGCCTCTGACACCCATCACAAACGGCAAGCGCAACGAGTATAAACACCAAACGAACGAGGCGCGCGCTGTCAGCGGAGGCTCACGCTGCGGAGCCAGACGAAAGTATAATCAAGACAGTCGTGCATAATTTGCAGACAACATTGCAAGGAGGGACGGGAGGAACAGACCCGGACAGGAGGGACAGACCAGGGCGGGACAGGAGGGACAGACCAGGGCGGGACAGGAGGGACAGACCAGGGCGGGACGAGAGGGACAGACCTGGGCGGTATGGGAGGGACAGACCAGGGCTGGATGGGAGGAACAAACCAGGGAGGTACAAAAGGGACAGACCAGGGAGGGACGGGCCGAGCAATCAGAGCAGGATGCCTCGGCGTCGCGGTCAGAGCAAGGCGTCTGGTAGGTGCAGGCAGAGCCAGGAGCCTGGGTGGTACGTCCGGCACAGCAGTGACCACCGGAACGGAGTCTACCGGCACTGGGTTGGGTCCACCAGAACTGAGACCACCGGCACTGGGTTGGGTCCACCGGCACTGAGACCACCGGCACTGGGTTGTGTCCACCGGCACTGCGTCCACCGGCACTGCGTCCACCGGCACTGCGTCCACCGGCACTGGGTCCACCGGCACTGCGTCCACCGGCACTGAGTCCACCGGCACTGAGTCCACCGGCACTGAGTCCACCGGCACTGAGTCCACCGGGTCCACCAGCACTGAGTCCACCAGAACTGAGTCCACCAGAACTGGAGCAATTATGGATGGTGCCTTCCTTCTCCTCCTCCGGTTAGAGACCATCGGAGCAGGGTCCACCGGAGCAGGGACCCTCCTTCTCCATACCTGAGTCCATGGAGGACTGGGGCTTCCACAGGTTTTAGGTGGAATACGGGGACAGTCAGTGGGCTGGGATGCTGCTGGCCAAGGATATTCGGACTCCTTCAGATGTTGTACGAAGTCCCAGAATCCCAGCTTCCCCAGCCCCTCCATCTCTCCCGGACAGAGTGGCATGTCCAAACAGAGGTTAAAGGTTTCCTTACACTCTGCCTCGTTGAGGACAAAGTGGTCCACCTCTCTCATGTACTGGCATGCAAACGCTCGTACAGCCGTCCCCTGTTGACGGATGTACCTGGAGTTGACGTAACGCATTACCACTAGGCATCTAGAAAACTCCATAGGGAAGTACGGGGATAACACAGGAAAAGTAAAAAAAAACCAACTCCTGCTGAGTCCTCAAGTGGGTCGGATTGTTATGTTACGATAAAACGATACTCGGTTACTTAACGTAACCTCGGTTCTCTCTAGAAGAGGGAACGAGTATTGCGTAAGTTCCTTACGCTACGGGAAAGTATTCTTTCTTCGAGATTTCTGAAAAACCCAAAATTATCCTTAATTTTGTAACATTGTCAACGCAGTGCGGCAGCCTGGCAGACCATAGCAGGCTAATCCAGCGTGCTATTGGCTGCTCTGATGGCAACTGCAGCAGCCTATCGGTGAGCCCGCGTGACGTGGCGACCAATGAGGGCGCTTCGCGCCCACCTGGCTTCATTTGCCTACAGGTGGGGCGTGGCCACGTGTATATAAGCAGGGCTCACGGGCTGCATATTCGGTTTTCGTAGTTCTGAAGCATAAAAGCCCGCGGGGCGCACGGCAAGGAACGCAATACTCGTTCCCTCTTCTAGAGAGAACCGAGGTTACGTTAAGTAACCGAGTATCGTTCTCTTACGAGAGGTTCTCTCGTATTGCGTAAGTTCCTTACGCTACGGGAACATATTGTCAACGCCGTGCGCGCCTCGCATACAGCATATGTATCCCAGGGAACCGGGGACCATAACACTGCTCGGGCAGGGTGGCCGGTAAGGAAAACGGGCCACCACATATACAGACACTTCATTCGAACTGACGGGTGGTTACGACGGGTGGTTACAACACCCTGTCCCATGAATGAGGGAACGGCACCTGCCGGTCTCCTTCAAATTCACCACACCTTGTCTCATGAATGAGGGAGCGGCAACGCCGGTCGCCTTCAAATTCACAATATCTTGTTATATGAGTGAGGTAACGGCACCGCCGGTCACCTTCAAACTCACAACAGCTCGTCTCGTAAATGAGGGAACGGCACCGCCGGTCTCCTTCAAATTCACAATGAGCCTAGTACCGAACTTACTACCAGTATGTGAGCTATGTCTGCGCAGAACCACTGGGCAGAACCAACAGCCCTATTGAACTGATAACACTTTCGCCTGTAAGGCAGGAACTTCCAGATTGTAAAATCTCACGAACGTAGACGGGGAGGCCCAGCCTGCCGCCATACAGATATCGTGGATGGAAATCCCTCTGGCCCAAGCCCACGAAGAGGCCATGCCTCTGGTGGAGTGTGCTCTGACACCTAGCGGGCACTGCAGGTGTTTGGAAGCGTATGCAGCTGCAATCGCGTCCACTATCCACCTGGACAGGGTCTGTTTCGAGGAGGCGAGACCTTTAGTGCGCCCACCAAACGAAACAAATAGCTGCTCAGAACGCCTGAAGGCGGCGGAGCGTGTGACATAAACCCTCAATGCCCTGACAGGGCAGAGGAAATTGCCACCGTCCCCCTCATCGGATGCTGGCAGAGCCGAGAGGGAGATAATCTGCGCCCTGAAGGGAGTGCCGATCGCTTTGGGGACATAACCATGCCTCGGTCTGAGAATGACCTTAGAGTCATTAGGACCGAACTCCATACACGTCGGGCTCACTGAGAGCGCGTGTAGATCCCCCACGCGTTTCACTGAAGCCAGAGCTATCAGAAACGCGGTTTTTAGCGAAAGGAACCTTGGTTCCACAGTCTCGAGCGGTTCAAAGGGATGAGCCTTCAGGGCCTCTAGGACCAAGGCCAGATCCCATATAGGAACCGACGGGGGCCGCGGGGGATTCATCCGTCTGGCTCCTCTGAGGAAACGGATGATGAGCTCGTTCCTTCCTAGCGTGCTACCTAGCGTCGTCTGAGCGAACGCTGCTATAGCCGCCACATACACTTTGAGCGTGGAAGGGGACCTGCCCCGTTCCAAAAACTCTTGGAGGAAGGAGAGCACCCGCTGGACCCCACATTGCTGTGGGTCCAATCCCTTGGAAACACACCACTCAGTGAACACCGACCACTTAGAACTATATAACCGCCTCGTCGAGGGGGCTCTAGAGTGTGAAATCGTGTTCATAACCCCTTCGGGCAGGTCAACGGGTATCCGTTGGTCACCCATACATGCAGAGACCATCGCTCTGGATGGGGATGCCAAACTGACCCTCCTGCTTGAGAGAGAAGGTCTGCTCTCAGCGGAACTGGCCAGGGGGGTGAGTGCGACAGCTTCACCAGCTCTGGGTACCAAATCTGGTTCTCCCAGCGCGGTGCTATAAGGAGCACCGGACGGCGCGTTTCCCTGATTTTCGCTATGACCTGGGGCAATAGGGAGATCGGCGGGAAAGCATACAGCGGGAGGCTGGGCCAAGTTTGGGACAGCGCATCCTCGCTTTTGGACAGAAACGTCGGGCAGCGGGCGTTCTCTTTTGTTGCAAAGAGGTCGAGCTCCGCTCTGCCGAACAGGCGCCATACCAGCTGGACTGTCTGGGGGTGCAGGGACCATTCTCCTGGGAGAATGAGGCCCCTGGACAGCTTGTCCGGGCCCACATTGAGGTGGCCCGGCACGTGCGCAGCTCTCAGCGAGCTGTGTGCCCACACGAGCAGGCGTTCTGTCAGATTGCCCAGACCTCTGGACCTGACACCGCCCTGCCGGTTCACGTAGGACACCACTGTGGTGTTGTCCGACCGGACTAACACATGGTGTCCTCGTATAAGCGGGAGAAACTGCCTGAGCGCGTTCTCTACCGCTATCATCTCCAAACAGTTTATGTGTAGGAGTTTTTCCTCGCTCGACCAAAGGCCCGAGGCTGATCTGCCCTCGAAAACGGCGCCCCAACCCGTGGTGGAGGCGTCCGTCGAGATGACCTTGCGGTGTGAGATGGCTCCCATCGTCACTCCCCTCTGGTACCAGTCGGCTACTAACCAGGGCTCTAGGGCTGACACGCAGCCCTGAGTCACTCTGATCCTGAAGCCACCGGACGCCCAGGCTCTGTGAGGCACTCGGGCGTTTAACCAGCATTGCAGCGGGCGCATGCGCATTAAGCCCAGCTGGAGCACAGCCGCAGCTGAGGCCATACGTCCCAGCATCCTCTGAAAAAGCTTGAGAGGTGCGATTTTGCCCGGCCGGAAGTACGCAGCCATGCGCCGAACTTGGCGCGCGCGATGGGGTGACAGGCGGGCTGACATTGCCACAGTGTCCAGATTCAAACCCAGGAATGAGGTTGATTGCGTGGGCACTAATGAGCTCTTGGTCCAATTGACCGTGAGCCCTAGGCTGTCCAGATGGCTGAGCAGCATTGCCCTGTGGGCGAGGAGCTCGGCCTCCGACTGCGCCAGGATGAGCCAATCGTCCAGATAGTTCAATACTCGCATCCCTCGATTTCTCAGAGGAGCGAGGGCCGCGTCCATGCACTTCGTAAATGTACGGGGTGCTAGTGACAGGCCGAACGGAAGGACGGTGTATTGATAAGCCTGGCCGTCGAAGGCGAATCGTAAGAATGGCCTGTGACGCGGCGTTATCTTGATTTGAAAATATGCATCTTTCAAATCTAGGGAGATTAGCCAGTCTCTCGGGCGAATATGCGCGAGGATCTGCTTGGTCGTGAGCATCTTGAACGATCTTTTCATAAGAGCTTTGTTCAGACGCCTCAGATCCAGAATCGGTCTGAGCGACCCATCCCTTTTTGGCACGAGAAAATACCGGCTGTAAAAGCCTGACTCGCTCATAGAATGGGGAACCGGTTCTATAGCCCCTTTGCACAGCAGCGTGGCTATTTCTGCTCGAAGTAGATGTGCTACTTCCTCGCTCACTCTCGTCTCTGTACGCGCACAGAAGCGCGGAGGGCGGCGAGCGAACTGCAGAGTGTAGCCGTGCTTCACTGTTTTCAGCACCCATTCTGATACACCTGGAATGGCTTCCCACGCTCTCGCGTGCGCCACACGGGATAGAACGGCCTCCGGGCTCGAAACGCCGCGCTTCGCGGGTTTGATGGCCTGTATAGGAGGGGCGGGCGCAGTGCGCGCGCTCTCTGTGCTGTGGGCCAGCCGATCGCTCGCGATGGCTGGCCGCCCTACACACTGCATCTCTGCCGCTTCGAGCGGGGAGTGGCTTGTGTGCGGCCCTACACTCATCGCTCCGGCCGCCCTGGGCGGAAAACAAATGGTGTGTGGCGCGGCGCGTGGCGCGGCGCGTGGCGCCTGAGGCATAATGTTCGCGAAAATGTGTGAGCGCGTTTGAGCGGGCACAACTCTTACGCGTGGAACATGACCGGTTAAGAGTGGCTGTGTGACAGCGCGTGTGGTGGTTAGTCGTGGACGCAAACAAGCGGACACGTGACCTAACTCTAGCACTCGAGCGGCCGGTGGCCGCTTTATGTGAGTGGGGGACACGGGGTTTATAGTGCTTGTGTGCAGGGGTGAACACAGAAAAGTGGGCACATTTACTGCATTTGAAACACATACGGCGTGAGCCGTGCAACCAGAAATAATGCAACTTTTGTGATTTCTCTGGTTCGCCGTAAAAACGGCGGTTATTGACAGGCGAGAAGGCATTTTTGCCGGCTCGTTGGCTACGTGAAATCCATCTGCAGCAGCCACAGTGGTGGGGGCTGACAGGAAAGAGAGTTTTGACGGTGGTCCGGCCGCGGCGGGACTTAACCGTCGTTTCCTGCCTCTGGCTAGGAGGACTTTGGAGGCTCGGGCTTCAGCGCGATCCTAGGCCGGGGGCCCCGAGGTGGAGGCGGCTTACCACGGCTGGAAAAGCGCGATCTGGGGCGGCCGCTCGGTCTTCGCTGAGACGAAGGGGGCCGCGCTGGGCGCTGCGCGGAGCTCGTTGCTGGCTGGTCACGAGGACGGCGAGCAGCGGAGCTATTGCTAGCGCCGGGGCGTCGAGGCAGGAAGAGGTTCATGGCCTGCGTCGTTTTCTGCACTTCGGAGAAACGGTCGACGATCCCCTTGACCGCTGGTCCAAAGAGCCCAGACGGGGAGAGCGGGGCATTTAGGAAGGCCGCGCGCTCTGTTTCTCGCATGTCCGCGAGCGTGAGCCAGAGGTGGCGCTCAGCTACCGTGAGGGAGGCCATAGAGCGTCCGAGGGCCTGTGCTGCGGTCTTGGTGGCGCGAAGGGAGAGATCCGTCGCGCTTCGCAAATCCGTGATTAACTCAGCGTCACAGCATTTCTCGTCCAGGTCGCGGAGGAGATTAGCTTGGAGGATTTGCAGCACGGCCATAGAGTGCAGAGCGGACGCAGCTTGACCGGAGGCAGCGAAAGCGCGGCCGATCAGCGATGACGTCACTCTGCAGGCCTTAGACGGGAGGGCAGCCTTTGAGCGCCAACCAGAAGGCGGGCAAAGGTGCGCTGCGACCGCCTCTTCCACCGGAGGGATAGCGTTGTAGCCTTTCTCGGCCGCGCCGTCAACTTGTGAGAGCGTCGAAGAAGCCTGAGACGAGACCCTCGCGGAGAATGGCGCGTTCCAGGACTTTGCGAGCTCCTCGTGAAGCTCCGGCAGAAAGGGTGCAGTCCTGGAGGTGGGCGCACGGCGGCGACTGTTTAGGAAGCATCCGTCAAGTCGGTTCGGCGCTGCCACCTTGGGCGGGGCCCATTCGAGGCCTAGCTGCTCGACAGCCCGGGTGAGAAGGCGCAAAAGTTCGGCGTCCTCACCCGCTCGAGAGCGTCCGGAGCCCCGGACTGAAGAGGACGCGGAAGACCAGTCCTCGCTGTCGGAAGCCATGATGGAGCAGCTGTCGGCGCGTTCCGCGGCCGCATCCGCCTCATCCCCGGAGGCGGCAACAGAAATGGCGGCCTGGGGTGGGGGCGGGGAAGGCGAGAGTGAAGCGGGCGGGAAAGGTTCCGGCGAGCTTCTCTCGGCGAACTCCGGAATCCGCTGCGAGCGGCGCTTCTTTCTGCGCGGCGTGGCAGGGACTGGAGGGATATCATCATCGAACAGGACGAGTCGAGCCCGCAGGGTCGACATCGTCAGTTCTTCGCACTCTTGGCATCCGCCGGCGAGGAGTGCGGCGGCGGCGTGATCACGGCCCAGGCAGAGAGCGCAGATCACGTGGCGGTCCCCGGAGCTGAGCTGCGCGTGACACGAGCCGCAGGTGGAACGAGACATTTGTATCAACGCTCGGCTCTTTTTGTGAAAAAGTGTGACGCAGCGGCGACAACACTTTTGAGCGTAAAGGATATGGGCTGCCGGATAGCAGAGCAGGCACGGATGGCTGAAGGTGGCGCGATGCTGCCGGCTTCCTCAGGCGCTGTCCTCTGCTTGCTTGTCTGCGCGGTCACGGCGGCGGGTTCCAGATCCAGCGATGCGAAGGGCTTCGCTGAAGAAAAGAAAATCGAATATGCAGCCCGTGAGCCCTGCTTATATACACGTGGCCACGCCCCACCTGTAGGCAAATGAAGCCAGGTGGGCGCGAAGCGCCCTCATTGGTCGCCACGTCACGCGGGCTCACCGATAGGCTGCTGCAGTTGCCAGCAGAGCAGCCAATAGCACGCTGGATTAGCCTGCTATGGTCTGCCAGGCTGCCGCACTGCGTTGACAATGTTACAAAATTAAGGATAATTCTGGGTTTTTCAGAAATCTCGAAGAAAGAATACTTTCCCGTAGCGTAAGGAACTTACGCAATACGAGAGAACCTCTCGTAAGAGAACTAAAGATAACTAAGGTGAGGACTCATGTGCAAGAAGGGATAGGTTTTATTAGAAAAATAAACATAATCAAAAACTTAAACCAACAAAACAACAACTTCAAAACAAACATACCAAATGGTCACGGCGAAAGGGAGTGGATTACAGGGAAGGAAGACATAGACAAGACAACGATCCGACGAAGACTGAACACACAAAGGAACTTATAAAAGGGACAAATCAAGCAGGGAAATGAGGGAACACAGGTGGGGCAAATCAAACCAATAACGAGATAACAAGGGGGTGGGATCTAGACAGAGATAGGAAAATTACAAAACACCACATGTGCTACGCGAGACAGGACAGGCATGTGACAAGATTGCAGTAATGTATTTACAATGCAGTTTAAAAGTTTTAAATTAAAAGTTTAATGGGACACGAATTTTGAGGTTTTTAACACTTGTTTAAAAGTTTTTTAATGTTTTTGAATTCTTGTTTAATGCACTTACATTAATTTGCATATTTAAAATGTGCATATTATTTGAGCTTTGAAGCTGTTATTTTAAGGGTTTAGGATTTTAAAATTGGATATAACTTTACACAGAAAAGAGTAAGCATTTTCTTTTAAAAGAGCACTATGTATAAATTATTCTGTAAAAACGAAGCATTTTCAATTACAGTAATTTTTGTGTTGTGACTCGTGGCAACAAAGTTGTAAAATGTTATATATATCTTTACATAGAAAAGGTTAGTAAGCATGTTTCACATTAAAATCATATTAACACAAATGATGTGCATTGTGCGGCTTTACTATAAAAAAGGCAGTATTCGATACTTACGAATTGGCCTCATCTCATCTCATCAACCTCTAACCATCACACATTTTTAACCATTATCATGGCACAAATGCTGCCAACTGATCTTAACTTGCACTGAACGCTGGAATATTCCTTTGAGATTTAAAAAATATCATTCCTCATTTATCAGTTTAAGAGAAAAGTAGTCTCGCTCTTCTTCGCATACATTAGCTTCTAATGATTAGGTGATTGTACTGAAGCCTATTGTGGAGAGAAACAGTGAGTGGTGATGTTATCTTGTTAGTATTAACTAAGTATTAAGTATTTTCTCATTACTCATTTCTCAGATTAATGCAAGTTAGTTTCCAGCCAGGCTTCAGTAGGATGAATGGATCACTATAATCTCATCGCATGCCTCTGGCATACCTAGGCTGAGAGAGAGATAGAAGAAGACAGCAAATCAGAGAATAAAAGTAAACGAGAGAGCTGCACAGTGAAATTGAGAGTGAGCCAGAGAGGGAAATGGAGAGAGACACAGCCCGGCCATGTGAATGCATGGACTTTTTGTGGCCCCATTTTGCGGCATAGCAGAATCGATGACACTATGGATTGGTCATGCAGTATGTGGGCTGTTGTATTACTGCATGTGTTCTGCTGCAGGTGGCTTAGCATGTATTTCCTCCATATACCAATATATGCAACTAGTCACTGAGCTTGGTACATCAGCATTATACATTTTTAATGATATTTGTGAGTATTTTTTTATTCACTAAATTTGCATTTTCTGACATTTTTAATGTAGGTTTCAGGCTTTTGGTTCTGTGTAAATTAAATTGTGCCGCTTTAACATTGGCATGAAACTCAGGACGAGTCTTGTGTTCGTTCTGCTGCTCATAAGAATAAACCATTTGTGCACTATAAAATCAGTTATAAATGTTTTATTATATGCAAGGATGACAATACCATTAACAGTTTAGTATGCAAATAGATGCAAGAAAGATAGCCAGTTGTGATTCTGAATGCAAATATTACGATGTAGTTGCTCGTGGTTAAATTTTGAATTCTGAACATCAGTCAATGAGAGATTTTGCTCTCAATTTAAAAAATATATTTTTTTAAAGGATAGCCCGCCTAAGGCTTACATTTTCTACAAAACAGAACATTATGTACAGTATATTATGTGGTTCAGGCAGAAGTTTAATTGTCAGGGTTGTGGAAGGGAAAGGAGTGAGGACTCAATTGCGGGAGGACTTGGGACTTTATTGATAACAAAACAAAAATAAAACAAACAAAATACCCACAAGGGGGAAAACATAGCGTACCACAATTAGGAACAAGAAGCATGACAGGAACAAAGACAGGGAACAGAAGACAACGGTCCAGCACAGGACAGCAAACACAAGGGGTGCGTCTCAATCAGCTCCCTAGTTCAGTAGTCGGGGCACTGATCAGGACATAAGTCAATAGGCTGACTCCCTGATCAGTGCCCTGACTACTGAGCTAGGGGGCTGATTGGGATGCACCCAAGGAGACTATAAAGGGAACAAACAAGGCAGGTGATGAGGGAGATGAGGTGGGACAAATCAATCAATAATCAGGTAACAAGAGGGGCGGGGTCAGGACAGTAGACAAGAGAGCACACCTAAAAACTTTAAGCACTAAATAAGAAATGCTACATAAATTGTAGACAGACAGCAGGGATATTAGGCTGCTGTCACTTTAAGAGCTGCCCGGATCCAATTTACTGTTACACGTGTTTCCTTTCTCAACTGTTTATGTTCACGTAAGGCAGCGTTTTTCAAACCTGTCCTGGAGGACCCCCAGCCCTGCACATTTTGTATGTCTCCCTCACCTAACACACCATTATTCGAGACTGCAAGACCTGAAGTGGGTGTGTCAAATATGGGAAACATACAAAATGTGCAGTGCTAGGGGTCCTCCAGGACAGGTTTGAAAACCCTTGACTTAAGGCATAAATGATTGCAATTGCTAGAATACTTGCAAAGACAGGCATTTTGACAAGTGTGTGTATTTAACCATTCAAGGCCAATAAAGCAGCAAAAATAATTAATAATAATATAAAAAAAACTATAAACAAATGATTTTCATCTCTTTCAGTTCCGTTAACATTTTTAATGTGCATTCTTCGCAATTTGTGCTAAATACTCTGACAGTGCATCTAGTAATGTCCGATTTCCGAACAAATTAGTCTTATGAGCTTTTTCTATTTAGTGAATCAAAAACTTACAGCCATGACCAAATTACACTGACTTTTATGAGATTATTCTTTCTAGTGATTCAAAAATATTATCCAGGAACAGATATTGTGTTGTGTTGCCATGCTGTGAAAAGTCATTGAAAAGTAAACAAAAATCTCAAATTATCTTTGTAGAGGCAATAAGAATTGCATTTCTTTTTTTCCCCAAATATTTGTTTGGTGAAAATGAAACCTTGCGCTTTTGTGAGCATCTATTATCGCCATAGTTCACTGACAAACTGGGATCTTGCCTGAGAGCCCAATCACCTTCAAGTGGTTACAAAACAAGCCAATGGACATTGGCGAGTGAGATTTGCATCGCAAGCGATTCCCTGTGATACAGGTATATAAGGAAGCGTGCTGCACTCACTCATTCAAGTTTTGCACTGAGCCGAGGCGGTGTCCTGGCCGTTAAGTGGTTGCACAGGGTTTGTAGCAATGGGACATAACGTCTCCATTCCCTCTTTCAGGTAACGGGGTTACATTACTATCAGTCGTTCGACTTTACATCAGGTGACTGACGAATTGGAATCCTTAAGAAAAACACCAAAATCTCTGTGCCTTCCAGCGCCCCATGTAAGCAGTTGGGGTGGAGTAAAGGACATGTCGTTACATGGAAAATGTCAAGCACTGCTGGTCCTTCTTGCCCTATACAATGAGACTGTTGGATAACACTGGGGAAGTATGCCTATTTCAAAACGGAAAGGGACGCTACAGAGACCACATCCTGGGATCACCCAGAGGAAAATTACAACATATGGACACTTAGTCTAACACAGGGGCTGACCAACCAGGCATACACACAAGTGCTAGACCTTGTGTCTGACTGTCGAAGGGTGCTGGAGGAACTTCATCCAGGGTTCGCCAGATGGGAAATTCACCTGGGGAGCAAAATAGGCACTCATATCCTGTCCTCAGAGGGGTATAGCACTGCAAGCGAGACACTGAACCAGCCTCTCCGCATATTACCTGTTTGTAGCAACACACAGAAAGGAACCATCTCTACTCGGAGATTGTAGAATCTCGTAAACGTGCTAGGTGTCACCTTACCTTGGATAAATTCACCACCTGGTCCCTGAAGGGAGTGGTGAGAACTTTGTGCACATATCCAGGCCAGGCCAGGGATTATGTGAGAGTTAACCAGCCCGAATTCTAGCCATGTTTCGCTGACCGAAGATGCCTGCAGTTCCCCGACCCTCTTAATGGAAGTGAACGCAGTCAGGAGCACTGTCTTATGAGACAAGATCTTAATCTCAACTGACTCAACCCCAAAGAGGGGATGAGGCGATGTCGAGGAGGGTTTTACCTTCTCGCACCTTTCAGGAACCTGATGACCAGGTCATGCTTTCCCACAGACTTACAGTCTACTGCATCATGATGTGTGGCGATAGTGGCAACATACACTTTCAGGGTGGAGGGAGACGGCCTGCACTCCAGCCCTTCCCACAAGAAAGAAAGCAGGAGGGCCTTGGCGTACAGGGCGGAAGAGGGCTGTCCAGCAGCACTGTAAGCCTGGCTGCTAGATGGCAGCACTTTGTGGGCACAACTGCACGTTCCACTTGGGGAATCTCCACATATCCATTGGACGCCACATCATTGAGTGTAGTGAGAGTGGAGGAGGTGCCGGAGTGGCTTCGGGCAGAAGAAGGTGCCTTTCACAACTTTGTGACCTCCTCATGCACCTCCGGGAAGAAAGGCACCAGAGTGGGACATTGCTGTTCAGCATCTCCCGGCCCGAGAAAGCAATTATCCAACCTTGAGCATTCGGGACACGGTGGAGGGTTTCACCCGAGCCCAATCCTTGCGGCGTCCCTGGAAAGCATGGCCGTCAGCTCTGGGTCAGACTCGAACAATGTTACTCTCTCCAAAGGGGGTAAAGCAGCTGAATCTTCATTCCCGGAGGACTCTAGCCCATCCTCCAATGCAGCGATCGACAACTGATCCTCCAGCGGTGTGAACCATGTGAAGGACCAGACCACCACCCGGAAGCTCCACAGGTTGCGATTCGATAGAGGAGTGGCCACAGGGATTGACCCGGCAGGAAAGCCCCTAATGTAACCCTCAGATCACCCTGAGCAGTGGCAGAGGTAGGATTTTTTCATAGGGTTGGCCAGCAACCAGTCTGGGGTTGCACAGAAATCTTCATTATCTTCATACAAATGAGTTTGACTATAATGTACTGGACTTTTTTAGTGCCTACAACACAACTGAATACAGTTAATTTGTACTTAATTGTAATGGAGATACTAGTGAATTTTACTTTTTTTTTTATTATTCCTCACCTCCAGACATATTAATAAACTCACACTATAGCTAAAGTTCAACTTGCTCAGTCAGTTTTGTTCTGGTTCTCAAAACCCCCAATAGCTTGTTCTTCATTGTTGCATCTTCATAAATGGGACATGCAGATAACTACATACATTGTTCAACCTTCATTGAATTTTTATATAATCAATTAACTCTTTTAACAATCTCTTCAACTTTTTCGGTTGCAAGTTTGTGAAACAGACAACCTTGCAACCGAAAAAGTAAACACTGAAAGTTTAAATTTCTATATTAGTTGTCAAAATAAATAATTGCCTAATCATAAATCATATCTAAATAAAACTCAGAACAAAGGGAAAAAATGTGTTCTCTTTTGAATCCCCAATGTGCAATAATGTGAATAAGGGTGGAAGTCAACAGCACATAAATGTCAGAATGTAAAATGATTTATTTTATGCAATTAAATATGATACAAATATGAAAATTAAACTAATGTGCAGTGCTCACATTTATTTGTGCATTACAATTAGATATTAGCTTGTGCCTTATATTGTGATCTCACATAGCAGAATATTGTGACTCATATATAACAAATGCATACATGCATACACACACAGTTTTGACACAGTTTTAATTGCCTTTTTGGTAATTTCATGACTTAATTGACGACAGAACTATAAGGTTGCATGCTCATAGTTTCTTTTGCGCTTTATGAGTAATATACAGCGTGTGCCGCAGCATTTGCACGTGATATTGAAGAGCGCGCGACGTGAGCACAGTAAACAGGAAAGTTTGTATTTCTGACGGGGTCCAAAAAACCAGACAGAAACAGCAGTTGTGAGCGGGGTAGCCAAAGGGGTGATCCCTAGCTCCGCCCCTGACCCTGAGTATCAACCAAACTAACTGTCTGGTCGGCAGATTAATAGGATAGCAGAGGGGACTCCACCAAGTCTCGATCTCAACATCGCAATGGTCATCTTCCTGTGGTAGGTATATGACTCAATCACGAACGCTACCTCAGCGTGTTTATGACCCAGACACTTGAGGCAGTAATCTTTATTGTCAGCTGGGGCCAGGTAAAGACCCCATCCAGAAACACACGGGTGGAATGACGTCTTGAAAAAGACAAATCTGTTCTTGCTCTTTTAGGGAAAATCTCTTTAAAAATTATACAAGAAAGAAGGGCAAAGAGGATTAGAACAACACCAGGGTGAGTAAATTATGTCTTCATGTTCATTTTTAGTCTTGATTCTTCTTAAAGACACTCTAAAATGAAAATGAAGTCATCATTTACTCATCCTGGTGTTGTTCACAAACATGGTTATCAGAATGTTTGCGAAAAGTAAATGCAGGTGTGCAATCTGCTTCTTGATCCCATTAAATGGTCAATACTAGAAATAAAAGGAATGTTGCTTATCTGTAAAGTGTCTTTAGTATTTAACCAACATACAGTATATTCGTTGTAGAAAGTAGTAATTTCCAATTGCCATTTTTACATTGTATGTGTTGTCAGTCCTGGCTGAAGTAAAATTACTTTCACATACTGTACTATAGAAATCTGCATGACATCAGCCATGTGATGTAATAATAGCGAACATTTCTCGATAAGATTATTCCCAACAGATTTCTGAAAAGTTGAAAGAGGCCTGAGAGAGTCTGTGAGAGAGGAAGAGATCGAAAGGTTATTCACAGTACGGAATGTTATTGAATTGATTTTCACATGGACCTTAATCTCCCTTCATAACTTGAACATGGACATGTAATCAGGGAGAGGGATAGAAAGACAAAGAGAGAGAGAGAGAGAGAGAGAGAGAGAGAGAGAGAGAGAGAGAGAGAGAGAGAGAGAGAGAGAGATAATACAGGATGGACAGAGTGATGGATGCAGTCTGAGTTCCAGGGGGTCAGAGAGAATAAACTACTTGTGCTGGTGAAAATAATTATATTTATATATGGCGTACTGCATGGAACATTTTTAAAACAGTGAAAATGCAACAATAGTGAAAATGCTTTCATTGTGCTCCTTTTTAAATGCAACTTCTTTTAAAATTCTGGGATCAGATGGAACATTATGTTATGCAAACGTTGATTGTTGTGTAACCTTTGCGCTGATTTGCATAGATTTCGATAGTTTCTTGTTAATTGCTGTCTGATCAGTGCACCCCGACATAAGCCTGGCACTGCTGTTCTGGCTCTCTGCCAGCAATTATTCTAGAGCGTCCGCATATCAGGCTGACCTTGGTCCCGTATCTTGGTCCTTCTAAATGCTGCACATGCTGGACAAGATCAGGGGTGTTCGAGTAGCACTCAGTTTTCATAAGCAGCATGGGAGATTTCACCACACACCTCCAACATTAGAAAGAGAGCGATAAGGAGAGAAAAAGTGAGAGAGTCAGAGTGATGTTTTGCTCAGTGCTTTCTATGCCATGTGTGTTGTTCACTAAATGATCTGGATCATTTCAGAGTATTAGTAGGGTTCCTCTGGTAGTATAGGTAGTACTGCCTATAAGTAACTTTACAACTACATGTCAATTTATTCTACTAACCCTAAACCTAACCTAACAGTCTATTAATACTCTAATGAGTGTTAGTTGAAATGTAGTTACAAATGATTGAGATTTACAGTAGTTGACATGTAGTTGCAAAGGTACTTATAGTTAGTAGAATGTTTAAAGTGGACTATCGAAATAAGTGTAACCGAAACATAAAATGGTGGTAACAAACAATAAATAAACGTAAAATCATGACAGCTACATGCTAAAAGGAATAGAAAAGGTAACAATCTTCAAAACCATGAGAGTGTAACTAACTGTTGTGGATGGTTAGCTGAGAGAACATGAATGCTGTCAATCAACAGAATGGCTCTCCGCCAATTTTCTGCAGTGTTGGTTTGTGTTAATAAATAGGTTTAGTGATCTGAAACAGAATATTTACACACACACGCACGCGCACACGTCTGGTTTGCTATCATTGTGAGCACTCTCCATAGACGTAATGGTTTCTATAATGTGCAAACTGTATATTCTATCCCCTTACACTAACCCGACCCCTAACCCTACCCATCACAGAAAACTTTCTGCATTTTTACATAAAAATAAAAAATAAAAAAACGAATTCTATAAGATTTATAAGCTTGTTTCCTAATGGGGATCTCAATTTAGGTCCTCACGGTGACACAACAGTGTTGAAGTCCCCAACAGGACAGAAAAACATGAACACACACACACACACACACACACACACACACACACACACACACACACACACACACACACACACACACACACACACACACACACACACACACACACATTACCCTGGGTTAGTGTAGAGGTTAAAGAGGTCAAAAGCTGGTGATTAAATAAGGTGTGACATGCGCAAACACTCTCCAGTTCCTTTAGTGAACAACACACATAGCATAGAAAGCACTGAGCAAAACAGTTTTGGTTTAAAAAAAATATTTAAAGTAAAAATTATTTAACTGGATATTTTAGCGTTCAGTGTTATATTCAAAGCCATTTCAGTGTTATATTTAAAGCCTTATTTGAAAGAAACTCAAAAATGTAGAGATTTGGAGAGTTTCTTGCCTTTTTAAAAGGGAAAATATGTAGCTTGGTGATTCTATGTTAAAGGTGAAGTGTGTTATTTCTATGACACTAGTGACACAGAGTGGAATTGTAATATATACGTATACATATACTGTATAATAGTTGATGCCGGGCTGTAAACATAACAATTGTAACTATGATAGTGAAAAGTATTGTAACATTGTACATTTTGAACATACTGTCACGGTCCATATAACCGTGACAGTATGTAATTGTTTAAATATTACATGTGGCAGCATTTTACCATCATTTCGCATGCATTTATATAACCTCTTCAAACAGAAGCAAGTCTTAATTGGGAACTAAAAGAATAAATGTAAAAAATGGGGAATTAAAATGACATTGTTATATATTATAAATAAACGAATGATGTGATCATTTGAAATTACTCAGGCTTTGTTTGCATGTATTTGATTTATTTTAATTGAATTTGAGGGACAGAGGAAGACACTTTTTTTTTTTTAGGAAGACACTAATCTTTTACTTTATATTTTATCTTTTGCATCAGATTTCTGCTGACTAAATGGGCAAAGAAAGAAGGCCAAGGATGATCTATGCACTTTGTTAACTGCCAGCACTGGTAATTCTCCATTTGTTTATGAATCTGTAAGTGGAATTGGTACATTTTCTTGGAGCTGAATGTACCGTTTGACATGATCAGTATATATTGAGCATGTTTTTTTATTAGTTTTATCTTGCCTTTAATTTCATATTAACTTTCATATCATGTTTTCTCTCTAGGAGTTAACAGAGATTGTGATGTCCTCAACACAAAAACCAGACTCAAATAATAAGGAACGTGACAGGGGACTTCCAAACTATTATTGAGTTGTATTTGCTGTGGATATATGCAACCACAAATGTCAGTGCGAGGGCAGCAGATATTTGAAGATGAACCATTTGGTCACCTCTCACTTTAGAAATGTTTGTTTTCCACACTCCAATTGTTTGATTCTCTTTTGAGTGTTTTTTTTTTTTCATTTCATCCTTTGATATGTTCCTGTGCAAGTGGGCTGTCTATTAATCAATAGAAACCTTTTTAAAGATTCTCTTTTCTATTAAATTCATTAAGCCTCGAACAACAAGTTTCTCAAAGGAGGTTTATGAAAAGGTAACACCACTTATCAGGTCTGAACTTTTGGTTCATCCGTCACTTTATTTTGAAGGTATTGATTTGTGCTTCAGCTCATGCTCGTCTGGCCTATTGTTCACTTTTAGGGATATTTCAACAATTGCGTGTGCTTTTTTGATGACCAAATTGGATTTGGACTCTGAAGAAGATCTCAAAGCATCGCCTAGCATTTTCAAGCTTTTGGAGAGGTCAAAGTACATCAACAGGTCATAATTCATCTCACTCTAAACCTCTTCCCATTGTATATGTATGGACTTTCTTTATCAGATATTGTCCAATTATTCAGTTATAGAACTTAACGTTTTGTCTAGAGCAAAATGACCCTTTCTTTTGGAGAACTGGGCTCTTGCCTTGAAACCGGATGAAACCAGACGAGATGGATTACGTGACTGTGACAGAATGCCACATGTTTTAATGTCTAATTTGATTGGGAAATGGACTTGTTCTGTGTTCCATGGTTATATTTGCTCAATATCGAAGACAAAGAGGTCACAACTGTGGAGTTTTAGGAAATGCTGACCAGTTTTTATATTAATTGCATGTCTCTCTTGTGTCTTTAAACATCCGTCCATTTAAATATGGAAATGTGAAGAGGTCCTAGAGGGAAAAATTGGTCTGTATATGCATGCTGTTATATTAATTTATTTCATTATTTATTACACACATATTTTCTAGACTGTTTTAATGCATGTCAAACATTTGTTCTTTTCAACTTCCCCTATATGTTCTAAAGCATGAGACTTGTTTGTTTTTCTCTTCATGTTATATAAGTTCCTTTCTTTCCTTCTGCATCTTTCTGCTCTGCTTGAGCTTCGCCTTGTTTGTTTGTACCTTTTAGTTGCTCTGTTTCTTATGTAGTTGCTATACATTGCACATAGGCCTAAAGCAGCACCGTTTTCCCTGTCTGGTCTCTGCCCACCAACTGACCTTTCAAAACTATTTTTAAAGCTGAGAAACTGCATTGAAACTGATTTTTTTCTTTATACACTGCATCTAACAACTTTGGAAATTAAACAAAATAATAATCCAGGAATACTGGTTTATTGATAGCTGACTGCTACCTATGGTGGACAGATTGCTCAAGTAGAGACTACGTGAATCTTCAAAAGAGGGACTCTGATGATGTCAGAGATGATCTCTAATGCGATTGTGTTCCGTCTCTGGGCGACGATTGGTTGCCGGGATCTGAATGACAATAAGGACTATTTCAGGCCATAAGCCTTGCTGTGGAATACAATCAACGACTCATATTTTGTATATATCTATATCACCGCGAGCATTCTCACTAAAGCATCCCGATTTTTTAATCCACTTTGAACCTGGATTTATCTGGCAAACTCTTGTACGCTTCTTTTTTCCCAGACATTTTTTAGTCGGTCTGTTGTCGCCAGTAATGGGGGCTGCTCGGGTGAAGCGGCGCTTCAGTGCGGTTGTGGACACACCTTTGGATGAGGAGGAAGTCATGAGATTGGCGCAAAGTGACGATGTCACTTTCTCCCATTCGGACGTGCTTCCTTCTCCCAACTGCAATGGCAAAATGCTCAACCTTCATCACAGCAATGGAGGAAGGAGTGGAGAGAGGGATGAGGATGATGATGTGGAGGAGGATGAAGAAAGGGGAGGGAGGAGGGGAGGAGAAGGAGGAGGGCATGGCTCGGCACTCAAGGGGGAGTCTGGGGCAGAAGGGAGGTGGGAGAGGAGCAAGAGAGCATCCTTGCCTTCCCTCTTGCCCTCACAGCCCCACGATCGCCGTGGCCAGCCCCGCCGGCCCCGGCGCCGCTTTGTAGGCAAGGACGGGCGCTGCAACGTCACCTTCGTCAACATGAGCGAAAGGGGCCAGCGCTACCTCACCGACCTCTTCACCACCTGCGTGGACATCCGCTGGCGCTGGATGCTCGTGGTGTTCACCCTCTCCTTTTTGCTCTCCTGGCTTCTCTTTGGTTTCGCGTTCTGGCTCATCGCCGCCGCTCACGGGGATCTGGCTCCCCTGGCATCATCTTCCTCTTCTCCTTCGTCTGTTTCCTCCTCTTTTGCTCCTCTGCAACCTGCCGGGGTTTCTGGCCCGGTGGAGACATTGGCGGAGACAGAGGAACGCTGCTTTCAGCAGGTGAACAGCTTCATGGCGGCGTTCCTCTTCTCTCTGGAGACGCAGACATCTATAGGCTACGGCTTCCGGAGCGTTACCGAGGCCTGCCCCCTGGCGGTGCTTGCTGTCGTGTTGCAGTGCATTGTGGGCTGCATCATCGACGCTTTCATCATTGGGGCGGTAATGGCTAAGATCGCCAAGCCCAAGAAGCGCAATGAGACACTGGTGTTCTCGGATGCGGCCGTGGTGGCCATGAGGGACGGGAAACTCTGTATGATGTGGCGAGTGGGAAACTTGCGCAAGAGCCACCTGGTGGAGGCCCATGTACGAGCACAGCTACTGAAGGTCAGTGAGACGTTGTGTGTTTGTTTGGGCTGAAATGTTGTTTTTGTATCTGTAACCATTTTTGTCCCCTTTAGATGTTCTGCTGACTATAAGTAATGTTGTACCTACATGTCAACTAACTCTCATTGGAGTATTAGTAGAGTATTAGTAGACTGTCTGCTTAATATCTTTTAACACTTTATTGTGATGGTCCTCCAACATTCTACTAACATTAAACCCTTATTCTACTAACCCTACCCCTAACAGTCTACTAATATTCAACTAATACACTAATGAGAGTAAGTAACCACATTTTTTGTGCTGTCTATTCATTTGTCCAAAAATGTAATAAATAGAATAAGTTCACACATTACATTACATTACATTACAGTTGGCATGTGACGGTATCAATTTTTCATTTAATGCTAATTGCTGAAGCTTTTATTATTGTATATTGTATTATCACAGTATTGACTTAAGTTACAAAAAAGTATTCTCCTACCTTTTTTCTTATAACAAAAAGAACAATAATATAGTTCATGTTAAATGCATGTTAACTAATGAATTAATTCATCTTAACTAATAGAACCATTTTTATTTTTATTTACAGATTTATATTTCAATAAAAATACAAACATAGGGCAATTTCACAAGAATTTGAAATTACTTCACCGCTGTGTAAAGTTAGTTCCACTACGGGTCTGCGGCTATTACATTATATGCTCTTTTCTCAAATATATCTTCTTTTCTGTTTTGTCTGTTTTCCAAGTTGCTGTTATATAATCTACAAAGAAATTAATTTGTTTTTACGGCCACTCAGACCGTGCTCAAATTGTGTTTATAATTCAGCGGCTGTCGAGCATTTATTTAAAGCATTTTAAAAAATAATATATATATATATATATATATATATATATATATATATATATATATATATATATATATATATATATATATATATATATATATATATATATATATATATATATATATATATATATATATGCCTTGGTTTCATGGTTCTATTCTGTGGGGATTAGTTACATAATATTGTTGTGATACATGCTTGAAATAGATAGCAGAGATATATATATATATATATATATATATATATATATATATATATATATATATATATATATATATATATATAGCATTTTATAATCTCACAACATTATATCCCGCATTCAAGAGTATATTACAACTAATCCTGACAGATTAAAATGATGAGAGTATTATTTCCAAGACCACAATGTATACAACATTAATCACAGTCTTTGCATTAATCTATAGTAAGCAGAGTACCTATGAAATGTGCAACAGCAGCAATACTACTAATGTGTTTCTTTATACTGTGCATATTACATATTTTAAGACGACAGGAGCATATGTGAGTGAATGAGATGATATCATTGAGAGATGACAAAAGTGTTGGCGTTTATGATAGATATATCAGAAACATATACACACACAGGGTAGGGTGCGAGCGGTCCTGCTTCTTATTATAAATCAGCGGATCAGGTCTGCGTGAGGAGGGATCTGCCAGCCGATGATTTTCCCATCATGTGATAATGCACAGCTGCACCAAACAGACACGGATAATGATATAACCAAGTTAAGCGCTGTCATTATGAATTAGTTCTCAAATTCAGCTCTTAATTAGAGCTTTGTAGTCTCACTAATAAAGACTCGTCAAGACAGTTCAAACATTTTCATGATATTTAATTCGTACAAAGACTTTGATTCCTGAACTTAATCTTGTTTGGTGTTACCAGAAAAAAGTTTACGCATGTAATGTAGGCCAGTCCGGAAACCAAAAACCTGGAAGTGTCAAATTGCCTTAGAGGCCTACTAGCATGTAAAGTGTAACTGATCAATAATTAAGAATCAGAAACATTTCAATCAATATTCTGGCTGGGGATCTCAACTCTGGCCTTTGAGATCTGCTTTCCTGCATGGTTTAGCTCTAACCCTAATCAAACACACCTAAACAAGCTAATCAAGGTCTTCAGGATTACTAGAAAGTTACAGACAGGTGAGTTTCAAGGTTGGAGCTAAACTCTGCAGGAAAGCAGACTTTGGTGGCCAGAGTTAAAGGAACACGCTGACTTTTTGGGACTTTAGCTTATTCACCGTATCCCCCAGAGTTAGATAAGTCCATACAGTGGGGAGAACAAGTATTTGATACACTGCCGATTTTGCAGGTTTTCCTACTTACGAAGCATGTAGAGGTCTGTAATTTTAATGATAGGTACACTTCAACTGTGAGAGACGAAATCTAAAACAAAAATCCAGAAAATCATATTGTATGATTTTTAAATAATTAATTTGCATTTTATTGCATGACATAAGTATTTGATCACCTACCAACCACTAACAATTCCGGCTCTCACAGACCTATTCGTTTTTCTTTAAGAAGCCCTCCTGTTCTCCACTCATTACCTGTATTAACTGCACCTGTTTGAACTCGTTACCTGTTTAAAAGACACCTGTCCACACACTCAATCAAACAGACTCCAACCTCTCCACAATGGCCAAGACCAGAGAGCTGTGTAAGGACATCAGGGATAAAATTGTAGACCTGCACAAGGCTGGGATGGGCTACAGGACAATAGGCAAGCAGCTTGGTGAGAAGGCAACAACTGTTGGCGCAATTATTAGAAAATGGAAGAAGTTCAAGATGACGGTCAATCTCCCTCGGTCTGGGGCACCATGCAAGATCTCACCTTGTGGGGCATCAATGATCATGAGGAAGGTGAGGGATCAGCCCATAACTACACAGCAGGACCTGGTCAATGACCTGAAGAGAGCTGGGACCACAGTCTCACAGAAAACCATTAGTTACCATGAGAAGGCAACAACTGTTGGCGCAATTATTAGAAAATGGAAGAAGTTCAAGATGACGGTCAATCTCCCTCGGTCTGGGGCACCATGCAAGAGGACAGCAGGACCTGGTCAATGACCTGAAGAGAGCTGGGACCACAGTCTCACAGAAAACCATTAGTTACCATGAGAAGGCAACAACTGTTGACGCAATTATTAGAAAATGGAAGAAGTTCAAGATGACGGTCAATCTACCTCGGTCTGGGGCACCATGCAAGATCTCACCTTGTGGGGCATCAATGATCATGAGGAAGGTGAGGGATCAGCCCAGAACTACACAGCAGGACCTGATCAATGACCTGAAGAGAGCTGGGACCACAGTCTCACAGAAAACCATTAGTAACACACTACGCCGTCATGGATTAAAATCCTACAGCACACACAAGGTCCCTCTGCTCAAGACCATCTGGATGATCCAGAGGAGGAATGGGAGAAGGTCATGTGGTCTGATGAGACAAAAATAGAGCTTTTTGGTCTAAACTCCACTCGCCGTGTTTGGAGGAAGAAGAAGGATGAGTACAAACCCAAGAACACCATCCCAACCGTGAAGCATGGAGGAGGAAACATCATTCTTTGGGGATGCTTTTCTGCAAAGGGGACAGGACGACTGCACCGTATTGAGGGGGGATGGATGGGGCCATGTATCGCAAGATCTTGGCCAACAACCTCCTTCCCTCAGTAAGAGCATTGAAGATGGGTCGTGGCTGGGTCTTCCAGCATGACAACGACCCAAAACACACAGCCAAGGCAACTAAAGGCCCTTTCACACTGAACGCGATTTTGACGCGCGAATAATTCGCGCGATGGCTTTATTTTTCGATCAGCTGTATGTGCAATGGGTGCTTCCACACCAAACGCGAATGTGCTGCGGCGAAAAAACGACATTTTTTTTTTCCGCTTCAATGTCGATTTTTTTTTACTTTCGCGGAGACGGAAAGGGCTTACACCAATCACAAACACGGAAAGTCGGTACTGTGGCACTTAAATGTTTACATTGTGACTCAATTGACCCTTCGTATGTCAACATATGTCAACATTTGGACATGACAATCAGTGATTTGACAGCTCACCTTAAGCAGACTGCCAGACGCTGCTCCGGATCGATTGGTTCCCTGAAGTTTGTGGTTTGTCTCGTCAGTTGTGGTGCCACTGACTGGAGGAGCTCCTCAAATTGTCCCACGGACATCCGAAAGTAAGTGCGGAATCGGCCATGATAAAGTTTTAGCTCCTGTACAAGATTGCCATACTCCCCTTCAGACTCTCTGTTCTTTAAGAGTGGGTGCACCCAAAACCTTCTATTTGGTCTTTTAAATAAAATGAAAAGTTCGTCTTCACTGGATGATGAAGTGTCCATGTTTACTGTCGCCGCGAATATTTTGGAATGTTGGAGCTCTGAAACGTCACAGACATCGCAAACTCGCGGTCGCGGCTGATGTGAATGGTTTTGACGCGAACTATTCGCACGCGAAAAATTCGCTTTTCTGCCTCGCTTTTTCGTTTACGCGTTCAGTGTGAAAGGGCCTTAAGAAGTGGCTCTGTAAGAAGCATCTCAAATTCCTGGAATGGCCTAGACCTGAACCCAATAGAAAATCTTTGGAGGGAGCTGAAAGTCCGTATTGCCCAGCGAAAGCCCCGCAACCTGAAGGATCTGGAGAAGGTTTGTATGGAGGAGTGGGCCAAAATCCCTGCTGCAGTGTGTGCAAACCTGGTCAAGAACTACAGGAAACGTATGATCTCTGTAATTGCAAACAAAGGTTTCTGTACCAAATATTAAGTTCTGCTTTTCTGATGTATCGAATACTTATGTCATCCAATAAAATGCAAATGAATTACTTAAAAATCATACAATGTGATATTTTGGATTTTTGTTTTAGATTTCGTCTCTCACAGTTGAAGAGTATGTATGATACAAATTACAGACTTCTACATGCTTTGTAAGTGGGCAAACCTGAATAATCGGCAGTGTATCAAATACTTGTTCTCCCCACTGTACATACCATTCTCATCTCCGTGCGTGCCATAACTCTGGTTGACGCACCCACCACTAGCCTAGCTTAGCACAAAGACTAGAGGTAAATGGCTCCAGCTACCCTACTGCTCAATAAGTGACAAAATAACACCAACATTTTCCTATTTACATGTTGTGATGTGTATAGTTATATTGTGTACTAAGACCGACGGAAAATGAAAAGTTTTGATTTTCTAGACCGATATGGCTAGGTACTATACTCTCATTCCTGTGTAATGATCAAGGAACTTTGTGCCATACCATGAGTGCAGCGGCGCAATGATATTACGCAGCACCTGAAATAGTCCCCAACACACTCCCTGTGCAAGCAGGTTGTCACATTGGTTATGTTGATGAAAGTTAGCTTATTTTCAGGCACTGCATAATATGCATTGCAGCGCAAGTTGAGCAATTTAGGTTAAAAAGTATATACAATTTTTTTTTTTTTAAATGACCGATCGTTTCGCTAGATAAGACCCTATTCCTCGGCTGGGATTGCGCAGATCCCTTTGAAGCCATTTGAAGCCCTTTGAAACTGCATTGATTTGGACCTTCAACCGGTTGGTTTGGTTGCCATAGAAGTCCATGATGTGGAGAAAAATCCTGGAATGTTTTCCTCAAAAAACTTTAACATCTAAATAGAAAGATATTAACATCTTGGATGACATGGAGGTGAGTAAATTTCATTTTGAAGTGAACTAATCCTTTAAACGTAAAAATAAGTTTGAAAAAGAATATATAAAATTAAAAAAATTAAGTATTTAAGTATTGGTGCTGTGATAAATGTTTAAAACATTAAATGCTGTTCAGAAACAGAAAGTAGCGCAGCTGCTTTATTTATTGGTTATCGGAGTAACGCCTGCTTTTCTGTTCCATCACCGCCAATTACTGTCGAGAGTTAATGTGCATTTTCATTCAGCACAGCTCCTTCGCTCGTAATCGGTTCTCTGTTAGGTCCCCAAACTATCCCATTGGCTCGATTCACTTTTTTTAAGAGGCACTCTCCTTAATGCCTGATTACAACTCCTACTATACAATAAGACTGCATCATGCCTTTAAAAGCAACAGGTGAATAAATGATGAACATTCACTTAAAGGGTTAGTTCACCCAAAAATGAAAATTCTGTCATGAATTACTTACCCTCAAGTCGTTCGACACCCGTAAGACCTCAATCGGAACACAAATTAAGATATTTTAGTTGAAATCCGATGGCTCAGAAAGGCCTCCATTGGCACAATGCACTGCACACTCTCAAGACCCATAAAAGGCACTAAAGACGTCGTTACAAAGTCCATCTCACTACAGTGGTTCTACAATAACTTTATGAAGTGATGAGAATAGTTTTTGTGCGCAAAAAAACCCCTAAATTAACGACTTATATAGTGATGACCGATTTCAAAACACAGCATCATGAAGCTTCAAAGCGTTATGAATCAGCGAGTCGAATCATGATTTGGATCGCGTGTCAAACCGCCAAACTGCTGAAATCACGTGACTTTGGCGATCCAAACCGCTGAATCGACTCACTGATTCATAACGCTTCGAAGCTTCATGATGCTGTGTTTTGAAATCGGTCATCACTATATAATTCGTTATTTAGGTTTTTTTGCACACAAAAACTATTCTTGTCGCTTCATAAAGTTATTGTAGAACCACTGTAGTGAGATGGACTTTGTAACAACGTCTTTAGTGCCTTTTATGGGTCTTGAGAGTGTACAGTGCATTATGCCAATGGAGGCCTTTCTGAGCCATCGGATTTCAACTAAAATATTTTTATTTGTGTTCCGAAGATGAACGGAGGTCCATTAATGTCTGTATTAGTTATCTTATGTACTAGCTAGTGTTGTAGTACTCGAGACCGGTCTTGGTCTCGAGACCGGTCTTAAGACCATTTTTTGATGGTCTTGGTCTTGTCTCGGTCTCGACTGCATTTCTCCTCGGTCTTGTCTTGGTCTCGGACTTAAAGGACTCGGGATTTTATCTCAAGACCAGTCAAGACCACAACTGCAAGGATATCACTAAATTTCCGGTGCATTGTCTGATTTAATATCATTAATGTGATTTGATGTAAAACTTACAGCTTACTTCTTTGTAATGTGATTTATTTTGTTACTATGCTGCCGGGTTCAAAATCAATGCAGAATTGTCTCAGAAATGTGCAAAAATGTATATAAATGCCCACAAAATTCTGAGATTGTTTTTTTATATAACATAGAATAGAATTAAGCAATATCGCAATAGCAAGAGAGCTGTTTTCATGAATATATTAGCGTGATTGCAAATGATATTGATTTATACAAACATTCTATAAACAAGAAGTTAATATTAAATTACATTTTAAACTGTGTCTTTGCTAATTTGGCAGCGTTTGGTTATTAAAAGAATCGGTTGCTTTGAACAAATCGGTTGAATAAAGGATTCTGTGACGGTTAAATAATGTTAATGTTTTAATGTTAAATTAATCTGAACATTATTTATGCAGGTGTAATCGTATCAATTCAGATGCAACTTCTGTGCCATGAATTTTATTGGTAGTGATTTGATTGGTAACAGCGCTATAGTGTCTTACTATTCTAATTGTATTTAATTACCGTATTCAATATAAGTCATTTCTCAGACACTAGATATGGATCTTTTAGATGAATTTAAGGAGTGCTGGTCTGGTCTTGGTCTTGACTCGGTCTCGCCCTGTCTTGGTCTTGGTCTTGTCTTGGTCTCAACACCACAAAGTCTTGGTCTTGTCTTGGTCTCGGCACACGCTGGTCTTGGTCTCGACTTGGTCTCGGTTTAGGGGGTCTTGACTACAACACTAGTACTAGCGTAGCATACAGATACCCGATTAGTCTGATAGCTTAGTTTATACACGTATTTCCACTCACCCTACATTGCACTCACCCTACATGTTGTTAATATCAATTAAATATTAATTAATTAATTAATGAACAGTTTATCAAGTGAAATAAATTTTGAATTTGTTGTATTATGCACTATATAGTAACCTATGCATATTTTAAATTAATATTGTTTGTATGTACTTGCGTATAATCATTAACTAATAGTTGATAGAGACCCGATTTGTCATAACATGTGCACACATCTCTTTGACGCACACAGCATAGAGTCATGTTGGAAATTTAACAGGTTGATGGAAAAGTTTGATTTCTGAATTAAAATGAATTTTGATATTTTTTGGGTGGCAAAATGTGTCATGAAAGAAAAAAGACCAATTTAAAGAATTATATTCTTGAAAAGAAAACCTTAAGTAATTTTCCATAACACAATTGCTTCACTGCTTACATAGATTTAAACATTTTGTCCATCAGATCAAGTCCAACTGTGAAGGTACACTGCCATTCAAAAGTTTTGGGTCGGTATAGAGACAGAGTGACATGCGTCATAATCTGAAGACCACGCCCATGATTTCATAATCCCCGTATTTTCGTTGCAAAAAAGTCATATATATTAGCAGAAAGTTGAAAAATGTTTGTTTACTTCACACAAGAGCCGCCATTTCCCCCTATTGCCATGGGAACGTTTTGAAGTGACGTAATTACCCGACGCGAACGTCATCGAAAAGCTGCAAACCCCGTGGTGAAACCATAGATATCAGTGAAACCATGATGAAGCACGCAAATTCCCATTTGCCACCAAAAATAACAGCAAAAGACCGCGCAAAGCAGTTCTCTTACGAGAGGTTCTCTCGTATTGCGTAAGTTCCTTACGCTACGGGGAAGTATTCTTTCTTCGAGATTTCTGAAAAACCCAAAATTATCCTTAATTTTGTAACATTGTCAACGCAGTGCGGCAGCCTGGCAGACCATAGCAGGCTATTCCAGCGTGCTATTGGCTGCTCTGCTGGCAACTGCAGCAGCCTATCGGTGAGCCCGCGTGACGTGGCGACCAATGAGGGCGCTTCGCGCCCACCTGGCTTCATTTGCCTACAGGTGGGGCGTGGCCACGTGTATATAAGCAGGGCTCACGGGCTGCATATTCGATTTTCTTTTCTTCAGCGAAGCCCTTCGCATCGCTGGATCTGGAACCCGCCGCCGTGATCGTGCAGACGAGCAAGCAGAGGACAGCGCCTGGAGAAGCCGGCAGCATCGCGCCACCTTCAGCCATCCGTGCCTGCTCTGCTATCCGGCAGCATTATATCCTTTCATTGCACGTGTTCTCGCCGTTGCGTCACACGTTTCATAAAAGAGCACGAGCGTTTTTATCAAAACGCCTCGTTCCACCTGCGGCTCGTGCCACGTGCAGCTCAGCACCAGAGACCGCCATGTGTCTGCGCTCTCTGTCTGGGCCGTGACCACGCCGCCGCCGCACTCCTCGCGGGCGAATGCCCCGAGTGTGAGGAACTCTCTATGTCGACCCTGCGGGCTCGACTCGAGCAGTTTTATGACGACATCACTCCGCTGTTCCCCCCCTCTGTTCAAGCCGCGCCACCGCGCCGCTTACAAGAGATGGTTGAAATGAACGGTCTCGGAGCGAGCCTCCTCCCCCTCTGTTCAAGCCGCGCCGCTTACAAGGGATGGTAGGAATGAACGGTCTCGGAGCGAGCCTTCTCCCCCTCTATTCAAGCCGCGCCACCGCGCCGCTTGCAAGGGATGGTAGAAATGAACGGTCTCGGAGCGAGCCTCCTCCCCCCTCTGTTCATGCCGCGCTGATGCGCCGCTTATATACAAGGGATGGCAGAAATGCACGGTCCTGCAGCTCTCTTTACGTTACAAGAGAGCTGTTCCACCCTCGCGCACATTTTTTCAGTCCCCTCATGAGTTCAGGCGACTGGAATTGTTCATATTGCTGTACACGAGCCTGTTAAGACACGCACGCCAGCAAACATACGCCGTCATAAGACATGACGCTGACATATGCTCTCCAACGAACCCGCACTCCCCCCTCTTGGACCGCGCAGATTGCGCCGTTCACAAGGAATGTGAGTGCGCTCGGTCACCGGGAAATTAACAGAGGGTGTTTTCGTCCCGCTGTGGCCGGACGAACCGCCATTCTCTAGCATTTCTCAGCCCCCTCTCCAGTTCAGGCGGCTGGAAATATTACTATTGCAGTAACGAGCCTGTCTTTTATGCACGCACGACTGCCAACAAGCACGAGGACGTACTGCTGTATGCTCGCGCTAACTGAACGCTATTGTGTCCCTCCCGGTAGCACAGTGGCAAAATCAGCGGCTGAAACGCCGGAGACCCGAGTTCGAGCCCAGCTCTCGCGGCAGATAAAAATGTTTTACTGTCCGCTTCCCCGGGCTCGGCCAGCTTTTCTTACATACAGAAAGCTAACTCGCACCACGTGGTGCTCGAGTATTTTTGGACGTCTATACATAATGAGAGAAAAGACGGTTAAGTCCCGCTGCGGCCGGACCACCGTTAAAACTCTGTTTTTCCTGTCAGTCCCCACTCCTGTGGCTACTGCAGATGTTTTCCACGCAGCCTACGAGCCGGCGAACTCGCCCTCTCGCCTGTTTCCAACTGTAGCCCCTCCAAAGTCCTCCTAGCAGAGGGGGGAAGCGACGGTTAAGTCCCGCCGTGGTCGGACCACCGTCAAAACTCTTCTTCCTGTCAGCCCCCACTCCTGTGGCTGCTGCAGATGGCTCTCACGCAGCAAACGAGCCTGCAAAACTGCCCTCTCGCCTGTCTACAACCGCCGTTTTTATGACGAACCAGAGAAATCACGAAGTTGCCTTTTTTTCTGGTTGCACGGCTCACGCCGTATGTGTTTTCAAATGCAGTAAACGTGCCCACTTTTGTGTTCACCCCTGCACCCAAGCACCACAAATCCCGTGTCTCTCACTCACATAAAGCGGCCACCGGCCGCTCGAGTGCTAGAGTTAGGTCACGTGTCCGCTTATTTGCGCCCACGCCTAATCACCACACGCGCTGTCACACAGCCACTCTTAACCGGTCATGTTCCACGCGTAAGAGTTGTGCCCGCTCAAACGCGCTCACACATTTTCGCGAACATTCTGCCCCCGGCGCCATGCGCCGCGCCACACACCATTTGTTCTCCGCCCAAGGTGGCCGGAACGACGAGTGTAAGGCCACACACAAGCCACTCCCTGCTCGAAGCGGCAGAGATACAGTGTGTAGGGCGGCCAGCCATCGCGAGCGATCGGCTGGCCCACAGCACAGAGAGCGCGCGCACTGCGCCCGCCCCTCCTTTACAGGCCGTCGAACCCGCAAAGCGCGGCGTTTCGAGCCCGGAGGCCGTTCTATCCCGTGTGGCACACGCGAGAGCGTGGGAAGCCATTCCAGGTGTATCAGAATGGGTGCTGAAAACAGTGAAGCACGGCTACACTCTGCAGTTCGCTCGCCGCCCTCCGCGCTTCTGTGCGCGTACGGAGACTAGAGTGAGCGAGGAAGTAGCACATCTACTTCGAGCGGAGATAGCCACACTGCTGTGCGAAGGGGCTATAGAACCGGTTCCCCATTCTATGAGCGAGTCAGGCTTTTACAGCCGGTATTTTCTCGTGCCAAAAAGGGTTGGGTCGCTCAGACCGATTCTGGATCTGAGGCGTCTGAACAAAGCTCTTATGAGAAGATCGTTCAAGATGCTCACGACCAAGCAGATCCTCGCGCATATTCGCCCGAGAGACTGGCTAATCTCCCTAGATTTGAAAGACGCATATTTTCAAATCAAGATAACGCCGCGTCACAGGCCATTCTTACGATTCGCCTTCGACGGCCAGGCATATCAATACACCGTCCTTCCGTTCGGCCTGTCACTAGCACTCCGTACATTTACGAAGTGCATGGACGCGGCCCTCGCTCCCCTGAGAAGTCGAGGGATGCGAGTGTTGAACTATCTGGACGATTGGCTCATCCTGGCGCAGTCAGAGGCCGAGCTCCTCGCCCACAGGGCAATGCTGCTCAGCCATCTGGACAGCCTGGGGCTCACGGTCAATTGGACCAAGAGCTCATTAGTGCCCACGCAATCAACCTCATTTCTGGGTTTGAATCTGGACACTGTGGCAATGTCAGCCCGCCTGTCACCCCAACGCGCGCGCCAAGTTCGGCGCATGGATGCGTACTTCCGGCCGGGCAAAATCGCACCTCTCAAGCTCTTTCAGAGGATGCTGGGACGTATGGCCTCAGCTGCAGCTGTGCTCCAGCTGGGCTTAATGCGCATGCGCCCGCCGCAATGCTGGTTAAACGCCCGAGTGCCTCACAGAGCCTGGGCGTCCGGAGGCTTCAGGATCAGAGTGACTCAGGGATGCGTTTCAGCCCTAGAGCCCTGGTTAGTAGCCGACTGGTACCAGCGGGGAGTGACGATGGGAGCCATCTCACACCGCAAGGTCATCTCGACGGACGCCTCCACCACGGGTTGGGGCGCCGTTTTCGAGGGCAGATCGGCCTCGGGCCTCTGGTCGAGCGGGGAAAAGCTCCTACACATAAACTGTTTGGAGATGATAGCGGTAGAGAACGCGCTCAAGCAGTTTCTCTCGCTTATACGAGGACACCACGTGTTGGTCCGGTCGGACAATACCACAGTGGTGCCCTATGTGAACCGGCAGGGCGGTGTCAGGTCCAGGTGTCTGGGCAATCTGACAGAACGCCTGCTCGTGTGGGCACACAGCTCGCTGCGCTCGCTGAGAGCTGCGCACGTACCGGGCCACCTCAATGTGGGCCCGGACAAGCTGTCCAGGGGCCTCATTCTCCCAGGAGAATGGTCCCTGCACCCTCAGACAGTCCAGCTGGTATGGCGCCTATTCGGCAGAGCGGAGCTCGACCTCTTTGCAACAAAAGAGAACGCCCGCTGCCCGAGGTTTCTGTCCAAAAGCGAGGATGCGCTGTCCCAACCTTGGCCCAGCCTCCCGCTGTATGCTTTCCCGCCGATTTCCCTATTGCCCCAGGTCATAGTGAAAATCAGGGAGACGCGCCGCCTGGTGCTCCTTATAGCGCCGCGCTGGGAGAACCAGATTTGGTACCCAGAGCTGGTGAAGCTGTCGCACTCACCCCCCTGGCAAGTTCCGCTGAGAGCAGACCTCCTCTCTCAAGCAGGAGGGTCAGTTTGGCATCCCCATCCAGAGCGTTGGTCTCTGCATGTATGGGTGACCAACGGATACCCGTTGACCTGCCCGAAGGGGTTATGAACACGATTTCACACTCTAGAGCCCCCTCGACGAGGCGGTTATATAGTTCTAAGTGGTCGGTGTTCACTGAGTGGTGTGTTTCCAAGGGATTGGACCCACAGCAATGTGGGGTCCAGCGGGTGCTCTCCTTCCTCCAAGAGCTTTTGGAACTGGGCAGGTCCCCTTCCACGCTCAAAGTGTATGTGGCGGCTATAGCAGCGTTCGCTCAGACGACGCTAGGTAGCACGCTAGGAAGGAACGAGCTCATCATCCGTTTCCTCAGAGGAGCCAGACGGATGAATCCCCCGCGGCCCCCATCGGTTCCTATATGGGATCTGGCCTTGGTCCTAGAGGCCCTGAAGGCCCATCCTTTTGAACCGCTCGAGACTGTGGAACCAAGGTTCCTTTCGCTAAAAACCGCGTTCCTGATAGCTCTGGCTTCAGTGAAACGCGTGGGGGATCTACACGCGCTCTCAGTGAGCCCGACGTGTATGGAGTTCGGTCCTAATGACTCTAAGGTCATTCTCAGACCGAGGCATGGTTATGTCCCCAAAGCGATTGGCACTCCCTTCAGGGCGCAGATTATCTCCCTCTCGGCTCTGCCAGCATCCGACGAGGGGGACGGTGGCAATATCCTCTGCCCTGTCAGGGCATTGAGGGTTTGTCACACGCTCCGCCGCCTTCAGGCGTTCTGAGCAGCTATTTGTTTCGTTTGGTGGGCGCACTAAAGGTCTCGCCTCCTCGAAACAGACCCTTTCCAGGTGGATAGTGGACGCGATTGCAACTGCATACGCTTCCAAACACCTGCAGTGCCCGCTAGGTGTCAGAGCACACTCCACCAGAGGCATGGCCTCTTCGTGGGCTTGGGCCAGAGGGATTTCCATCCACGATATCTGTATGGCGGCAGGCTGGGCCTCCCCGTCTACGTTCGTGAGATTTTACAATCTGGAAGTTCCTGCCTTACAGGCGAAAGTGTTACCAGTTCAATAGGGCTGTTGGTCCTGCCCAGTGATTCTGCGCAGACATAGCTCACATACTGGTAGTAAGTTCGGTACTAGGCTCATGTGAATTTGAAGGAGACCGGCGGTGCCGTTTCCTCATTTACGAGACGAGCTGTTGTGAGTTTGAAGGTGACCGGCGGTGCCGTTACCTCACTCATATAACAAAATATTGTGAATTTGAAGGCGACCGGCGTTGCCGTTCCCTCATTCATGAGACAAGGTGTGGTGAATTTGAAGGAGACCGGCAGGTGCCGTTCCCTCATTCATGGGACAGGGTGTTGTAACCACCCGTTGTAACCACCCGTCAGTTCGAATGAAGTGTCTGTAGATGTGGTGGCCCGTTTTCCTTACCGGCCACCCTGCCCGAGCAGTGTTATGGTCCCCGGTTCCCTGGGATACATATGCTGTACGCGAGGCGCGCACGGCGTTGACAATATGTTCCCGTAGTGTAAGGAACTTACGCAATACGAGAGAACCTCTCGTAAGAGAACGATACTCGGTTACTTAACGTAACCTCGGTTCTCTCTAGAAGAGGGAACGAGTATTGCGTTCCTTGCCGTGCGCCCCGCGGGCTTTTACGCTTCAGAACTACGAAAACCGAATATGCAGCCCGTGAGCCCTGCTTATATACACGTGGCCACGCCCCACCTGTAGGCAAATGAAGCCAGGTGGGCGCGAAGCGCCCTCATTGGTCGCCACGTCACGCGGGCTCACCGATAGGCTGCTGCAGTTGCCAGCAGAGCAGCCAATAGCACGCTGGAATAGCCTGCTATGGTCTGCCAGGCTGCCGCACTGCGTTGACAATGTTACAAAATTAAGGATAATTTTGGGTTTTTCAGAAATCTCGAAGAAAGAATACTTCCCCGTAGCGTAAGGAACTTACGCAATACTCGTTCCCTCTTCTAGAGAGAACCGAGGTTACGTTAAGTAACCGAGTATCGTTTCCCTGTGTGTTGACCGATTTCAAAACACTGCATCATGAAGCTTCGAAGCGTTATGAATCAGTGAGTCGATTCAGCGGTTTTTGTGCCAATGGAGGCCTTTCTGAGCCATCGGATTTCAACTAAAATATCTAAATTTGTGTTCCGAAGATGGTCTTACGGGTGTCCAACACAATGAGGGGAAGTTATTAATTACAGAATTTTCATTTTTGGGTGACTTAACCCTTTAAGAGATTGCACTTTGTGCATTGGAAGCACTCAAATGTCTGTTTTGTATAGCTACCTCTGTAAAACAGGAAGTTATTTATTCATTTTTTCAGAAGTTGTAGCATATTCCTTTTGTAAAGCTACAGAACTTGTTTGACTCAATGTTTTGTAAATTTGAACCATTATTAAGGTCTTCAATAAAACAAGATGAGAACTTAAATATTCCCAGCACTTTCTGTGATTGTTACATATCTGTGTTTGTCGTGTTTGCTTTGGTCACATGTTCCTTTGTGTATGTTTCCCGCCACTTTCTCTGTTTCCTTGGTTACCCTCGTTAGTCTAGTTCTGTTCCGCTCTATTATGTTATCCTCATCTGTATCACCTGTGCCCCTCGTTAGTCAGTCATCAGTGTTTGTATTTAGTTCCCTCTTGTTCATTCATTCCTTGTCTGGTCTTCGTTGTATCCGTTATACACGTTATGGTTACACGTTGTGTCTATGCAGTTTGGTGTTCTGTCCAACGCTTATTTGAATAAATACCTATCTTTGTGGAAGTCCCGAATCTCCTCTTCTCTGCAGCACCATACACCCGTAACAGTGATGTAGTGCTTTTTTTCTCTTTTTCATCAAACCGCAGTTTTTGCAAGTTCCCACAATTTTATTGCATAAAATTGCATAAATATCCCGCATTTTCCATCGCATTTTTTAAGAAAACTTGCCGCATAATCAAGGATTTTTGCCTGCAACAATCACAAAAAAAAGCCGCATTTTTCTGGAAGGACTGATAAATGTTTTTCTGCAAGTGCTATATCGTCCCCTTGGAATTATAGCCTAAGTTGTGTAGCCTATAGTTTTTATTTCGAAAATAAAAAGGTTCTTTCTACACAGTCGAATCGAATGCAAAACATTTAAATTTAATTCCGCCAAAATAAAAGCTGTTTAATGTTTGAAAGACATTTCTTGTTTTTAAAAGAAGTCTCTTCTGCTCACCAAGGATGCATTTATTTGATCAAAAATACAGTAAAAACGGTAATATTGTGAAATATTATTGTTATGTAAAACATATGTTTTATATGTGAATATAGTAAAGTGTGATTTATTCCTGTGATCAAAGCTGAATTTATCATCATTACTCCAGTCGTCAGTGTCACATGATCCTTCAGAATTCATTCTGATATGAGAATTTGATGCTCAAGAAACATTTATGATTATTACCAATGTTGAAAACAGTTCTGTACAATATTTTTAGGATTTTTTTGAAAGCTATTTCAGAGAAATGCTGTTCTTTTGAACCTCATATCCATCAAAGAATCCTGGGGGAAAGTGAGCATATTCAGCATAAGAGACTACTTACTTTTTTTTTTTTTTAAGTACATATCCCAGTCAAAACTGTAGTACAGTAAAGCTTTGAAAATGAACACCTGACCACACCTGTGGGTTTGCTACTGTTACAATTACAAACCGTATAAGGGTAAGACCATTACTGCCAGACATGATGAAAGCAACACAGCTACAACTACTAAAATTAATGCTGGGTGTGCGAATGATCAAGAATTGACAATAGTCAATTGTATTGGTGGCACCGAGGGGCCCCCAAATAAAATTCTGCTTAGGGCCCCATAAGGGCTTGGGCCGGCCCTGCTTAGAAACAGACAGTGAGGAGGTTTAGACTCTCCAGGCTTATACAGTGTGGAAATGAATGGGTCTTTATCATCACTGACATGACACGAGCATATTCAAGCAAAATTTAGCATACCATTAGATCTGTGAAACAAAACAAAATCAATGTTTCTTCCCTATCGTGAAGAAATAAAGCAACCTCGGCCTTCGCTCCTTGAGTTCTCTCCAGCGCTGGAAAGCTGATACTTCTTGCCTGATCTAAGCCTTCTTTTGTTCCACAAACATTTTCCACATGTGTTTTTTATCTGCCATCTCTCTCTTTCTGACGTCGCTCGGCTAATGTCCATCCTCTGTCGTGTATTTTGAATAATGACGTGCACTGAGCTCTCTCTTCTCCCCGTCATTAGTAGACACGCCCCTTACTGCTGATTGGCTACAAGTTTGTTTTGGTACTCGGCCCAAGACACTTTTCTAAACCATTTTTGAACTAACACTTACCCCAACTTTAACATTAGTTAACACGAACAAATTATGAACTGCAATTCTACAGCATTTATTAAACTTTGTTAATGTTAATTTCAACATTTACTAATACTTTATTAAAACCAAAAGTTGCATTTGTTAACATTAGTTAATGCACTGTGAACTAACATGCACAAACAATGAACGACTGTATTTTTATTACCTAACGTGAACAAAGATGAACAAATACAGTAACGAATGTATTGCTCATGGTTAGTTCATGTTAGTTAATACATTAAGGCAGAATACATGACGAAATGTGAGAAAGCAATTGAAAGAGAATAGGAACGAGAGAGATTGACATCTGGACAGTTGGTGTAGTTAATGAGGGCTTGTTTTCTTCAACCTCATACTGGAGGTTTATAAGATTTGCAGAGGGGATTAACTTTACCAGAGCAAACCATTGTCTCACTTATATTTGCCCTGTGTGTGTGTGTGTGTGTGTGTGTGTGTGTGTGTGTGTGTGTGTGTGTGTGTGTGTGTGTGTGTGTGACTTAATTTAACGGCCTGATTAAATATATTTGTGTCAGTATGTTTTGTTTAACAGTGAATTAAATCTTGATGTCTGTCTTAAACATGTAGATCTGAATGTGTCATTGTGTAAGTGTGTGCTGTGTCTGAGGATGGTGTTTATGTTTGTCTTTTTTTATCGTGTCCATGTTTGCAATAATGTTTCTAACAGGTTCTAATGTTTTAAGGTTAGATGGTGAGATGTTTGAACATGAAAATCAGACAAGACCCAAAGAAAAACACTCTAATATTTGCTATTGCCTATTGCCTTATCTGAATAAAAAAAGACTAGAACAAAATACATAAGCGAAGACAGTACACACATACAATCATAAAGACATTGTTGTGTTCTATGATTTTACAGATATGGGAAAAAAAGGAATGTAATTACTTCCTGTATCTGCTTTAATAATCTTAAACGGTGTCCTGATCAGGTGCTCTGCGCCTAAGTTTTTAGTAATTTCACTGAAAATATTGTGTGATGGATCATGGAACACAATTACAGCTGGTTGATCCCATACTGAAATGTAATGTATGTTTATATATGAAATGTCAATATATGCGATATATAAACATATGAAACCTATTAGAAATTGGAACAATTCCATATATTGACACATAAATAAACACATGGAGCATTAATGTCCGAAACCTGAACCAAAACCAAACTAGAATGAAATGCCAGGATTCAAACACCACTATATAAATCCATATAAAATCCATATACAAGCATACTGAATGTTTGCATATATGTTGTTTAAATAAACGTACATATATAAATTAGACATATATTCTTTATATATATATGGCATTAACGTACAGTACCATATAAAAAGTCATCATATAAATCATTTTAATATATGTATATATAATAATTCTTCTAAGGTTATTTCATACATGGTATAAACCTATATCTTCATATATCGTGAGGATGTATATACTGTGTGCTTATAATGTATTGCCTTATATGAAACATATATGACATCACTACTCGGATATAGGGACATATATGTACATATATTACATTTCCGTATGGGATGACCAGTTATGTGCAGCTCAGTTTTGGTCCAATGAGATTTTACTGTTGACAGGGCCTCCGTGGGGGACAAAATAGAAACCAAGCAATCAACAAAATGTATCGCTCATGGTAACGCTACAAAAGAGAGGTTTCCATAAAAGACAGCTTTTATTGCTTTATGTCTGAGTATGACACAATATCATCAAGTCAACAAGGTCGACGAAATTACGAGTGAAAATGTTTTTGTTTTTTGTCAAAACGTGACGCAAAAGACAATCCCTAGCGATAATTAAGCCACTTTAATTAGAACAGTGTTGACTAAAATATGAGAAGATAAAACAGTAACACTGCTGCAGGGTGTTAACAATGCTTTAACAATGTTAATGTTGAGGAAAATGTTGAGTTTATGCAAATGATCCAACCGTAGTCAGTTTTTTTAATTGAATTATACAGGCTATATATTTTCAACGGCTCAAATTATTTTATGTTGATAAATCTTCAATATGTTTAAATACATATTTATAATGTTTTAAAATGGTAGAAAAAAAACGGTTAAAGTTTGGTTATGTTATGGAATTTCTGTCAAACAATACACCAAACTGTATGAAATTAACATTGCTTTTGACCTTTGCTGCAGCCACGGGTGACCCCCGAGGGTGAGTTCCTGCCATTGGACAATGCAGACCTCAATGTCGGCTTTGACACGGGAACAGATCGCATCTTTTTGGTGTCACCTGTGACCATAGTGCACGAAATTGATGAGGAGAGCCCTTTCTTTGACATGGACAAACGTACACTAGAGGGAGACAAAGAGCTGGAAGTGGTGGTGATTCTGGAGGGCATGGTGGAGGCCACTGCCATGACAACCCAATGCCGGTCTTCTTACCTTGCCTCTGAGATCCTCTGGGGTCACCGCTTTGAATCTGTGCTCTTCGAAAGGAAGAACTGCTACCAGGTGAGAGGCAGAGAATAAAGAAATGGAGGGTGGAAATGCAGTTGTAAATGTAGAAGTACCAGATGGCACTCTAGCTGTCTCTGTCTGTCTGTCTATCTATCTATCTATCTATCTATCTATCTATCTATCTATCTATCTATCTATCTATCTATCTATCTATCTATCTATCTATCTATCTATCTATCTATCTATCTATCTATCTATCTATCTATCTATCTATCTATCTATCTATCTATCGATCTATCGATCTATCTATCTATCTATCTGTTTGTCTGTCTGTCTGCATCTATCTATCTATCTATCTATTTGTCTGTCTGTCTGTCTGTCTGTCTGTCTGCATCTATCTATCTATCTATCTATCTATCTATCTATCTATCTATCTATCTATCTATCTATCTATCTATCTATCTATCTATCTATCTATCTATCTATCTATCGATCTATCGATCTATCTATCTATCTATCTGTTTGTCTGTCTGTCTGTCTGCATCTATCTATCTATCTATCTATCTATCTATCTATCTATCTATCTATCTATCTATCTATCTATCTATCTATCTATCTATCTATCTATCTATCTATCTATCTATCTATCTATCTATCTATCTATCTATCTATCTATCTATCTATCTATCTGTTTGTCTGTCTGTCTGTCTGCATCTATCTATCTATCTATCTATCTATCTATCTATCTATCTATCTATCTATCTATCTATCTATCTATCTATCTATCTATCTATCTATCTATCTATCTATCTATCTATCTATCTATCTATCTATCTGTTTGTCTGTCTGTCTGTCTGTCTGCATCTATCTATCTATCTATCTATCTATCTATCTATCTATCTATCTATCTATCTATCTATCTATCTATCTATCTATCTATCTATCTATCTATCTATCTATCTATCTATCTATCTATCTATCTATCTATCTATCTATCTGTTTGTCTGTCTGTCTGTCTGTCTGTCTGCATCTATCTATCTATCTATCTATCTATCTATCTATCTATCTATCTATCTATCTATCTATCTATCTATCTATCTATCTATCTATCTATCTATCTATCTATCTATCTATCTATCTATCTATCTATCTATCTATCTATCTATCTATCTATCTATCTATCTATCTATCTATCTGTTTGTCTGTCTGTCTGTCTGTCTGTCTGCATCTATCTATCTATCTATCTATCTATCTATCTATCTATCTATCTATCTATCTATCTATCTATCTATCTATCTATCTATCTATCTATCTATCTATCTATCTATCTATCTATCTATCTATCTATCTATCTATCTATCTATCTATCTGTCTGTCTGTCTGTCTGTCTGTCTGTCTGTCTGCATCTATCTATCTATCTATCTATCTATCTATCTATCTATCTATCTATCTATCTGTCTGTCTGTCTGTCTGTCTGTCTGTCTGTCCGTCCGTCCGTCCGTCCGTCCGTCCGTCCGTCCATCTTTATCTATATTGCTATTGATACCAGAATCTTATAGCGACATTTATGCTGTTGCGTATGTATGTGTTGATTCTCCTGCACACATCTCTCATGCTTAATTTATTTTATTTACCTAAAACTAATCTTACCTATAACTAACAATATTCTTTACTGGTTTTTCATTTGAAATGCAAATCTAGTTATGCTTTTTACTTGTCATGTGTCCTCCCCACCTCTAGGTGGACTACTCATACTTCAACAGGACTTATGAGGTCACGGACACGCCCACCTGCAGCGCTAAAGAGTTAGCAGAGAAAAAGTACATCCTGAGCTCCCGTTCCTCCTTCTGTTACGAGAACGAAGTGGCTCTGCAGCTCTCCTCCTCTGTCCCTCCCTGTCCTGACCAATTCTCTCCATCCCCCTGTTCTTCCCCCTCTCCCTCACCCTCTTTCGTTCTGCCCACTCCACCACCTCGACAAGACTTCTGCAGTGAGCACCCACACATACACTGAGCCATGCGGCTGGGATAAAAGGGCACCGGGGAAAGCAGCGGTCAAAGAAAGAAAAGGAGGTAGCGAAAGAAAGGAAAAAGGTCAGGATGGAGGGAGGAGTTGGAAGGGGGGGTAGGGAGAGAGAGAGAACCAGCAAATGGACAAAGGCCTGGAAAGACAGACTTGGACAGGGGACTAAGGCAAATAGGACCATAAAGGGACAATGTAGGACTGATTAATGACAAAAGGTCATGCTTAAGATGGGGTGAGAAAAGACAGAATGCACAAAAGATGGAGAATAGAAAAGGGAAAGGGGCCTCTCACCGCCTGGGAGGAGAGAAGCAAAGAGCAAGATAGTGAGACAGTGGGGCAAATTCACTAAATGCTTGCACCAGGGCAGTATTTCATCTTATAACTCACCGTTATCCTGTATAACCAGATGCTATCAAAGTCTTTTTCAAGGCAACTCACTCAGCAGCCATCTTGGAAACACAGCTGTTTTCAGTCATTCAAGTAATCCTGGTAAGAAACAGATATGTCAAAAGCTCACATTTCTATTAAAATCTGACATTAATGGTATCATAAGTTAAAATCTGTATATTTCAGGTAGACAAGAGTGCCGCAGAGATGACGTTTATTTGTAGGCCATGTAACCCGGAAGTTAGCATCACTCTGGTTCCCTTGACAAAAAGCCAATAGGATTTTTCCATTGACTTTTGGATAATTGCAAAATATAAGCTCTGTGACCAACAAAAGTTTATGATTCTTCCACGTTTTGCACATCCTGATAATATTTACAAATGAATACAACGTTTATGAATTTTAAAGCCTATATACAATTGCCAGAAGTAAAAAGCTAAACGTAGGCTATAAACGAGCATTACTTTAAGCTTCCATCAACTTTTTCAATCTTTATTTACAAGTTGTAAAGTTTGATTTAGAAGAGTTTGCAAGAGAGCGAGTATACAACCTCTGTAGTCCCATTTAGCCACTTGTTATCAACCACGTTTTTCAACAGACGTTATCACAAGTGGGGTATAATTGATGTATTTTATGTAATAGAATAAAATGTGAAAATATCTTGTCCGTGTTTACCACAGACCTTATTATAGGCATTTAACCATAAACCCATTCAAAAAACCTATTGACTTTAGGACAATGAAACCAGAAGTTACATTAGTGCTAACTTGTTTGTGGGTTTTACTCATTACGACACTCTGTACGACACCAACTAAGGCCCCCGTTTACACTCGTGTATTTTCGTTTTAAAACCATAGACTGTAAAAAAAAATATGGACCTAGTGTCCGTGACACATAGGGTTCAGAAGAGCAGTTTTGAAGCGTAAAGTAGGGACGAGAAGGCCGTTGTCATCTTGGCAGCGCGTCATCGCGCATCACTCCCGGATAACAGAAAATGGGCAAAGAGGTGGGACGTGGGCGGAGCTGAGGTGACGTGATGACTAACGAACAGCAGACAAACGGCTATCCACCTGTCACTCAAAGTGGTCACGCCCTTAATTTTGCAGAACTTTAAGGCTTTATATAATGTAAATGAATGAGTTATAAAAAAAATTCACCCCCCTCACAGTTGTCATGAAGGGCAAAATTAGCCGTATAGACCAAAGCCACAATTTGTACCAGGCTGTAAACATGTTTTTTTTTGCTGTAAATTTGGGCATTTTAACATGGGGCTCAATGAGATTCTGCTCCCTTCTGGAGCCTGTCTCTAGTGGCCAGTCGATGAATTGCAGTTTAAGTCACTTCCGTATTGGCTTCAAGAGAAACTGGAGGTTGCCGCTTGTTTAAAACGCATAACTTTTGCTACGGTTGCGCCTGTTGTCTACACTACTCGGCCATTTTCAAACCTCGAAAACAGATACTTTTGAAAACGCTGCAGACCACATTTTAGTTTGAAAACTCCAGGGTTGCGTTTCAGTGTAAACAGACCAAAAGGGAGACATTTGAAAACGATGGCATGGCTGCCTACATTACACTACCTGAACACGACAGTATCAGACCAGAGCTGTGCTTCCCAAAAGCATTGTACGCCTAAGTTGATCATAGAGACCGTTGGTGGCTATTGTTACAATGCTTTTGGGAAACGCAGCCCTGTGCCGTCTCTCACTCAACGGATCTGTAACATACCAGCCTCGGCGACCGCGTAAACAATAACACAGAGACAGAACTGCATGCTTTGCTGACTTTGTGGCCATTTTTAGCAGCCGTTGTGCAGTTAAACGCTGTATTGTATAATACGGCAGCTGTCTGCACAAGAGGCACCTGTTTAGTGTGTACACTTGTACGTGGATGCCCAGTGTGCATGAACGGTCATGTGACGTGTTTTCGGTCGTGCAGCGTAGACAGAGATCGTTTCTGAAACACAGTGGAAACACCAGTGTAGACGAGGAAAACGCTGTTTTAAAACGGAAATGTAAAGTGTAAATGGGGCCTTTATTTATCACTGTTTCTGTTAGCAGATGCAGTGACGCTGTAGCCTGGATCCGCCCTCCTACGAACTTCTGCTCAAATTTCATTTTCCTTCAGTACTCCGTCTGGGATTGCGGTATATTCTCTGGTTTTCTCCAGTCAAATTTGGAGTTGATGTTGTGCGCTAGTTTGAGATGACATACGTCACGACCAAACGTTGGCAATTGGTTAGGCAGATCCAGAGTGGCTCTGGGCAGATCCAATAGTTTTAAACTTCAACAGAGTACCCGCCTTCAAGGAAGTTAACGCTTGTCAATGGACTGTGGCCAGACTGTCTGTACAAATGAAATGTATGAGAGTCTGGTAGGACCAGACTAGTGATGCTGTCACGTAACAGAAAGAACTTTCGTAAAGACCAAATGATGACTTTGCAGATAGGCTTTATTTTATCTGGAAGACTGGACTGGAATTATTCATTCTTCCACTGTAAAAAAAAAATGGCACGATCAATAAGAAATGACATGCTTTTGCTTTAACTCATCAAAATAAGTTAAGCAATTTTCAACTCTTGTATGCCTTTTACAAGATTGTACAATAACTTATTTTTTTTAAGTCAGTTTAATGTAATTTTTAAGTTGAAATGACTTAAACATCCAAGTTGATTGTACTTAAAAATTTAAGGCAGCAACTTTGTTTTTTACAGTGTGTTAATTCCCCTCAAAAAGTAAGAGATTTGTAGAGAAGGGACTTTCGGATGGAGTCAGGCAGGAGGAAGCTAACGTTTGAGCTGTTAAAGTTTGAGTCAGAGTTCAGGAGAATGTATTCAGGTCAATCAGATTGAAACGAGGTCAAAGACTTAATGACCGAAAACAGATCGACCTGGGGGTGAAATGAAAGTGTGAGGGGGAATATAGAGGGATTGATGGAGAAGGACATGAGGAGAGCTGCATCACCGACCCAGTGGGCTGATTGAACCTGGCGATCTTTTGGAATCAACACAAGCTGCAGTGGCTCCAGCATGTACCTGATAGAGACACAACAGCGGCCCCCTGTGGCTGCAACCTGTATGAGCGATTTTACAATTTAGAAATGGGACAGGTTCACTTACCCCTGGTTTCATAGACGAGGCTTAAGCTAGTCCCAGACTAAAATGCAGGTTTGAGCGGTTTTAACTGAAAGCAACTTGCACTGTCATGTCTTAAAATATGTCAGTGCCATTGTTTTGTCTCAAAATTCACACCAGTAATGTTTTTATTTCTAAGGCACATTTTTAAAAGCTGCTTAAATGGCCAAATTGAACTAAGGCTTAATCCTGGCTTAATCTAAGCCCTGTCTGTGAAACTGGGCCAAAACCTCTTATAGCAATATAATACACAAATAGGATTTTTTTGTCAAAAAGAAACCTCTCTCAGAAATCAATTTACTTGTTGCGAGAACTTTTGTGTTTTGTATTGAATGTCAGAATGCCTGCTAGAGCCACTGCAAAACAAGAAACTACTTAAAAATCTGCAGCATTTTCAAGTTGTTTCTCTTTATGTACTGTATTTTTAATTTTATATATTTAAGTTTTAGCACTGTTTTGTATCATGGTACACACTAAGATTATGTGAAGCACTTTCGTAATTTGTAACATACCACATTTGGCACAATTGCACAGACCAAAATTGAATTAGCTAGTTGTATGTATGGAAGTGGAATAACATATTGTATTAAGAGTGAGACTATATTTATTTTTTTGAAGGGTGTGGCTTGAAAGTAAGAGAAATTACTGTTTGATTGCACAGCATGGGAAAACTCATGGGTTGACTCATGGACAGCACATGGATCTATCATCAGCCACTGTTTGGATTGTAGACTTTAATGTTTTGTGTTCCTTAACTGTTTTAGAAGCGCGTAGTAGTAACTATGGTAAATGACTTATTTACACTGTAGTATTGTTATGACTGAGGCATCTGTCTTTTTTTCTGTCTTCTATTCATTCTTAAACCACCACACAAGCATCCCGACCTAAAGCATGTTGCTGGACAGGTTTTTTTCTTTCTTTTTCTTTTAATTGGTTTGCCAGTGGTGTGCCTTTGAAAGTGAGTCTGCTTGTTTTGAGGTTTAAGGTAGTAACGTAGAAATGTTAAGTTACAGGCCCAGGTGGAATCTATATTTTTGGGCGACAATCTGTAATTCTATATTTGAATATAGTAAATGGAGCTGAGACACTTGCCAAGTTTTCATCCATCCATCCACTTTTTTTTCTTTCTTTCGGAAAAAGGTTCAGCACGTTAAAATATTTACCAATATAGCTGATGCAAATGCTATTATTGGAAAGATTTTGTGAGCAGTGTTGGGGAAAGTTGCTAAAGTAATGCATTACAATATTGTGTTGCTTCCTAAAAAAGTAATTAATTGTGTTAGTTACTTTTTTATGGAAAGTAATCCATTACATTACTTTTGCGTTACTTTTTCTCATCTGGGCTGAGCTTGCTTGTTTGCTTCTTAACAAAAAAACAAACAAAAGTACAAAATGTTAAGGCCCTTTCACACCAAAAGTGAAATGAATAAGTCTCAGGCTGAAGGAAATGCAAATTCACTCCTGTAGCTCATACAAACCTATCATTTGTGTTCCTATTCTGAATCGCAAAAGAATACGACAGGAGAAGAAAGTTCAACACTCTTATTTAAGCAATAAAAGAAGAAAAAGAACCACAAATGTGATGTCTATCTTAAGTCATTTTAGTATGATTGAATTGGATTATTGAATGGTAGCAGCAAATACGTTGGTTAATAAAGTGAGTTTAAATACATAAAGTATATTTGTGTAATTGCACACACCACGCCTAAATTTGAAAGTAATCCGTTACTTTACTAGTTACTTGAAAAAGGTAATCTGATTACGGATTTTCGCTACTACCCCCAACACTGAGTATTTTTGGTAATATTTTTTGAAAAAATCTGCACATAAATTCAATTCTAAATTCAATCTGCAATGTCAATTCTATGTCAGAATTACTTCAAACGTCATACGCATTGAAATGACCTAACAAAATGTACATTTTTTACTCTCTTTTTATGGTTCTGTGACTTTACGTTGCCTATTACAGTTGTTTCAGGGCAGCTTTTCTCAGGGAATAAAAGTGGCTGAAAGAACGAAAACGAAAACTGAAAACAAACAAGGGTTTTTCTTTTTGCAAAACGGAACACTGTTTTAGTGATTCCAGAGTGAAAACGTTATTTTAAAAAGCTGGAAACCAGTTAATAACTACAAATTGTGAATGTTGATTCAACATTTGAAAAATGACTGATACACTCTAAAAAATGCTGGGTTAAAAATAACCCAAGCAATTGGGTTGTTTTAACCCAGTGGATGGGTTAAAAGTTTGCTTAAAACAACCAAATTGCTGGGTTAGTCCATTTTCAACCCAACTTGGGTTATTTTTAACCCAGCATTTTTTAGAGTGTACTGACCTTTATAACTAAAATTAGATATTGAATCACACATGCAACAATATGTTTTATTTTTTACTTATGCAACAATCTGTTTTTTACGCACACCATTTTATTGGTAAAAGGCCAAATGGATGAAAATTTTGCTAACTTTTTAAAATGCATTTTCATGATAAAATGGCACAAGAAATGGATGGAAACTTGGCTACTGTTATAGCTGCATGCATAATCAAATTATGCAAAATATTTATTAAACTAACACGCAAAGGGTGGGAGTTGTGTAGAACTTTGTGAATTACTGTATGGATATTCCAATCAAAATCTGTGGATATTTATGCTGGGTTCTGTGGATGCAGATTCTGTCACTTAAACGGATAGTTCACCCAAAAAGGTCAATTCTGTTATCATTTACTCACTATTCCAAATCTGTATATATTTATTTCTCCTTTGAAAAAGTTTTTGTCCATATGCTGAAAGTCATTTGGACCACATAGATTTGTTTTAAATATCTTCTTTTGTGTTCCATATAAGAAAGAAATGTACATGTTTTTGTGGTATTTTTGGTAAGTCCCTTACCAAGACTGCATTTATTTGATCAAAACATACATAGTAAAAACAGTAATATTGTGAAATAATTCTACAATTATTACAAGAAACATTTCTTGGAAATTGGAAAAAGTTGTGCTGCTTAATATTTTTTTTTTAAGATTCTTTGATGAATACAAAGTTATAGTTAAAAAGAACTGAATTTATTTGAAGTAGGAATATTTTGTAACTCTGTAAATGTTTTCACTATTACTTTTGATCAATTGAATGCATCTTTGTGGAATAAAAGTGTTCATTTCTTTCAAAAAAATGATGTTCAATTATGCTTCACGAGTTTGTGTGCCCATATAATCTTAGTAAAAGTGGTAAACAGATGTGGCTTGCTGTCTGCTATCGAGGGGCTGGGAGAATTTGTACAAAATTGTACAAAAGGAGGAGCAGGGGTGGAGGAGGGATGTTGCAGGAACTAAAAATGGGAAGAGGTAAGCTGCTGGTTTTATACCTTGGTATTAATTGGGAGATTAGATGGGCGTACTCCTCCCGAAATTACGTTTAATAGCTTCACTTAATGATTTGCATAGCATTAGTATCACAGATTTATGACCAAATTTAGTTAGACAATTCATATTCATAGTAGTCATGAAGATAAAATTGTCTCTGTCTCTCCAGTTCTGCAGATGGCACTAGTTTTAGGTGAGGACTGTATTTTATACATGCACTGGATTCAACCCTGTTCAGGTATTGCAGGTTAAACATAGGGATACGTGCAGTTATTACTATACTAGCAGAATCTTAGATATGTAGCCCTGGGCTCTATTTCAATAAACAATTGTTGCTTTAATTGACCCACTTATGCTTATTAGTGTTATTTATTTTTCTTTGTCCTGTTTCTCTGTATGTAAGCATGCCTGTTTATCATTCGTCTTCATGATCACAAAACTCTATTAATAGGCCTGTGTGTTGTGTGTGACTGAGTGCTTGTCTCTCTGGTTACTCCAGTTAAACATCTCTGCCATAACTGGACCATCACTTGCACTTTGACCTCATTGTTTTCTAAATACTTGTGGCCTACTCAAAAAAAAACATTACCCTGTCTAATTATCAGATGCTTTCACTCCATTCAGCAATGCCTGAGTTCACCATGGCATCCAGTGGCTCATGTTCTATTTTGATTTCATTTTCTAAATGTGGTCAAGTATTTGGTCCATCAGTGTCCAGGCCTCTGTGCTGTTCCTTTGATACCATTCACATTACTGAATGTGCTTCATGGACATGTGTCGAATAAACAAACATGTTTTCTTGACTTGTCTCCTACATTTCTATTTGTATTCCAAAATGTTCTTTTAATTGGGCTAAAAAAGGTCATTTTTATAAGGATGAACATCTGAATTGTAATAATTATAGGTAATGATAACATTTATTGTTATTACTATTAGCCTATTATCAATAATACTATTAATTGTGATTCATCGTCATTAAGTTCACCCAAAAATTAAAATTCTGTCATTAATTACTTACCCTCATGTCGTTCCAAAACCATAAGACCTTCGTTCATCTTCGGAACACAAATGAAGATATTTCTGGTGAAATCCGAGAGCTCTCTGACCCCTCCATAGACAGCAATTTAATTAACACTTTTAAGGTCCAGAAAGGAAGTAAAGACCTCGTTAAAATAGTCCATGTGACTCCAGTGGTTCAACCTTAATTTTATGAAGCGACGAGAATACTTTTAGTGCGCAAAACCCCCCCAAAATAACGACTTTATTTAACAATCTCATCTTGTCTGTGCCAGTCTCCTATACACTGTTGACGTAGTAAATACAGTGCAGCAAGATACCTCAGAATGCAGGCTTACCATTGGCCGACACTGGTCACGTGAGCACCACTGACGCAGGAACCAGCCAATGGTGAGCCGCCGTCGGAAGCTGTATTACTGTTTACACAGATTACACTACTATGCCAACAGTTTAGGAGACTGGCAGACTAGAATAAATTGTTGAATAAAGTCGTTATTTTTTATTTTTGCGCACTAGAAGTATTTTTATCGCTTCTTACCACTGTACTTTACTTCTTGAACCACTGGAGTCACATGGACTATTTTAACGATGTCTTTACTACCTTTCTGGGCCTTGAAAGTGTTAATTAAATTGCTGTCTATGGAGGGGTCACAGAGTTTTCGGAGTTCATCAAAAATATCTTCATTTGTGTTCCGAAGATGAACGAAGGTCGGGTTTGGAACGACATGAGAGTGAGGAATTAAAGGTCCCGTTCTTCGTGATCCCACTGTTCAAACTTTAGTTAGTGTGTAATGTTGCTGTTAGAGCATAAATAATACCTGTAAAATTATAAAGCTCAAAGTTCAATGCCAAGCGAGATATTTTATTTAACAGAAGTTCCCTTTCAAAGCCTACAGCGAACGGCCGGCTTGGACTACATCCTGGTACTTCCTTCATAAATGACGTCAGTAGAACAGTAGAACAGACTAACCTCCGCCCACAAGAATACGCGCAAAAAGGGGGCGTGGTCTTGTTGCTGTCCCACGTGGAGAAGAGGACGTGTCGCATGGAGAAAAGGAATTGTTGCGTTTCAGTGTGTTTGTCGCCATGTCGTCGAGACGCTGTTATTTTCATCCCGGAGTCAAATCACCTTTGTTTGGCTTTCCCAGGGATGCTGTAGAGATCATTAAGCGCATAGCCGCATACATCTCCCGTTAAGAGGCGTGACCTTTCCACGTGCGCTAAGCTGCTGTCGAATCACAACACAGGAACCGTGCCAGTTCGCTAAACTGCGGTCAAATCACAACACGGGAACCGCTGGCACAATCAGAACTCGTTACGTATTTCTGAAGGAGGGACTTCATAGAACAAGGAACTCATCAGCCGTTTTTAGGACAGTGAAAACAGCGGTAAACAGATGAGTAAATTGTGTGAAAAATACTGTTTTTTTTTTACACACGAAACATGAACACGTTATATTGCACACTGTAAACACAATCAAAGCTTCAAAAAACACGAAGAACAGGACCTTTAATGATGAACTAACACTTTAACGACGTATTTATCAATTGTAATAAAAAAAAGTATTATTATGATTATATATAAAATATATAAATGAATAATAGACTAATAATCACATGCTAAATGACGGTAGCCTTACTCTATTTGTCAGCTGTACAGACGAAAATTGTTTATTTGTGCTCAAATTAAAAGCTGTTAACCTGAATCATTTCCGCTTTTGTTCCCTTTTTTTTTTTTTACTTGTGTAGCCTAATTGTTAGGCGTGGCCATCCAGACCTCGATCTTCAGATTCCTCAGCATTAATGCGGAATCTGGGGCGTCCAGCTTCAGGGATCATTCCCTCGTCAGACAGTCAGACACACTGCTCTGCTGTCAACAAAGAGCGCGCAAGTCTCTCCCCCTCCGCGCGACAGTCCTGCAGCGGCACCTGCTGCTCCAGTGCCATTGGCCGCCAGCCACGTCAATCCGGACAAGCCTAACCCAATCCGCTCATATCATTGGCTCCTCAGCGCTGTCAATCTTACTGTCGCGCATATGATTGGTTTCCGGGCGAGAATCTGCCAGTACAAAGGCGTGTTCGCTCTGTCCCATTCACAAGGCGGGGTTAAAGGGATACGAAGGGCTTTAATTAGCTTCTCTTTTCTGGAGGGCGGGACTACGCGCGTGAATCCTAAACGCCATTGGTCAATAGTGAGGAAGCGTCGGCGTTTTGGTGAAGTCCTTCATTTGCCACCACTTCGCATTACTGTCTATTTTATTCTCAGTGTGAATGAGTTTGCGGCTTCACGGGAGCGCTGTTATGTGAAAAGCCGCATTTGCAGTATTAGCACTCTCACGCTGAAAGGAAAAAACACGAGAGCACGTTTCTTTTCCCTTCACAGCTCCAGTCATAACCCGAGAGTGGATTAACACATTTAAGGTAAGACACGCGTTGTCTCGTATTATGTCCGTATCTCCTTATTCTGTACCGTGCGCGTGATCATGTTTCAGTGGGTTATAGGGCCTCGAAATAAAGCCGAAATGACACCGGAGAGGGACAGTCCCCCCCAAGAGTGTATAGAAGATCTGGCAAGACCACGGCATTAAAACGCATTATACAAAACAGTCACATTGCGGGCACATTAACAGCATTTGCTGTATCAGAACGTTTTATACATTATGTATTAAGTGTTTTCTAATAGCACGCTCTTTGGTATACAAGTAAATGCATATATTTAATAATTCAGAGGCATTCATGTCTCATCTTCCTATGCAGAGACAGTAATCACCGTTAAAGGGTGTTTCCCTGAGCCATCTTAAGAAAGTATTCATGCCTTTCTGTGCCACATTAACCCATCAGAGGTGCTCTATTTATTTGTCACATATATAGCCTAATAATGCCCAAGGTGTGGTTTCTTCTCTTTAGAGGCTATTGTAGGTTTTCTATTATGAGAATACCGGTAGATTAGCTTTGCAAGACATTCACAGCACAGACACGGACCCAGCCCGGCTACCGGCGTGATGTCTCAAAACCTAGGGCACTTTCCTACCTAGATAGCATTTTTTAAGGCAGCACAGGCTCGTTCTGACTGGAACGCGCCTATATACCGCACAAATGCCGTATCGTAATTATGTTGCCATGCGAACCGGACGTCACTAGTGGTATCGTAATAATAATAATAAAGAATAAAGCGCGTGTTTGGTGCTTTTTTTGCCGCGTCAGATGCAGAGGATCCGTCAAGGAGACACACACACACACACACACACACACACACGCACACAATCATGTTGATTCCTTTTGTTTAGTCTCATCTGTTCATGTATATTTTTATCTCACTGGTCAGAAATTAAAGATCAGCATTAAACTACCCTAATTAGTCTACTTTGTGTATGAGGACGACAGGAAGAGAGAGGACAGTCATGTCTGTCACAGCTAAATTTATATATGAACTGCAGGCAACAGTCACTGCTCTGAAATTCATACACTCTAAAAAAAAAATGGTTCTATATGGCACCAAAAAAGGTTCTTGGCTCGTAATCATAGGGGAACCTTTTTTAGTGCTATATAGCAACAATTTCGGTGCTTCAGCGGTTCTTCAGAGGTGCTATATAGCACCTTAGTCAAAGAACCGGTGAATAACCTCTGAAGAACCGCTGAAGAACCACTGAAGCACCAAAATTGGTGCTATACAGCACTAAAAAAGGTTCCCCTATGATTACGAGCCAAGAACCTTTTTTGGTGCCATATAGAACCATTTTTTTTTAGAGTGTACTGACTTCATTCATTGGCTGTACAATACAATACTCCTTATTTTATTTGATCTTTTATTAGTATTTTGCTTTTTTTTTTTTTTTTTGCTATTACTGTCACCTTATTCATTTTTCTATTATTTTGAAAAATTAAAAAATATATATATTGATGCGTTGGCAATATTTAATGTAAAACAAACAATCATTCCAATAAAATACTTTTAAAAGAGAAAACTGAGAGAGGAAGAGAATGAGACCGACCGACCGAATGAATGAATGAGATACACCCTCATTCCTGTCATATTTGTCAGGCACAAGCACACACACTCGGGCAGGTTCGTGTCTCGTGAGCAAGACATGAATGTGATCTCATAGTCACCGTGAGAGGGATGGTGTTGATGGGTAAGGTGTGTAGTGAACACACACTCATGCATTAACCTTTGAGAAATCCATGTTGGAATATCGAGAGTCATGTGTGGGTTATGGCCCTGCATCTTACACATTATGCAGTCTGATCATTTGGAAATATCTTCAATGAGACCGAATTGTCAAATTGCTGCAACTGTCATGTGGCAGATGCCAACACACTTTCAGGAAAACACACCCAAATGATTGACATGCATAGACTAAACCAGCCAGCATTACGATCACACTGTGTTCTGTGGAAAAGAGCTGTGAAGCCCTCTGGGGAATTTTGAGGACTGGGATAAAGAGCAGATGACACACACAAAAAAAACAATAGTTTGGCTAGTTCATACACATTCTCTTATGTGTTGCACAAGCTCAGTCAGAAAACTTGGATGACTTTAATTGGTTTAACAAGTTCTTGCTTTCGTAATGAAACGTCTTGAAACTCAGACGGGTGAGGCCACTACTGCGTCCCGTCAAGCAGGACCTGTATTGCCCACAGGCTCTCAAGCCTTCTTCAGTTCAGATGCCACAGCAGAGTGCTTTAATATGTAGGCTAATTGATTTGAATATGGATTTAAATACTGTGCATAACAAAACTCTTTTAATCAGGGAACCTGTTTATCTGAGCGATGCTGAATATCAGAATGAGGATTTTTTTTCTCTCTCTCTCTCTAGTGCACTCGCACAAAAGAGGAAGGTGGAAAATGTGTATTTTGCCCCATTTGCCTGAGAACACATGAGGATGGGCCTTTCTTGAATGATATGAGAATAGTGCACCCAAAAATAAAAAAATAATCTTATTCACTCGTTCTCATGTGGTTCCAAACCTGTATGTCTTTTCTTCTTCTGTGTGAACACAAAAGGACAAGTTTTTCTGTGTATATACACACACACACACACACACACACACACACACACACACACACACACACACACACACACACACACACACACACACACACACACACACACACACACATATAAACACACATGTTAAACACAAACCTTTACGTTAGATGCGATTAATCGATTTGACAGCACTACTTGCAATACTTTATTGATTCAAGTATTATTGCCTCATTGTTATTATTTATGTATTTTAAGTCATTTTAAAGGCTATTGGTTAACACTTCATTACTTGTTACATGTACTTGCTATAGTACACGAAACATGGTTAAACTTTATTTCAAGGTGTCATTGTTACAGTGTAATTATACATTAAGTACTGAGTAATACTCATTAACATGTACTTACTATAGGGTAGGGTAAGTATTAGGGTTTGGTTGAGGATTAGTTGCATGTAATTATGCATAATTGACTGTTATTACCACAGTAAGTACATGTAACATAACAAAGACACTGTAAACTAAAGCGTCAACAGAAACACTAACCCTAAACCAAACTCTGATATTTAATTAATATTATTAGTATTAATTGTATTAATAATACATAATAAAGTAACTGTCTATTGTTAATTTGGATCTATTTGCTGTTCAATTGGGTCTACAAAAAATATCTGATTGCTTGATTAATTGTCTAAATAATCTGCATTACCCAAATAATGAACAGTGACAGCCTTTACACACCATATTTTTACACATCATATTTTAATGTTAGCAAATATTGATGACATTTGAGAGATATTTATGTTGGCCTGTTTCTGACACAAATGTAGGCTATCATATGGATATAAATTGTAATATAGTGCACAAATCGTACAGATAAAAAAAAAAAAAAAAAAGTGTAATTTTTAGAGCTTGATAGCCACCATCCCCATTCACATTCAATAAAGAACAGAAAAAGAATTCCGTGTAACATCTCCGTTTGTCTTCCATGGAATAATGTGATGCGGGTTTAGTAAATGGAACTATATCTTTAAGCTTGGCAGGTTTAATGTTCAGCTAGCTTTAAGATGTAGTCCCCCACCATAATACACTAGAATGCAATGAAGTAGAAGGGCTTATTTGGCAGTATGTATCATGGATTGGAATATACAACCTGAATGGCCTGTTTTCCCTTGTAAGTTTATATGTGAAGACCTCATTCCCACTCTTTTCTTTCTGGCCTGGTTGTCACTTCACCGATCCATCAAATTCAGAACATGCACATTGTCCCTCTATCCACCTCAGACACACATGCACTCAAGCACACACACACACACACACACACACACACACACACACACACACACACACACACACACACACACACACACACACACACACACACACACACACACACACACACACACACACACACACACACACACACACACACACACACACACACACACACACACACACACACACACACGTCTGGTTCACTATCTTCTATCCCCCTACACTGCCCCTGCCCCTAAACCTACCCATCACAGGAGACATTCTGCATGTTTTTACATGTTCAAAAAGCATAATTTAGTCTGATTTATAAGATGTTTTCCTCATGGGGACCAGCCAAATGTCCCCACAATGTAGGTGATCTCAGGTTTTACTACCCTTGTGGGGACATTTGATCTCCACAATATATTATATAAACACACACACACACACACACACACACACACACACACACACACACACACACACACACACACACACACACACACACACACACACACACACACACACACACACACACACACACACACACACACACACACACACACACACACACACACACCCCTGGAACACCCCTGCATCAAACACACACATATAGGGAGAAAAAACGTAAAGATATGGTGTGTCATTTTTTTTCTATGTTAAAATACTTTCTCCTGTCCCATTCAGCCATTCATAGGTTGATTTCCCTCATAAGTCTAAACACTGTGGTGGTATAAAAACGCTGCTCTGCCTTAAGCGATTTCTTAGAAACATTGTTGAACACTGTTGATATTTGAAATCAGCCCAAACAAACACACTCCTCCCTTCATTGCTCCACCCCCAAAATGCATGAACACGCAATGCAAGAGTAGATGTTTCTTTATTATAGCAAAATAATGCAATGGACAACAAGGAAGAACAAAAAATAAAATACAGTATATACTAGCAAGAGTAGGTTGTTAGTCGCCAGTAGCACACCATCTCCAGACAAACAATGACACTCAAAACTGTCCTGTTACTATAGCTAACATTACAATAACAGCATATCATGGTTCTGTGAAACATAAAGCAAAACGAATGTTACTCGCGTATGGAGCAGAAACAATGCAACCTCTGCATCTAAAAAGCACCTAAAGCTCTTTCCTGATCATAACCCTTCTTCTCCCAGTAATATTCCTCTTACCTTTTCTATTTTGTAATGTCTCTCAGCCATCTCTCTTTCTACAGTTCAAATCTCCCTCTTGCTCACTCTCTCTCCTCCCCTATCATGAGTGGACACTCCCCCTACTGTTGATTGGCTACAAGTGTGTTGTGCTGCTCAAATCCACTTTCAACAGCGTTTCTCAGAAATCACTTTAACAAAAGAGTCAAGGTTTAGCTGGTTTAGCTGTTGGCCCATGCTGGAAGATGTTGTAACTAGACCTTTTGGCTGCAAAGTATGTAAAATAAATTAAAGTCGCCATGAAATGGAAGTTATGATTGTCTTTTCTTCCCTATAGTGACGTACTGTATGTCTTAGTGAAATGGCTTCTCAAATGAGAAAAATGCTGATCTTTTGAACTTTCTATTCATCCTCCATTAATCCTGAATTTTTTTAAATATATGTTTCCATAAAAAAAAAATTAAGCAGCAAAACAGTTTTTAATATGATAATAATAAAAATGTTTCTTTGTCACCAAATCAGCATATTAGAATGCTTTTTGAAGGATCTGAAAAAATTCAGCTTTGCCGTCACAGGACTAAATTGCTTATAAAAATATATAAGTATAATTAAAGTAAAATGACTGTTTTAGTCATTTTAAATTGTGATGAAATTTCATAATAATACTGTTTCTAACTGTATCTTTGATCATATAAATGTGGCCTTGGTGAGCATAAGATACTTCTTTCAAAACCATCTAAAAAATTAGTTTGAACTGTATATTTTTCACACCACAGTCATAAGCAATGTCTTCTTTCAGCAGCTACGGAGCAATTAGTTACATTTACAGTTCATGTTGCTTCAGAATTTAGCACACATGAGCAAAGATGGCAGATTTCACATCACATGGGCTTCCCTGCGCCAGCCAATAAATTGCCGTTAAGAACAAGAATGCTAATGGATAACGCTCTCCAGGTATCTTTGGTTTGAGCATCTGAAATAGTCTGACATAATAACATTGGTTTAACATATGGTCGGACTTACTTTTGGTCCGAAAAAAGTTGGACAGAGTGTTCAGGAAACTAAACAACCCAAAATGAAAATGCTGTATCATTTACTCACCCTCAAGTTGTTCCAAACCGGCATGAATTTCTTTCTTCTGCTGAACACAAAAGAAGATATTTTGAAGAATGTCTGTAACTAAACAGTTTATGGGCATCATTGACTTCCATAGTATTTTTCCCATCAACTGTTTGGGAACCCTGGGCATCGTTCTCCTGGTGTTTTTCAGAGTCAGATGAAAGGTCTTTTTAGTGTCTGTAACGTTTATTGTCTACTGCTTAAACTGTTAGTGTCTTAAGGACTGTTCCACAGGTGCATGTGCAATAATTGTCTATGGTTCACTGAACCGGCATCGAATATTTGTTTAAACCCTTTTCAGCTTTAATCTGTAAAGAATTTGACAAAATTATCTTTAAAATACAGTATCCTAAAAAAGTTATTTGGTGGAGCTGTGGTGCAGAAATTCAGTAACAAGATACACATCATAAGATACATATCTTAATCATATTTGCACAGGCTATGCATAGTCACACACACATTTCTGATCTGCATACTGTTGCTGAGGCTCTTGATCAGGCTGTCCTTCAGTATAACTGCAGTATTAAATGTCACAATACTGTAATCCTCTCCCTATTTCTCTCTCAACACTCTCTGTCTGTTGGTTTGTCTCTCCTCGTCCCTCTCTGTTGCCCTATCTTGTGACTGATGGACTGGCTGATTGCCTCAGTGGCATTATAATGATGATGGTTATAATTCTATTATGGGTAATAATGATCGGTCTCTGCTGTGTTTCCTCTATGCAGATTTACAACTCTCTCTCTTTCTTTTTCCATGCAGTGATACAATCATGTCCAGGCCAGCGGGGGGCAGTGTTAATGATGTCACCCGCTTCCTGGCCACTGGGGCGGGGCCTGGGTCACCAACCTCAAAATTCTCTGCCTCCAGCCAAGCTGATTGGGCAGCTAAGAGGCTTGTATGGGTGCCTTCAGAGAAACATGGGTTTGAGGTAAGGCTGATACTAAGAGTTTTGGTCAACTAATAACTAACTGATTTTTTTGATAGCCGATGCCGACAGTTTAGAAAGTGTTGTGGCCGATATAAAATATATGTATATGTATGTATGTATGTATATATATATATATATATATATATATATATATATATATATATATATATATATATATATATATATACAGTGAGGAAAATAAGTATTTGAACACCCTGCTATTTTGCAAGTTCTCCCACTTGGAAATCATGGAGGGGTCTGAAATTGTCATCGTAGGTGCATGTCCACTGTGAGAGACATAATCAAAAAAAAAAAATCCAGAAATCACAATATATGATTTTTAAATATTTATTTGTATGATACAGCTGCAAATAAGTATTTGAACACCTGTCTATCAGCTAGTATTCTGACCCTCAAAGACCTGTTAGTCCGCCTTTAAAATGTCCACCTCCACTCCATTTATTATCATAAATTAGATGCACCTGTTTGAGGTCGTTAGCTGCATAAAGACACCTGTCCACCCCATACAATCAGTAAGAATCCTACTACTAACATACACTAAGACGTCATGGTTTGAAATCATGCATGGCACGGAAGGTTCCCCTGCTTAAACCAGCACATGTCAAGGCCCGTCTTAAGTTTGCCAATGACCATTTGGATGATCCAGAGGAGTCATGGGAGAAAGTCATGTGGTCCGATGAGACCAAAATATAACTTTTTGGTCATAATTGCACTAAACGTGTTTGGAGGAAGAAGAATGATGAGTACCATCCCAAGAACACCATCCCTACTGTGAAGCATGGGGGTGGTAGCATCATGCTTTCGGGGTGTTTTTCTGCACATGGGACAGGGCGACTGCACTGTATTAAGGAGAGGATGACTGGGGCCATGTATTGCGAGATTTTGGGGAATAACCTCCTTCCCTCAGTTAGAGCATTGAAGATGGGTCGAGGCTGGGTCTTCCAACATGACAATGACCCGCACACAGCCAGGATAACCAAGGAGTGGCTCTGTAAGAAGCATATCAAGGTTCTGGCATGGCCTAGCCAGTCTCCAGACCTAAACCCAATAGAGAATCTCAACAGAGCTCAAACTCCGTGTTTCTCAGCGACAGGCCAGAAACCTGACTGATCTAGAGAAGATCTGTGTGGAGGAGTGGGCCAAAATGCCTCCTGCAGTGTGTGCAAACCTGGTGAAAAACTACAGGAAACGTTTGACCTCTGTAATTGCAAACAAAGGCTACTGTACCAAATATTAACATTGATTTTCTCAGGTGTTCAAATACTTATTTGCAGCTGTATCATACAAATAAATAGTTAAAAAATCATACATTGTGATTTCTGGATTTTTTTTTAGATTATGTCTCTCACAGTGGACATGCACCTACGACGACACTTTAAGGCCCCTCCATGATTTCTAAGTGGGAGAACTTGCAAAATAGCAGGGTGTTCAAATACTTATTTTCCTCACTGTACTTACATTTACATTTATGCATTTGGCAGACGCTTTTATCCAAAGCGACTTACATTGCATTCAAGGTACACATTTTACATTTTGTTAGTTCTTGCTTTCGCTGGGAATCGAACTCATGACCTTGGCGTTGCTACTGCCATGCTCTACTGTTTGAGCTACAAGAATAAATAAATAAATAAATAAATATATATATATATATATATATATATATATATATATATATATATATATATATATATATATATATATATATATATATATATATATATATATATATATTATTCTAGCTTCATGCATTTTTTTAATCAATACTTGAATGTCGTTCAAAAAAACAAACAAAAGCAACATGAACAAAAGACAGAGAAAACCATGTTTTTGTTAAAGACTATGTTCAGATGGGATTCAGAATGATGATCAAAACAAAGATAGAGTACATCTTGTCTCTCAACCTATGGCAGGGGTTTTCAAACTTTATGATGCCAAGGACCCCCAAATATGATGGACCTTTTATGAGGGACCCCCTTCCTAAAATCCATCTATATATTTTTATATATTTTATATGTATGAAAAAAACATTTAAACTGTTAGATAAATGGTAAGTGTGTTGGGGAAAGTTACTTTGAAAAGTAATGCATCACAATATTGTGTTATTCCCTTAAAAAGTAACTAATTGTGTTACTTAGTTACTTTTGAAGAAAAGTAATGTTACTTTACTTTTGCGTTACTTAACCTTACAACCCTAGTGAGCAAGATAAAGGGGACTACAATGAGAAAAACTCACTAGAAAGATACAAAGCAAGCGTATACAATTCTGGAAAGTATGTGTACGGCAAGAAAGGAGAATACAATTTTGAAATGAAACAGTATGTTTGGTAAACTTAAACCATTTTTGCTTTGTCTTTTTATTCTCTGAAATTTTCTGGGGACCCCTTAGAGCCTTCTGGAGGACCCCTGGGGGTCCATGGACACCAGTTTGAAAACCCCTGACCTATTGGGTTAGAATTGTTGCATTATTCCAATTAAATAGCCTGGCAAGCCAGACCCACATCATGATGTTGGGTCTGGGAACTCACCATTGGCAGGGCTCAATCCGAGGGGCGGGGTAAATGGTTGTATTTCAAATTCCCTCGCAATAGGATAGCGCTACAACCAACCAGAGCAACGAAGAAGGTGAAGCAGAGCTAGTTGATAGATTAACTTTCGTCGTATCCGGTCTGCAAAACTCCGAACACATCTTCCTTTCTTACGAATGACTTCAGTGCCGTTCTTTGTTCTTTCCTCAAATAAATGCTTAACTCCAAGCCTTCCAGAGTCACGGCCAAAGCCGTTTTGAAGGACCGCTGTTCGCCAGCTTCTTTGTTTATGAGTAGCAAGCCGAACCATGGAAACTCTGCCGTCATTATATTTATGCATTTGGCAGACGCTTATTGTTATTATGTTCAGCCCGCCCACCGACTCTATACACGATGTGATTGGCCTGACCAGAGTTTGGTTTTTTTGCATATAAAAAATATTTACAAATGTGTTTTATGTCACAAAAAACATTCATTTGTGAATCGCTTCTTGCGCATTTGTAGATGCCCGCACACATTTATGGATTTTGAAACACTTCTAGCGTCAAGACGTGCAGGCAAATCCACAAATAAGAGGACTCCACCCACCTTCTACTTAAGCCAATCAGATAACAGCTATTTGCGCTGACCAATCATAGCATGCTCTCCCTCCCTCCAACCAATCATGATTTGCTTTACAGTCAGGGCGGTCTTGCCCTGAAATAACTTTGCTCATTCATCTGCATTGGCTCAAATAGTAAGTACAGTATAAGGCCCATGAAATTGGTACAGTTAAAGATGCTTAAAATTTGGATTTCGTTAGACTATTAGACTGTGTATCAAGCCAAGCCACAGTATTATATTTTATGAGCCTTTGAAAATGCCAGAGAGACGGCGCTTTACATCTCTGTTATTATCTCTTTACATCCCGTTATTCAAGATAGAACAAGCAGTAATAAGTAGCTGACTAATGAATAACTGGATTCAACCTTGTGATAAAAATAATAGGTGTAATCATTTAAATTACTTTCACACAACAACCTACAGCGTTTCCCAGTTCTTCAGTCAAGCAGTTTTAATGACGGATATGAGCAACTCCGTGGATCTAGCGCTCTATAGAGCATTATAAATAGTATGTTAAACAGTAAATGCATGTATTACGATTCCCTTTGTATGTAGAGAAGATATAGGTGGGTTCTTTTTAAATGTGTGACAGGTTGTTGCATTCCAAAGAGATGCTATCATGCATTTAAAGTGAAATGCCCAGCAGATAAGCGATGTGCATATTTATTTATCGGTTATAACACTTGATCACACAAATAACAGGAATTGCAGGCTCAATAGTTTTTGATTGTAAAAGTTACTTACAGCATCCAAAATAAATGCAGAGATTTGCAATATTTTCATTTGCATTATCCATAAAACCCCAACTACATGCTGCAGTGATACTGAGGCTCATACTGTCACATCACTGATGGTCATTTGAACTCATATTTGATATCGTTCTATATCTGTCACTGCGATTGTGCTTTAAAAGACAATACCAGCCAGTGCATCACGTCTTGCATCGTGTCTACACTGGACACATCAACACGAATGTGCGAATCATTTGTCCTTCATGTAAATTAGCACAAGTGCGTGTAGTACTTCAGAAGTAGAACGGGCATCCGTTTACTGTTGGTGAATCATCGTGCCGTGCTGTGTCTTGTCCAGTGTGGACAGTATTACTGATTATAAAATGGGGGTACATATGATACAAACCCAAATTTATGTCGTTATTGACTGAAAATCTTCTCCTGCACTGTAGATTTCAAATATCATTCTTATGGAACTAATGGGTGTACAAACTTCCCACCTTGCGTCTCTACTGAACATAGAACCATTTTGAATATTACTCAAAATTTAATTCCCACAGAATAAAGGTAAATAATTAGGATGTAACACCTTAACAGCTGACTAAATTATCACAAAATGAACCAAAGCTTTTAGTTGGTTACCTAAGGTTCTTGAGGAGCTGTTGTATTACAAGCCACGAGGAGCCAGGAGGCTCTAATCTGCTGCTTAACCTTTGACCTTGTTTATGTTGTTCTCCTAGTTAAAGTTTCAGATCTTCAGAAAGTCCCATGCAGCCCACCCACTGAACACGTGTTTGAGTCAGGGCTTTAGTGCTTTGATATGACACTCTATGAATAGCTCAATACACTTGTTGAGCCAGTGGTTGCTCAATGCTATACGTCACCGCAACGCAAAATGAGGCCTCGTCATGAAGTGTCCCATGTTGAGAATGTGACTGACTGCCAGAGAGAACAGAGAGGGAGATCTCAGCACTTCCTGTTGGAGGTCATGAAGGCGGCACTCTATACTCTCTCTCTCTATGCCTCAGTATATCTATTTCTGTTTCTGGACCCCTGACATACTCCCCCTCAGACTGTCTGTCTCCATTAAACATGAATGTATTCTCTGTTTCTAACAAAGTGAGTATGCTTGTGTGAGAGAGTCAGTGGTCTGTAGAAGAATATTAAGTATCATTATCAATCTCTGAAACACAGAAACTGTGTGTGTTTATCTCACAATGTTGTTTGAATAAACCCACTTAAGTGCTTTGGCAACATTTCTGGCAGGGTGCATCTCCTGAAACCATCATGAAACCATAAATCTTCATGAAAACCATTAAGAAATGCCAATTTACATTCAAAAACGTATATAATTTACATAAGTATAAGAATAAAAACTATATATAAAGCCTATATATATATATATATATATATATATATATATATATATATATATATATATATATGCTTAATTGCAGACAGATTTATTAAACCTCGAACGGTTTGGCCGTGGCGAGGCAACACATTTATGGCGAAAAAAGGGAAACAGGAAGTGTGTTATAAGTTATAACTTCTGCATACATTGACTGATTTTGATGAAACTTCAGCAGTATAATCGTTTTAGGAGGCCGATCGCATAGATGTAACTATTGTGGGACAAAGTCATAGCTCCACTAACTCTTATTTGTACCTATTTTGCTTCAAACTTAGTCAGAATAATGTCAAGACACCACTGATGTACAACTGAGAAAGGCTTCTTGATATCTTGAATACTGTTGTCATGGCAACGCAACAAACTTTAATATTCTTTTTGGGTGTTTTTTAACTCTGAGCATGCTTCAAATTGCATGAAACACGACACACACATCAGAGTCATCAGCCAGTAAACATGGGCAAAGAAATTAGTGTGTAGGACAGTTTTTCTTCTTTTTTTTAACATATTTAATTACTTTTATCCGTTGTTGTATTTGTATATGTATATTTAGACATAATTAGACATAAAGACTACTATTTCTATCACAGTTTAGATTTTACACAGTTGATTGAATTTTATGGCTCAACTAACTGGTAAACAGTCTCCAACGTATATCCCTTGATCTCACTCTGCCTGATCTCACTCTCTGTGTTTGTCTGTCCGTCTATTTTATACTTTTGATGGTTTAGATTTGAACCCATTCATTGCTGTGTGTTTTTGCCCACATTCATAGATAAGAAATCTCTTAGGCCTTCTCTTTTTCTATCAGTTTAAATAAATAACAAAATAAAGGCATATATCCAGTTAATTTGTAATGCACTGACAACATAGTTTTATATAATTTGTTTAATAATTTGGCTAATAAAATTATAAAAAGACCTTAAGATAAATACTTCTGGACTTACAAAATTTTGAAGTTGACCTATGTTGCTGAGAACAGTGTTTTCAGACATAATGACTTATTTAATTTTTTTGTTTAAAATATTAAATTTTCTGGCTTTACTAACTGAGAGAGAGAGAGAGAGAGAGAGAGAGAGAGAGAGAGAGAGAGAGAGAGAGATTTTACACTTTTTATGGTTTAGAGTTTAACCCTTTCATTGCTGTGTGGTTTTTATTGCTGTGGGGATATGGCATAGAACCAGTTTATTTGCAGTGCACTGACAACATAGTTGTATATAATTTGGTTATAATGATATATAATAATAATAATAATAAGGTTAATACAAATATATTTAATATAACTTACAAAAATTAAAAAACGTACAAAATTTTGAGCTGCAAATGATAACATCTCATGGATGTGGCTGTTGTGGTTCATGATCATAGTGGCCTCAGCAGGCTGCATTAAACGCATTAAATGCACATTGAGATGTACTTGAGATGTAGACATTTTTGTCTGCATCATATCTGAGCCAACATCAGACATTTGACTTTACAGTGATCATGACTTTAATATTTATATTAGGACACAGACACATTGGCATCTAATGTGGAGTTAGTAGCGCATGTTCCATGAAAGACCTTTTACAAAGAGTACATTCATTGAATTTCTCATCATCCTTTCTTTTTCTGCCTGTGTTTCCTTTGGTCAGTCTGCAAGTGTGCGCGAGGAGCGGGGCGACGAGGTGGAGGTGGAGCTTACTGACAGTGGGAAGAAAATGACGCTTTCGAGGGAGGAGCTCCAGCGGATGAACCCTCCCCGTTTCAGTAAAGTTGAAGATATGGCTGATCTCACATGCCTCAATGAGGCCTCTGTCTTACACAATCTACGAGAGAGATACTATTCAGGACTCATTTATGTAAGTGTTTCCCTTTAGCCAGAGTTGTTCCCCACATGCTTTTAGCGATCATTCAGTCCTGACACATGCCCACGACTGTGCCCTGCCATCACATGAGTGTGTGTGGGCATGTGTGTATGGGTTTTCTCTGAGTAAGCGAGAAGGATAGTGTTACACACACAGTACATGCGTGTGTTCATCAAAGGCTCACGGTTTGAATTTCTGCTCAGGTTTCATGTAGAATGCAGCCAAGAAACACACATGAACAGACACACTTATACAAACACAGGATCAAGGGCCCTTATTCATGACACATCTGTCAACAGAATTACTTGAGACCAGTGTATATGTATATATGCATATGCATATATATAGATATGTATATAAATATATATATATATATATATATATATATATATATATATATATATATATATATATATATATATATATATATATATATATATATATATATATATATATATATATATATATATATATATATATATATATATATATATATATATATATATATATTATTGTGTGTGTGTGTGTAAATATGACTATTAGGTTACATTTTTTCACTTTAATGTTAGCTACAATTTTTTAAAAGTAAATTAGATTCAGGGTAAAATTGGCTAAAATTAATATGGTACATTTATTATTATTATTTTATATTATCATTAATATTATATAAAAAAGTAAATATCACAGAAAACAAAACAGAATATACAGTTTTTCCACCAAAATAAAAGCTCAGTGGTTTAATGTTTTAAAATTAGAAAATTTGTCACAAATATTAGTATTAGTTATACTAGTTATTTAATAGTTAGTTAGTTATTTTACAGTGAAATAGTCTTATAGTAATAGTTCTTATTTTATTTAGTATTTTTATAATAATAATATTCACATTGAATTATAGTCACACTATTTTTGCCCAAATTGTGCAAACCTAGAGCTCTTTAAAAATAAATCTTGCAAACTTTCCAGTGATCAGATTCAAAAAAATGAATCTGCATTGAAGCTACAATTGGTTCCCGTTGAAGTCCACTATATGGACAAAAATCCTGGAATGTTTTCCTCAAAAAACTTAATTTCTTTTTGACTGAAGAAAGAAAGAAAGACATAAACATCTTGAATGACATGGGGGATGAGTAAATTATCAAGAAATGTAAATTCTGAACTGAACCAATCCTTTAAAATCACGTAGTGTGCTTAGTTTTACTTTGTTTCAATATGTGCTTTGCTTCAGGGAGCCGGGTAATATCAGCCATTCAGATCTAAGCTTCTGATTTTAGCAAGTGGCTGCTAGTTTTGTATGCAGCATCCATTAGGCAGTAAGTGAAGAAACTGTGGGCGGTCTGAGGGTGTTCTGTCTCTGCCAAGAATAGTTTCTACATATACAACATCATTATTACTAACTGTCTGAATTATTGTGTTTGTGTCCCACAGACATACTCCGGCCTGTTCTGTGTGGCGATCAACCCTTATAAAAACCTGCCCATCTATACAGAATCCATCATAGAGATGTATCGTGGGAAGAAACGGCATGAGATGCCTCCACACATCTACGCCATATCGGAGGCGGCTTACAGGAGCATGCTGCAAGGTACCATGGCAACCAACTAACCTGCTATAGGCCTGCTTCAGTTCATGTGAATTTATTCATACACCTCTGCGTCAAAATATTTAGAAAGAAGGAACCAGTTTCATGCTGCTACATGAAGTTTCAGATCTTTCACACACGTAGTAACAGTGGGAAACCCCAGGCATGACTGAGACACTGAGATTTGGCATTTTCACCCTGGATCCTGCTCGTCAGGGTGTGTCCGTGGTTAATAAACTCGCCTAACCGGTGTGTGTGTGTGTGTTTTCTGGGAAAAAGAACCATGCAGATTATGTCATGGGTCTTAACTCAGTCTGTTACCAGTTGTAGTGGTGGAATAATTGAAGAATCAGAAATACGTATTTCAGGGAGACATGTAACAATATGAATATGAATGATGCGTAGTTCTGCGATAAGCAAAGGACTTCCAGTGCCTGATAAACGTAAAACAGGCAATGAATCTACTTCAAACATAACAACTACCAAAACAACATGTCTGTCTACACTTGACACGAGTAGTGAGACGCGACAAAGGCAAATAGAAGCCATTATAATCAGTGATGCTGTCTACACTGGACACAACAAATTCCAACAGTAAACTGATGCCCCGTTCTATTTCTGACACAAAGGACAAATGCAACTTTCCTGTCACGTCCTAGACAGCCTCAGTGGGTAATGAAGAGAGACCACAGAGTGTTGTGCCTCAAAATATTAGCTTCTGACAGTATGAAGTACGCCACTTAGATTGTCTGGCTATCACCAGACCAAGCTCAATTTAAGATTGAACATTGGTCTGGGGAGTCTGCTCTGTATTTTCTACTGCACAATAGAGGCGTGATAAACGAGGATAATTCAAATGACTCAGGCGTGATCAACAGGCAACAACCCATTGCTTCTCTATCCGTCATCATGTTAATCCCGCCAATAGCCCGCCAGGTGGATAAGCCAGTCTGTGATTGGTTCCCGCAAAAGTGCAGCAGAAGCAGAAGAAATGAATGGACAGGTTTCCAGACTGAGCTGCAGGGTGAAATCAAATCTGGGTTGACCCAATCTACCACTTAGATACTTCACATCACAAACACAAAGAGAAGCCTGTTGAAGTTGAGAAGTTACTGTATAATTACAATGTTTGAAAATATTTTTCTCTACAAAAGATGGGCCCAGCAGAAAAATTTTGGGAACCACTGTCCAGTGATGAGGTCCCTATGATGAACAGTTTTGATGCTGTGCAATGTTATCTTAGTATTATTTATATACTATTATAGTATATTTGATTTATCTTCTATTTTTACATTTTCAATTTTCATTGTAATTTTAATTTGTAGTAATTTAGTAATTTTATTATTTTTTTATTTTTATTTTTTTTTAGTAGCTTTAGTACTTAAACTTTAAATTACAACATTTTTAATTTACATTTTAAGTTTTTTTATATATATATATATATATATATTTCATTTTATTTTATTTATTTTTTGACCAAAATGATTTTGAATCAGTTTACTTTTAGTTGACAATAACAGCACTAAAACTGTCCAATGTAAAATCTGGGTCCTTGGAGCAAAACCGGTTCAGAACCACCAATCTAGATTCTCTCAATATTTATATAATTTTCTAATTGTGTCATTTAGAGTTACTTTCAGTGTCTTTGGGAGTCTACTTTGGAGTCATAATAATCACAGTATTATACTCTTAAGCATATTTATTACATATGCGTCAAGTTTTCTCTTAAATAATACATGTTTAACTTTCACAAATTTCACACAATTCAAATTCATATTTAAATCAAGAGCAATTACTGTAAATGTTCATTGGCCGTTCTAATGTCACTATTCATGTGCTTTGTTTTCCTCACACAGACAGAGAAGATCAGGCCATCCTGTGCACGTGAGTTTCCACTAGCTATGGCCACTGCATACTTGAGTTTGACTACATATTTGTGGTATTACAGCAGCAAGTTTAGAAAAATCAATGAACATTTAATTGAGCATTTAATGTGGAGAAGTTAAGATGGTTTGCAGCATGAGGAGAGATGTAAGACTGAGCCGCAGGCATTTGACTTGATTCTCTTTGACAAAGCAGAAGCCTATAGGCCACAAAAAACAAGACCTTACTCTGTCTAATCCCTAAGGCCTGTTATGTAATGTAACTTATTTTATTCATACAATCTAAACATGTTTTTCTCTTTATTTTCTTACCATTTACTGGGACATATTTCTAATTTTGTTCCAAATTAGTCATTTAAGTCATCTGCCAGTATTTGTTTGAATAAATCTAAAAATAATCTGAACTATTTTACAAAAGAAGGTGGTTTATTTGTTCTGTTTATCTATGTGTGTGTGTGTGTGTGTGTTCAGAGGGGAATCTGGTGCAGGAAAGACGGAGAACACTAAAAAAGTGATTCAGTATCTGGCCCATGTGGCGTCCTCACACAAGTCTGGCACTCTGGGACGGCCCAAAGACATCGCCCTACAGGTGAGGACGGGAAGCAAATATTTCTGCATTCTGCTTTTCTAAAACAAGTCAGCACATGCTTACCTTTCTATTTTATTTATTTATTTATTTATTTATTTATTTATTTATTTATTTATTTATTTATTTATTTATTTATTTATTTATTTATTTATTTATTTATTTATTTATTTATTTATTTGCTGCTGTCTCTAGTTTGCCGATAAAAATTATGTTACATGGTTACATTTAATCATTTTAAAAAAATCTGTGGATCGGTTGGGGACCGGTTGGGGTACTTCAGTACTTCATGTTTGTACTTGCCTTGCCAATATTTTCACTGGAACCACAAATAAAAATCACTAAAATCATTTTTAGTAATGTATTTATTTCATTTGTTTTATTAAATCTGCCCAAATTTTATTTAGTTAAATATTAAGTAAATTTTTTTTATAGGGATGCATAAAATGTATTAAAATTCTGGCCAGTAACGATAAGCTGATGATAATTTGTTATGCTGTAGCCAATAACCAGTAAATGGTTGATATTATTTCTATAGAATAGAAAATTCTATTCTATTTTGTCAAAAACAAAAAAATAAAGTAGAAATTAAATAAAAAAATATGAAATATATTAAATTTGAATTGTAATAATTATAAGAATTATAATATAGTATGATAATTTTATATAATATCCCCCAATATTTATACGTTTTTTCCTCCCAGTTTGTTCACTCTTTCACACTACCCACAGGCCATTGTTAACTCTTGAATTATAAAGCTGTAAATGTTGGTGTATCTGTGCCATATACAGTACATACAAACCTAAAAAAATCCTTTCATTTGCGTCTTTTCTCTAATATTTCAATTTTCGCTCTTCTTGGTTGCTCTCCTCTCCCTGTTTCCTCTCTTTCCTGGGTCCTGCTGTTTCTTTCTGCTCTTGCTTTCTTTCCTCTTTGTCCTCTGCTCTGTGCTGAAGATGGATGGTACGCGCTCTCTGGGTCGTGGCAGTAGTGCTGTGAACAGGGTGAGTGGGGGCTTTTCTCTTCATGACTGGCACATCCGGCTGACAAGGAGTTCCAACTGCAGCAATTCTAATTCACATCCTGCCACTTTAACCTCATAATGTGTGATATCGTATGTCTAATTAATGTGTTTGGATTTATTTATTTATTTTTTTAACCATGTTTTTATGTTTTTGCTCATCAATATTTTCTATTTTTTTGTCCCCTGTGTGTTCAACCACCCCATCTCTCTCTCTTTTTTTGTGGACTAACAGACTATGCAGTATGTGAGTATGGTTGTGTTCTAATGCTTCCACTCTGGGCCTGTAGGGGGCGCTGTATACATATTAAAGCTTTGCTATTTTTCGACCTATATAGACCATACTAGTCTATATGGGTGAGAGCGAAACCTCCGAGCTTAGACGGAGGTGCTCTAGCCTGTATATGGATTTTTTTTTCCGGCTTTTGCTGAGCTGCAAAATGATTAGTTTGCCATTTCAGCTGTGTGTGTTTTCCTGAGCTAGCTTTAATTTGAGGACAAATTTCAAAGTAGAGGAAAAATGGAATGGAAATTGTCCCCAGAAATTACCTAATTATAAATTAATAAAATGTAGTTTCTTTTAGGGTTTGCTTAGGACAGTGGTTCTCAGGTTTTTTGTATTTTTTTATTAATCAAATGTGAAATTTAAGGTACATTTAATTTTTTTTTACTTTCAATTGAAAACTGCTATGAAAATTATATTTCTCTATACTTTATATTTTTTCTCTAAATTTCTGTAGTTAAAACAAAACATTTCAGAAAATAGTTTTTAAAATATCTAAAATCACATGAATTGTTCACTTAAAAAAGTGCCCAAATCTCTTTTTTTGTGTGTACAATAAACAGTGATTTTAGAAACTGACGTGAACATGATTTGAGTACTTGTTTGTCACTCACCCTGCCTTATAATGCATCTGCGCTCCTTTAGGAGGTTCGTTTCTTGCTTTGAAAACCACTGAGTTAATGTTTGCGTTATGACAATAATAGAAGTCTGTGGTAAGTCTCAATTTAGTCAAGTGAATGCTCTTTTTGCAAAAGAGTGTGATGATGGTTTGGCTGCAGTCATATGCTGATGCTGGGATTATGCTGGGCTTTTAGCTGTGATGTAGGTAATATTCCTGCACTGACATGCTGTTCTTTCTGTCCCGTATCTAGGGGGAGCTGGAGAGACAGTTACTGCAAGCGAATCCCATCCTTGAGGCCTTCGGCAATGCCAAAACGGTCAAAAACGACAACTCTTCCAGATTTGTAAGTCCTGAAACAGCATATCTAACTATCATCACATAAAGTTATATCTTGATCACATGCTTTGATCTGGTCTGACATGTATTTTTTTATTTGTTTCAGGGCAAATTCATCAGGATCAATTTTGATGTCGCTGGATATATTGTTGGTGCTAATATTGAGACCTGTATCCTTTAAACATCCACTACAAATGACTTTTACACCAGTTGATAATTAATAAAAAAGTAATGCTAGTTCTAGTAGATAACACTAATGCAATAGCATGTCATAAAAGCAAGATGACAACTTAAGTTATAATCGTAATTAAACTAAACTATACGTGTTTTATCTTCATGCATCATATGTTATCTTACAACAGTTCCCACACGAGCAATTTATAGATTATCATGACAGAATATGCTAATAAATGACTTGAAGATGACTTCAAATAAGCTACATAAATTCATCAACTATCCAAACGTCCTGTTGCAGTCTACATGTTGTCACTTCTTCTTGAGTCTCTCCATCATTGTCCGACTCCGGTTTGAACATAAAAGGCTGAAGGTTTCAGACATTTTCAGTGCGTGTCTGCTGCTAACTTGAGCTCTTGAAGCTCTGCTCTCTTCTTGAAAGAGGGCAGGGAGCAGCAGCTCATTTGCATTTAAAGGGACACACAAAAACGCTGCGTATTTGCTCACCCTCAAAAAGTGACAGTTTAAACATGCTATAAAAAATTATCTGTGGGGTATTTTGAGCTGAAAATCCACATACACACTCTAGGGACATTATTTTACATCTTGTAAAAAGGGGCATTATAAGACCCCTTTAAATAAATCATGCAAGGTGATTTACTAGTCAATTTACTGGTATTTGCACCATTATTTAACGGACAAAAAAAAGCATGTTTTAAACCAGATGCTAATTTGCGCTGCTCTTGGTAGATTGCGTTGCTTATTTCCTCTCCCATCGGCCCTTTTTTCGGACGCTAATTTGCCCTGTTTAATAAATCTGGCCCATAATGTACAGTAAACAAAGTGCGTATCGGTGCATTTTTCATTAACCTGCATGTGTATCAGATCTGCTGGAGAAGTCTCGAGCCATTAGGCAAGCTAAAGATGAGCGAACCTTCCACATCTTCTACCAGCTCCTCTCTGGAGCTTCTGAGGCCATGAGAAGTCAGTAAACCACACAAACACTAAATGCACACATAGCAACTGCGTCACAATATACCGTTTTTTAAGTTCTCCATAATGGAAACATTATCATTGTGTTTATTTCTTCACACCCTCTCTGTAGAGGAGCTTCTGCTGGGCAGCGCAGATGAGTACCGCTTCATCTGCGGGGGGTCACTTCCTGTTCCGGGTCAGAGTGATTCAGAAAACTTCACTCAGACAATGGATTCAGTGACCATCATGGGCTTCACCCAGGAAGAATCCACATGTAAGGGAGAAAAGGGTCTCAAATAGATCTAGAAGGAAGCATCTGCAAGATTTCATAAAACATACTTGATCACTGAAGAAAATCATTTGTCCATCCTGATCTCTCACCCTTTCTCTTTTCAGCTATGTTAAAGGTGATCTCTGCAGTGCTGCAGTTTGGGAACATCACGTTTAACAAAGAGAAGAACACAGATCAGGCCTCGATGCCAGATGACACAGCAGCACAGAAGCTCTGCCACCTGCTGGGCATCAGTGTACTGGAGTTCAGCCGAGCCATTCTAACTCCCCGCATCAAAGTTGGCCGCGAGTACGTCCAGAAGGCCCAGACCAAGCAGCAGGTGGGTTCATGTAGTGCTTTAAAAATACTACAGATGTACGCTGTAGATTGACCCAGAGAAGAGAACTCACTTATCTACAGTTGTTTTTGTTTTACACTAAAAAGATTGACAGTGACTTAATTTAAATATTCACACTGCAGTCTTATTTCAGGGTTTTTAATGCACAGTGTCGCATTCCATAACATTGTGATAGTCACAGCTCCGCCTACAGTGAAATCTTATTGGTTCAAATTCCTTCTCCACATGACTATATTTTAAAATCAACTTGATTTAAAAATGTACTTCACCTTTCTTGATACACATTCTAGATTTTACTAAGATGATTTATCAGATATTCCAAAGGAAAAAAATGTCTTTGCAATTCTCATCTAAATGTACACTACTGTTCAAAGAAAAAAAAGAAAGAAATTAATACTTTTTTCAGCAAAAGTGCTTTAAATAGATCAAAAGTGACTATTAAAATCTATTTCAAATAAATGCTATTATTTCCACAAAAAATATTAAGCAGCACAACTGTTTTCAACATTGATTATGATAAGAAATGTTTCTTGAGCAGCAAATCAGCATATTAGAATGATTTCTAAAGGATCATGTGACAATGAAGAAAGACTGAAGTAATTATGCTACAAATTCAGCTTTGGCATCACAGGTATACATTACATTTAAATATATATAATGTAATGTATTCCTACAACATGAAAATGGCCAATGAAAACATGAGCCACATGCAACACAACACAAGACTACGAGAAAGCATGCTGCTGATGTAAACACAATCCGCATGCTACACAGAACGCAACAACTCACACGGACAGAAGAGCATACATAAACCGCACGCCAGCACAACAAGACAACAGAACGCAAACACACACAGCATGAATGTCTGAATCCCGACACGGAACCAAAATCAAACTAGACCAAAATGTCAGGATCCGAACACTACGCTCTGCACACAAAACAACTCACATGGACAGAGGAAGCGCACGGCCCGAGCGAATTCGGAAACCTCACGCTCACCATGACAAGGCAAGACATAGCAGTGTCAGAGCTCTGTCACCAACCCAAAAATAAACAGACCGAAGTGACAGAACCCTGACACTCACGTTTCATGCTCAGTTAGTGTGTCCTGATTGGCTGTCATTTTGTCACTTAATGCAGCATTTCGTCAAGTGAGGACAAATAAAATGACTTGAATTTTGCTTCAACGATGCTGTTGGACAGAAACAATAATTTTTGTGAACTTTGCATGTTTAGGCTGATTTCGCAATAGAAGCTTTGGCGAAGGCCACATATGAGCGTCTGTTCCGCTGGCTGGTGCACCGGATCAACAGAGCCCTGGACCGCAGGCAGCGTCAGGGAGCCTCGTTCATCGGGATCCTGGACATCGCTGGATTTGAGATCTTCCAGGTGAGCCAGGGTTTTAAAGGTGATGTATGCAGTTTCTGCAACACTAGTGGCACCTAGCAGAATTACAAAAATATAGCATATTTTCAAGCAAACAGGGGCGGGGCCAGAGGGGGGGCCTGGGGTGGCACGGGCCACCCCCAAAATGTAATTGGCCACCCTAAGTGCCCCCCACCCACCCATTAGAGTCGGAATGTAATATGTTGGACTTGTCAGTATTAATTCTTTACTAGTAGTTCCAGCGGTTTTCTTAACTAAAACTAATATTTTACAGTGCATTGATTTATTTATATTTAATTTTTTAATTTTTATATTTAATATATTAAATTTTAGGCATGAAAGTGGCCACTGCACTCATCCCCCTGTTGTTGTTGTGGTTGTGGAGCGCCTCCGAAAAGCACTGTTTATTTTATAAGTATCTTTGCTCTGATTGTATTTATTTGTGCTTTTGCATAGTCAGATTATTTGTTTTTATTTTCTTTATTTTTAATTGAAAGTAGTTCTTTTGTTCCTGAATATAGCACATACAGACTGAACCATGAGTAATTTGAACAGTTACACCAGACTGAGCCTGGTTTCTCCCAAGGTTTATTTTTCTCCATTAGGTCACCTAATGGGGTTTTGGTTTCCTTGCCACTGTTGCCTCTGGCTTGGCGTGCTCAGTTGGGGACACTATATTTTTCAACTAAACATCGAAATAAATCTAATTAATAAACTAATTTAACCATGTAAACTAAATTACTGATCTAATTATTGATCTAAAGCCCCCACTGTCACCATATGGAAATTGAAATGAACTGATGACATCAAATGGCTATACAGCTGAATAAAATTAGGCTGCATTATTTTGCTGTTTAACACTGTAAAGCTGCTTTGGAACGATCTACATTGTTAAAAGCGCTATATAAATAAAGTTGACTTGACTTGACTTGACCCCTAGTAGCCTAAATATTCACATAATAAATATGTATTACAGGCCCCCACTAATTATTCTAGAAATAAGATAACGAAGGTAACCTCTTTTGCTACATATTTTGATGGTTCGAATGCATACTACTACATGTTTTACCATTTATGAACTATCATTTATGTGCCCTATACCATCACCATTCATATCTACGCAACCAATAAATAAATTACTACTAAAGTACAAAATTGTTTACAAAAAACACATTTCTTCATGGATCTAGTCACTTAATTTGGCTCTCAAATGCACCAGATTTATGCATTTAAATTTAAATGAACAAAATTTTCTTTTGGGGAGCACCCCCTAGCCTAGAGGGACCAATGTCTACCCAGCACAGTCTCACAAAATCCTGTGGGAAACAAAAATAATATATTTATAATGAAATAGAAATATGAATAAACACTGCTACAGCTTCTTGTTGAGCTCAAAAGCCTTTCTTCTGTTGTCAATTATGTTGCTCCATCTTGTTTAAAACTATATACAACTATGATGGAAAAAATCTTGTTTGCATTGCATTTACCACAGCCCATGTGCTTCTACTACTGTTGAGTTATTTGTTATTTCATATCACATTTGAAGTTGCTCATTTTGAATTCCTTTTCACTCATTATAATATGTTTTGTTATCAATAATATACAGTATTATTACCTCCAGTGTGGGGCTTTTTATACTGGTCCACTGTTTACATGTATTTAAATGTGCCACCCCTCTCTGAGTCTGTGCCCCAGCCTGGCCCCCCCACGAAAAATTGTCTAGACCCACGCCTGCTTGCAAATACCCATTAGACCCAACTCAAACATCACAAATACAGCTCACGGGTGTTTGTGAAGCCACATCTCTACAGGTAAAAGTAGGCCACTTTAAATAAATACTTCAACATTTTAGGAATCCATTTAATTGTGCTGCTATTGCCTTGCACTTCTGTAACCGAAGCTGAATGTCTTTGTAATCGCCCCCTTTACCCTTAAATAGGGCACTATTTGAGGGGACAGCCATTTGTAGTGGTGTCCGAAACCATTGTGGACATTATTGAGCGCACTTATTCAATCCCATAATGCACCGCAATAACGAGTGTACAACTGATGTACGCTCAACGGCTAGAGAATACCCATAATGCACTGTGAGAGTCGCACGCTGAATGAATTCCCGCGTCTCGCCAGTAGATGGCACCCACAGCTGAATCATCCATCCATCCATTTTCCCAACAGCTGGTCCAATGTGGCTACAGCGTAATATCATACAAGTAAATTGTTTATTTTAGGTTTATACATGCTAGCTTCCATGGCAGAGTTGAACTATATTGAATAAATATTTTCATCTTACTACTGGAGCTGCCAGTTTGCTACGTTTCAAAGAATTATCAAACGGCAAGCACACACTATGCAAAAGCGGCAGCCCTTCCGGTGCACTCATGTCCAAATTCACTCACTCATTTTCATTCAGTCATTCAAGTGGGCTATATTATGGGAGTAATGTAGGAAATAGTGAATGAGGGTATAGGGGGCGATTTCGAACACAGCAATGGTCTCACCCCAGCTAAACACCCTCTGACTCCACCTGCTACAGTAGCCACGCCCCAAACTCACGCTATTGGTCGAGCTGGAAATAGACAGATCTGTGCGGACCTCTCAGTGTTTTGGGGGAGATAAACCCATGAATGGCATTCTAATAGTAGTCAATGAACAATAAACTTGGTGAAAAGAATGAATTTTAACAAAAAAATCCTACAAACACCTTTAATGTCAGTTAATGATTGTCTGTAATTATTCAACTGATGGATTTTATTCTCTATGACTCTCTCTCAATAGCTGAACTCATTCGAGCAGTTATGTATCAACTACACTAATGAGAAACTGCAGCAGCTGTTTAATCACACCATGTTTATACTGGAGCAAGAGGAGTATCAGCGAGAGGGCATCGAGTGGAACTTCATCGACTTCGGCCTGGATCTTCAGCCCTGTATTGACCTTATTGAGAGACCGGTCAGTGTGTGTGTGTGTGTGTGTAGATCTTAGTTCGCTGTCATACAACCTGATTTGACATGCAGTGTCTTGATAGTGTTTCTGATTGGTTTGGTCCATAGGCTCATCCTCCTGGTGTGCTGGCATTGTTGGATGAGGAGTGTTGGTTTCCAAGGGCAACTGATCGCTCATTTGTGGACAAACTGTCAGCTGAGCAGGGTTCACACTCAAAGTTTATGCGGCCCCGGCAGCTTAAAGAAGAGGCCGACTTCTCCATTGTACACTATGCTGGCAAGGTCAGATTATTTTACCACCTCAGGCTCTCCAGTTCTCCTTTTTCTATTCAACATGAATAGAAATGTGAAAACTTGTTTACTTACTTATTCTGTCAGGTGGACTATAAGGCAGTTGATTGGCTGGTGAAGAACATGGATCCTTTGAACGATAATGTGGCATCTCTCCTGCATCAGTCATCTGACCCATTCATCTCTGAGCTCTGGAGGGAGGGTAAGGGGAAGCGTGTTCTTATGCCTGTGTGTGTGTGTGTGTGTGTGTGTGTGGTAAATCATTGCTACATTGGCAAAGTTTTTTGCACTGGTAGGTGCTTAATAGACACTATGCTGTAATTAGAATACTTTCTCTAAATTTCAGGTTCAGGAGCAGAAAAAACCCTGAATACTATTAAATAAAACAATAATAATAATAATTTTTATTTTATAATAATGAATAAATTAGTAATAATTGTTGTTATTATTATTAGTATTAATAATAATAATAATAATTACAATTGATTTAGGTTCAGGCGTAAGTAAGTAAATAAATAAATGTATTATTATTATTATTATTAATAACATCAATTATAAATTAATAATAATAATAATGTCCCAAAGTTTCAGGTTCAGAAGCAGGAAAAGAAACAAATTAATAATAATAATTGTTTGTCTAAATAAATAACAAGCACATATTATTAAAAGCAACAACAACAATAAATTGATTGCTTGATACAATTAAAAACTGGTGCAAACAATAAAAATGGTAAAACTGCTTAACTACAGCATGAATGTTTCCAGCTCAATCAAAGGGATGATATGTAATTGTGTTATTTATTAATAAATGTTTAATAATGAAATCTTAATAAATATGTTTTATTCGATTACTAATATTTAACACTGTAATCTACAATGGACTAACTCTCTTCTCTTCTCTTCTCTTCTCTTCTCTTCTCTTCTCTTCTCTTCTCTTCTCTTCTCTTCTCTTCTCTTCTCTTCTCTTCTCTTCTCTTCTATTTTCTTTTCTTTTCTTCAGATATTCAAACTCTTCCTCGTGTGTACTTTTTTGACTCTTATGCCACACTGCAAACCAATGGCTCTGACAGCAGTAGGTTTTTCTGCCCTTTCTCTTTTAACCTCTCCATCATTTCATCTAATCATGATTTGCCCTTCACTCTGTCTCTCATTCTCACTCTTTCATTGCATCAGATTGTGATATGATGTGTGGGTTGTTGTTGTTTTTTTACTGTAGTTTAGTAGAACGTGTAGTTTTTTTATGAACTAGATTATACTCATTCTAGTTTATATGACTAGATGGTTGTGATCTGCTTGCCTGTAGTTTATTCTCCGTAAAGCATCTTTAGTGCTTGTAATGTAGAAATCCACACAAAATTTCTTTTAAAAAGTTTTCATTTCAACACATTCATTTTAGATAATAACATCCCTGTTTTGTGCTTGTCAGTGGAGAGGATTGTAGGTCTGGACCAGGTGTCGTCCGGCGAGAACAGTGGACCGGTGACTTTCGGGGCCGCTGGTTTCAAGACGAAGAAAGGCATGTTTCGCACAGTGGGGCAACTCTACAAAGAGTCCCTTACTAAACTGATGGCCACCCTCCGCAACACCAACCCCAACTTCCTGCGCTGCATCATCCCCAACCATGAGAAAAGGGTAAGAATAGAAAGAGAAATTGAAAAATTAACACGGTACTTACTTAAGAGTCCTGCATGGGTCCATAACCGCAAAGTTCAGCACCAGATCCGACTCGTCACCCGTGATAATATAAAAATTTAAATCCGCACCCGCCCAGACCCGTTAATATTTGGCCCTTTACCTGATGCGTGCCCGCGATAAATCACACACGCTAAAATCATTCCAATTAAAGTGCTTTATTTTTTTATCTCGCACCTCTCTCAACATCACAACAGCATCAGGAATGGGCTAATGAAACAGGCTAAAGTGTGCTTTGTTTTGCGCCATTCAAGTAGCCTTTTTTTGTCACCTAAATAGGCTATGGAAGACGTGCCCAGCTTCTGGCTATCAAACGCCAAAACTTTATGGCATGTTTTGCAAGCCGCAAAGCCGTGGTGATGTTATTTTCCTGATTTCGTATTACACTACACTTTCAAGACTCGTTTAAAGACTCGTTGTCAACAATTTTATATACTCCACTCGCCAACTTTACTTTTACTTCATCCATAGCTACTCCTGCAACACTCGCTCCAACTAGGCTACGAGAAGCATCAACAAAAGTCGCACTGTGGTGACGTAATGGGTCAAATGCCATATCGTTGTTGCGTATGTGTAATGGGAATTTAGACATACAAATATTGTACATATTTTTCATCCGCGCTACTACCCGCACGCAAGGGTACCCGCAGGTATACCGATCCGTTGCAAGACTCTCCGGTACTTCTCCTTTTTTAGTGAGAACTTCTTCACATATCTCTCTCTTCTTAACATATCTGTAAAGTCTGTAAAGTGCCCCTATGCTATTTTAAAGTTTCCTAATTTACTTTTAGAGGTCCCCCAAAATAGGTTTACATGAATCCAAGCCATCTCACAGTGTCTGAAACAACTCTCTAAACAAGCCTACTCTGCTCTGATTGGCCAGATGGCCTAGTCTGTTTTGATTGGTCTACCTCTTACAGTGTGTGTCGAAAACAAAGCACTCATTACCGTATCTGAATTTCAACCATTCAGCGATTCATACACAGTGATACGAACGGTAAAGATGCAGCACAGAAAACAGCCTATTTTCAACATGTCGACAACACGAACCAAACTCAAAATGTTATTACTATAAACAGAATTTACAGGTGAATATGTACAATGAATAAATATACAGATGGCTATTACTATAAACAGAATTTTACAGATAGAGGTATACAATGATATGTTAGGCTAAGATGAGGAATATAGCAGTGGATTAAGGTAGTGCAATGAAGTATGGACAGAAGCTATCCGAAAAAAGTGTAAAGTGCAGTGAAAGTGATTTCATATTACAGTTAGAAGTACGGTGCAAAATGCAAATGTAAACAGTGGTACTGTGAATACAGTCGGCAGTGCAAATGAGCATAATCCAGTTAAGGTATGGTAGTGCAAGATGCATAAGTTAATAGTTTTTTCAGTAGTGCAAATAACAAAGTGAAGGCAGATGTGAGGGGGAGAGGAGAGTTGGCAGTATATGAGGGGAGTGGATCAGCGAGGGTTAGAGTTCAATAAAGAGACAGCTCTGGGGAAAAAACTGTTCTTTAGTCTGCTGGTCCTGGTCCGGAGGCACCTGAGACGCCTACCAGAGGGCAGGAGAGAAAAGAGTCTGTGGGCTGGGTGAGAAGAGTCCTTAAGAATGCTGCGAGCTCGATGCAGACAGCGTTTCCTCTGGATGTGCTCGATGGCAGGTAGTGGAGTCCCTGTGATGCGCTGGGCAGTTTTCACCACCCGCTGCAGTGCTTTGTGCTCCGCAACAGAGCAGCTCCCATACCATACCTCACGACCAGGTAGAGTGCATAGCCTCGGGTGTCCTAGCGATCTCAAGAAGGAATTGAAGATTGTCCAAAAAAAATTGTCGGAAATTCGCAAACCAATATCCAAAATCTCACAACGGGTCTACGATGTAAAGGCACAACTGTTCTGCATGAACAGACCCGAGATGAGCAAGAAAATTACCGCAAAATTGCAGAATCTGGAGAGACCCCGAGCCTCGTGATGTACTCGCACCGCCATCTTGGGTTCATTATGCAAATTAGTTACAAACCAACGTAGGTTTGTAACAGGAAGTAAGACTTACTACTAAGGACTTAGTGATGACTCGTTTCAGGCAGTTCAGAATCGGTTGTTTTGAGAGACAATAACATTTATCGTGCACTTTGGGCTTTGAAACTTTGCTGATCACATTCATAAACAACTATATAACACACTACATGAAAGGTAATGAAAAGAATAATGGGGGCACTTCAAGACTATTTTTTATTGCGAGGTTGCACAAAATGTTGGTTAAAATGAATTGTTATCAGTGGTTATTGGATATTTAATTACGCATGCTCATTTAGATTAGATTTACTATCATTTAACGCTCATTTAAAGTTAATTTATAATAAAACTAATAATTCAATAAGTGTTACATGTAATCTTTAGCAAATCTCAAACTTAAAAGCCTTTTTTTTACCGTAAATTGTAATGTTTTTAATTTTTGTTTTTTTAGAAAAAATATGTAAGAATTTTTATATCATTCATGTAAAAAAAAAAAAAAAAAAATACTATTGGGACATCCATAACCTTTTGTTCTTTTAATAATCACAGGCAGGGAAATTGAGTCCTCATTTGGTTCTGGATCAGCTGAGGTGTAATGGGGTGCTGGAGGGGATCAGGATCTGCAGACAGGGCTTCCCGAACCGCATCCCATTCCAGGAGTTCAGACAGAGGTGTGTGTGTGTGTATCCTACTTAACCTTATTTTGGGGGGACAAATGTGTACCCTGTAGTGAGCTAAATCTGATAAAACCACCTTTTGATCCTCATTTGTAAAACTTTAAAAAAAAACATTGTCAAAGTATAAAAATGAAATAAATAAAGTTAATAAATGGTAAAAACAGATAAAGTTTTTTTTGTTAGGTTTAGGTGTGTGTGTGTGAATGGCTGTGGGAAAATAATTGCTTACAGTAATACTTTTACACTCTAGGTATAGCTTACATAAATTAGAATACTTGTCTTGTCTTATTTATCTGTCTGTCTCTCTTTCTGTTCGTGTATCTCTCAGGTATGAGATCTTGACTCCAAATGCTATTCCTCGAACCTTTATGGATGGCAAACAGGCTTGTGAGCTCATGGTAAGTGATGTCACTCAAACCTAAATCAAAGAGTTCATAATATTGACCTGATAGAGGATATTATACACTAGAGTTTCAGATCAATAAATGTCAACAGCACAGATGCTTTAGGATCAATAACTGTGAGTGGGGGAGGTCAATGGTGTTTTAGTGTTTTTATTCAGATCTCTGATTAGTATTCTACAGGTTGGTGATTATGTATTGTTACTGTATCTATAGATCAGTGCTTTGGAGCTGGACAAGAATCTTTTCCGGGTAGGACAGAGTAAGGTGTTCTTCCGGGCCGGAGTCCTGGCTCATCTGGAGGAAGAACGAGACTTGAAGATCACTGACACCATCATCCGCTTCCAGAGCGCAGCACGTGGATACCTCGCCAGGAGGTAAATGTCTGCGTGTGTATATTTGTGTCATAGGTTGGTGGTGTGTAATATGTGTGCATGTAGGTTTTAACTGACGTGTGTTCTTTCAGGGCATTTCATAAGAAGCAGCAGCAGCTCAGCGCTCTGCGTGTGATGCAGAGGAACTGTGCAGCATACCTGAAGCTCAGAAACTGGCAGTGGTGGAGACTCTTCACCAAGGTAACACAAAGCATTACACAACATGTTATATGAAGTAAAAATTATGTAGGCCTAATAATGAATTTTAAAGGGGTTATAGAATTCAGAAACCCTTGTTATTAGCGACACCAGTGGCCGCTAAGTGAACTGCAGCCAGTAACTTATTGCTTGTGCTCGCACTCGTGCATAAATAACACTGAAAGTGATTCAATGCCCCGATATATTATAATAGATTATATTATATTCATGCCGAAGACATAGGAAATACCTTTGCAGCCTTATACTGTTACCATCATCCAGACACTGCCCATGCTGCTGAGAGCGATGTTTAGGTGAATATGTAAAATGCTGCGCACTTTCCTCTCAGTAACAAAATAAACTCACAACAAAAATGACAGCCATTAGAGAACAGCAGTTAAGAAAACATCTGATCATAGCGATGTGGATATGTTTACACAAGCTCTGCACAGGCATCTTGTCGACAGATGAGGTAATTATAATTACACTTATGATAGTTTGATTATAAGTATATTTGAGAGTGAAGACCAAGCTGCACATCTACAATGCCTGCGTGCTCAGCACACTCCTCTATAGCAGTGAGACATGGACCACTCACGTGAGGCATGAGAAGAAACTCAACAACTTTCACCTGAGGTGCCTGCGGCGCATTCTGCGCATCCAAAGTACCTAATATAGAGGTCCTGGAATGTGCCGACATGAGAACCATGTCTGCCCTACTTAGCGAGAAGCACCTTGGTTGGCTCGGCCACGTCAGGAGAATGGGCCCAGGCTGCATTCCCTAGGACTTGCTGTACGGCGAGCTGGCAGAGGGCTCACGACTGACTGGACGTCCACGACTGCACTACATAGATATCTGCAAGAAAGGCATGAAGCTGTCCGTGCAGAAGACTCTTCCAGGGACCCCTCCTTATTATTTACTTGTACCATTATTTTTATTAAAATTATTAAAACATTATGATTAAAATAATGCTTTAAAATAACACATTAAGGTAACAATTGCAGGTTGGCACTTTTTAAAGCTTCATGTATTTTGGGTTAATTTGCTTTGTGACCTTTGACCTCTCCTCTAGGTGAAGCCCTTGCTGCAGGTGACCCGTCAAGATGAAGAGATTCAAGCTCGGGAAGCACAGCTTCAGAAAGCCAAAGACAATCTGAGTAAACTAGAGCTTGACTTTACTGAACTGGACAAAAAAAACCAACAGGTGACTTTATTTTCATTGTTTCACTCATTTTTTGTTGTGCATGTTGGTAAACCAAAAGAAAAAAAAATATTTATTTGATTTCCACATTCATCTGGACATCTTCTTGACAGCTGATGGAGGAGAAGTCAGTGCTGACTGACCAGCTGCAGGCAGAGGCGGAGTTATTTGCAGAGGCGGAGGAAATGAGAGCACGGCTGGCCAATCGCAAACAGGAGCTTGAAGATGTGTTGGGAGAGCTCGAGAGCCGATTGGAGGAAGAAGAGGAGAGAGCCGTTCAGCTGACCAATGAGAAGAAGAGAATACAGCAACATGTGCAGGTGAGGAGGATTGATGTTTTTTGTCAGTGTCTGATGTCCACTTTTGAATATCTTCTGTCAACATTATTGTTTCTTTCTCTCAGGATCTGGAAGAACAGCTAGAGGAGGAAGAAGGGACACGTCAGCGCCTCCAGCTGGAGAAAGTCACCTTGGAAAGCAAAGTGAAGAGTCTTGAGGCCGAGACCTTGACTTTGGGAGAGCAGAGAGACAGATTTAGCAAGGTAGTTGAAGTCGGCATGAAACAGAAGTTGCAATAGTCTTTTTTTTCTTATTGTGATGTATTTCTGAGTGATACGGCTTCTTGAACAAGAAAAAATGTAGGACGGGACTTGATTTAAAAAAAAAAAAAATGATGTGCACAGATTATAATAAATACTGCAGTATTCCATAAAAAAGTAAGAATTGACAGTTTTGATTTCATAATGATTTTAAAGAGAAGAGGATTGTTTATTCGTCTGAAGAAATGCAGCTATAATGTTACAATGGTTCATGAATCTTTCTTTCTTTCTCTTTCTCAGGAGAAGAAACAGCTGGAAGAGAGACTGAATGAAGTGTCAGATCAACAAACAGAGGAAGAGGAGAAAGTGAAGAGTCTAAACAAACTGAAAAACAAACAGGAAGCTGTCATCGCTGATTTAGAAGGTAACAGTCCTTGCGTTAATTAAACATTGAAAAATGTCATTGTTGATGATTTATTGGATATGTTGAATTTGGGCTTTGTGTTTGAGATTTCAAGAATGCATTCATTAAAGGGATAGTTCACCCAAAAATGAAAATTAGCCCATGATTTACTCACCCTCAAGCCATGCTACAGTGAGGAAAATAAGTATTTGAACACCCTGCTATTTTGCAAGTTCTCCCACTTAGAAATCATGGAGGGGTCTGAAATTGTCATCGTAGGTGCATGTCCACTGTGAGAGACATAATCTAAAAAAAAAAAATCCAGAAATCACAATGTATGATTTTTTTTAACTATTCATTTGTAAGATACAGCTGCAAATAAGTATTTGAACACCTGAAAAAAATCAATGTTAATATTTGGTACAGTAGCCTTTGTTTGCAATTACAGAGGTCAAACGTTTCCTGTAGTTTTTCACCAGGTTTGCACACACTGCAGGAGGGATTTTCGCCCACTCCTCCACACAGATCTTCTCTAGATCAGTCAGGTTTCTGGCCTGTCGCTGAGAAACACAGAGTTTGAGCTCCCTCCAAAGATTCTCTATTGGGTTTAGGTCTGGAGACTGGCTAGGCCACGCCAGAACCTTGATATACTTCTTACAGAGCCACTCCTTGGTTATCCTGGCTGTGTGCTTCGGGTCATTGTCATGTTGGAAGACCCAGCCTCGACCCATCTTCAATGCTCTAACTGATGGAAGGAGGTTGTTCCCCAAAATCTCGCAATACATGGCCCCGGTCATCCTCTCCTTAATACAGTGCAGTCGCCCTGTCCCATGTGCAGAAAAACACCCCCAAAGCATGATGCTACCACCCCCATGCTTTGGACAGGTGTCTTTATGCAGCTAACGACTTCAAACAGGTGCATCTAATTTAGGATAATAAATGGAGTGGAGGTGGACATTTTAAAGGCAGACTAACAGGTCTTTGACGGTCAGAATTCTAGCTGATAGACAGGTGTTCAAATACTTATTTGCAGCTGTATCATACAAATAAATAGTTAAAAAATCATACATTGTGATTTCTGGATTTTTTTTTTTAGATTATGTCTCTCACAGTGGACATGCACCTACGATGACAATTTTAGACCCCTCCATGATTTCCAAGTGGGAGAACTTGCAAAATAGCAGGGTGTTCAAATACTTATTTTCCTCACTGTATGTGTAAATGACATTCTTCTTCCAGACGAATACAATTGGAGTTATATTAAAAAATATCCTGGCTAATCCAAGCATTATAATGGCAGTAAATGGCAACCCAAATTTGAAGCCCAAAAAAAGTTCATCCATCGATTATAAATGTAATCCATATGGCTCCAGGGGGTTAATAAAGGCCTTCTGAAGCGAAGCAGTGGGTTTGTGTAAGAAAACAATCCATATTTAAAACTTTATAAAGTAAATTATTGAAAAAAAGTATCACGGTTTCCATAAAATACTGAGCAGCACAACTGTTTTCAACACTGATAATAATATGAAATATTTCTTAAACACCAAATCATGAGATTTCTGAAGGATCATGTGACACTGAAGACTGGAGTAATGATGCTGAAAATTCAGCTTTGCCTCAAGGAATAAATGTAACTTTTTAAATTGTAATAATATTTTGCCATATTACTGTTTTCACTGTAGTTTGGATCAAATAAATGCAGCCTTGGTGACATGAGAGACATTGGAGACAACGTTTTTATTGACCCCAAACTTTTGAACGGACCTCATTTTAAAGGATTTATTTTCAGTGCAATGATAGTTCAAAAGTAAATCAAGTCCAGATAACTGTCTATTTCTCTCCTTTAGAGCGCCTGAAGAGGGAAGAGCAGGGCCGTCTGGAACAGGAGAAGTGGAAGAGACGGATGGAAGGAGAAGCAGTGGAGGCTCAAGAGCAGCTGTCTGACCTGAGCTTACTCGTCACAGAATTGAGAGGCAGCCTGAGCCAAAGAGAGAAAGAGATAACCACACTACAGACACGGTACAACCACAAACACAAATCTCAAATCTGGAGCAGCCGCTAGTACTTCTTCAGTAATGGCATCTTTTGCACTCTTTCTCTCTCTCAGGCTGGAAGAAGAGGGGGCACGTCGTACAGAAGCTCAGAGAGCCCTGAGAGAGGCCATGTCTCAGGTCTCGGAGCTCAAAGAAGAGGTGGATAATGAACGAGGGATGAGGGAGAGAGCTGAAAAACAGAGGAGAGATCTGGGGGAGGAGTTAGAGGCTTTGAGAACTGAACTAGAAGATACACTGGACACTACAGCTGCTCAGCAAGAGCTCAGGTGTGTGTGCGTGTGTGTGTGTGTGTGCATGTGTGTGTGCGTGTGTGTGTGCGCGTGTGTGTGTTTTTGTGATTTATGAGGAATTTGTATAATGACAGGTGTATTACACAAGTATTACGATGTAAGCATGAAATATGAGGACATTTGTCCTGTGTTTGTGCGCGTACTTGTGTATGCGCGCATGTGTGTGTAAATCTTTACATACCCACTGAAGAAAGGCATAGATTTCAATATTAAACAGTCATTAAACAGTCAAATAATCACAAAGTCATTAGTCTACCCTGGTGACACTTTAGGATACTTTTGAAAAGTGTACTTAAGGAAATAATGCTGTATACATTTAAAGAAAATATACATACGTGTGAACTGAATGTAATGTTTTCGAGAACTTAACTGTATGTTAATTAGAATTAAATGTATTATTGTTTATTTATTTATATTAAGTACAATGGTGCTTTTTAACCCACTTAATTAGGATTTAAGTACATCTATATGTAATTCTATAATTACTTTTATTGTCTTTGAAGCATCTACTGCTGAATGTACTGACAAGGATTTATGGTAAACTACAATACATTTTAATGTAATTTCTATTGAAGCTTGTATTTTTAAATATATTTTTAATTACACATTTGTAATGAAGTTGCAATTTAGTACATTTAAAATATATTAACTTTAAATGGAATATTGAATAGAACACTACAGTTAAAACTATTATCAAATACTTTACATGTGCTTTAGTATGTTAGTGTAATATTAAGTCCACTGGAGGCAAGCTTGATGAACCCAAGTGCAGTTTATTTACAAACGTGAACAGATACAACACAAACGATGACTTGAACTTGACTAGAACATACTTGACTTGACTTGAAGGATGAACAAACTTGACTTAAACCATGACAAACACTCACCAACAGAGGGTTACAGGGAACAATACTCAACAAGGACACATGACAAACATGAGGGTTTAAATTCACAAAGACTAATGACTAAACAAGACACACCTGTGACCAATGATTAAACAATGAACCAATGACAACATGACAACAGAACACAACAGAGCACATGGCAGGATCACACAACATGGGAATCACATGACAGACCAGGAACATGAAAATGAGAAAACAAGATAAGAACATGAAACATGAACATGAAACACACCGTGACAGTTAGTCAACACATTAAAATAAGTGTACTTCTTTAAAGCATTACAAATTATTATTAGAACAAAAAAACACACTTACGTGTGTTAAGAAACATAGTCATGAATGTGTTATCTCTTTAAGAACACTTAAGTGGCTGTTATAGTGATACTATATTATCTGCAAGTACAATTTAAAAATAGGTATACTTTTAAGATTTAAAGTACACTAAAAGTGCTGATTCAAAACAATGAAGCATACTTCTTTTACAGAAGGGTAGACTAGATTTAACCACAGGCATTTGTGTGTGTGTGTGTTTGTCTAGGTCTCGTCGTGAGGCTGAATTAGGAGAGCTTCAGAGATGTTTAGAGGAGGAGACCCGTCGCCATGAAGCCCAGCTGTCAGAGCTCCGCATCAAACACACCGCTGCTATAGATTCACTACAGGAGCAGCTAGACAATGCCAAGAGAGTGAGTCTCAGCATTTACGTCAAATGCAGCTTGTTTACAAGTTTGTTTGCTTGTTTGTTTCACTGGGAAACAAGGTTTGTATTGGTACGTGTCCAAGCTTTGATATGTGTGTATGTCCACAGTCCCGTCAGTCTCTGGAGAAGGCTAAGGCTGTTCTGGAGGAGGAGCGCCTGAACCTGAGTGCTGAACTGAAGACATTTCAGGGAGGGAAGATGGAGAGCGAGAGGGGCAGAAAGAGAGCAGAGGGACAGTTACAGGAAGTCAACGCACGCCTCTTACAGGCCGAGAGAGAAAAAGAGGAGCGAGAGGAACGGCTCAGTAAACTCCAGGTAAAATGGTAAAAAAGAGAGAGGAAATGGGCTTAATTGTAAACATTTTCATTTTTTGAGTAAGGCCACTGCTTTCTCAGTTCATTTGACATCAGAGTTTATGTAAAAATGGTTATCTGAACTCTGGTGGACACCACCTTTTTACAAACAGTAGCGGGATCATTTAGGTTGGGATGACCAACTAGTAAATATTTATTGCTGGTCCATTTTTAATTTTGAAATTAAACTCTAAATCAAACCTATGGATCAAACCAATCTTAAAAAGATTCTAACTTTGAAATCTCTCCTTCTCAGTCAGAGCTTGAGTCTCTGTCCAGTTCCCTCACCTCATCTGACTCCAAATCTCACCGTCTAAGTAAGGAAGTCAGCAGTCTGGAGAGCCAACTACATGATGTGCAGGTAACTTTTGTGTGTGCGCAAGTGTGTGTGTGTTTTAATTTGCTCTCTTCCGCTACATATTAATAGGCTCATGGGGCTTAACCAAACTACTTTTGAAGAAACACATTTGACATATTGTATCATGGTTGGATGGATGAATAGAAAATTAAATCCTCCAGAGGTTCTCCACTCACTCTGATTGTTATTCTATTTCAAAGCAGATCTTAGAGACTGTAATCTCTCTCTGAAACTGTGAATGTGAGGGCCTCGTAATCGTGCTTAATGTTTGTTTGTTTGTGAATAATTTTTTAGGAGCTACTTCAGGAAGAGACACGGCAGAAGTTGGCACTGGGCTCACGTGTACGTGCTCTAGAGGAAGAGAAAACTGGACTGATGGAGAGACTAGAGGAGGAGGAGGAGAAGACCAGAGAGCTTACACGCCAGATTCAAAACCATACCCAGCAGGTTTACACCCATTTGCACATCCAGGAAAACACTTTTATTGTTCAAACCATCTTTACTCCATTTTATCATATTCTTTTTATGTGTCCATACAGCTGTCTGATCTGAAGAGGCAAACAGAGGAAGTGAATTCAGCAGTTGAGGCTGGGGAGGAGACCAAGAGGAAGATGCAGAGAGAGCTGGAGAACGCTACACAGAGAGAGAGAGCCAAAGAAGAAGAGAGAGAACGCATAGAGAGACAGAAAGAACGGCTGAGAGAAGAGATAGAGGACATTACCATCGCTCTGCAGAGAGAGAGACAAAACTGCACTGCTCTGGAGAAGAGACAGAAAAAATTTGATCAGGTACAGAAGGAAATGGATGGATGGATGCATGCATTGACTAGTGGATGGATGGATGGATTGTCTTCTGGATGGATGGATGGATGCATGGATTGACTAGTGGATCGATAGAGGGATGAATTAACTGAGCGATGGATTGATAGATGGTGGATGGAAGGATGGATGGATGGATGGATGGATGAATGGATTGGCTGGTGGGTGGATGGATGGATGGATTGAATAGGGGATCAAAGGAGAGATGGATGGAGGGATGTATTTACTGGTGGATTAGTTGATAGATGGAAGGACTGGTGGATGGGGGAATGGATGGATAGATTAACTGGTGGATGGATGGATGATTGAATGGTGGAGGGAGGGAAAAATGGATGGATTGACTGCTGGATTAATGGAGGGATGAATTGACTGCTGGATGGATGGAGGGAAGCATGGATGGACTAATGGATGGTTGGATGGATGGCTGGATGGTTGGATGGATGATGGATGAATGGATCATGGAGGGATGGATGGATTGTCTGGTGGATGAATGGATGCATGAATTGACTAATGGATCGGTGTAGTGATGGATAGAGGGATGAATTCACTGGGGGGTGGACTAATACATGATGGACTGGTGGGTGGATGGATGGATGGATGGATGGCTTGAATAGGGGATCAAAGGAGAGATGGAGGGATGAATTTACTGGTGGACTAATTGATAGATGGATGGACTGGTGGATGGAGGAATCGATGGATAGATTGACTGGTGGATGGATGGATGGAGGGAGGGAATAATATGTTTAGATCAAATAAATGTTAATTAAATAAATGTAAATGGAATAATGTTTAGATTGACTGCTGAATCAATGGAGGGATGAATTGACTGCTGGATGGACTGGTGGATGAAGGAAGGGATGGATGGATGGATGGATGGACTAGTGGTTGGTTGGATGGATGGATGGATGGATGAATGGATGAGGGATGCATGGGTGGACTGATTGGTGGAATGATGGCGGGATTGATTCACTGGTGGATCGATGGAGGGATGGATGGACAGTTTAAATGGTGGTTGGATGGATGTAAGAATAGATAGCTATATGTATTGATGGGAAGATTGATGAATACATTCATATTTGGTCATTTAAAAAAGTAAAAACCTCTGGTTAAAAATGAGCAGTGCAGCTCCAAATATTCATCACCCTTTGACCTTTAACCTTCAGTGTTTGGCAGAGGAGAAGGCAGTGAGTGCTCGGCTGCTGGAGGAACGGGACCGCGCAGAAGCAGAGAGTCGAGAGAAAGAAACACGCTTCCTGTCTCTCTCTAGAGCATTACAGGAAGCAACAGAGCAGAGAAATGAGCTGGAAAGAACCAATAAGCAGCTCCGCGTGGAGATGGAGCAGCTCGTCAATGCCCAAGATGACGTGGGCAAAAATGTACTGCTTGCTTTTTACCAATGTGCTTATACAGAGTATTAACATGTAATAGCATAGTAATAACAAAAACATTCTGTTCTTTGACTTTTTTGCAATTAAAACTATTGTCTTTCTTTTTTTCGCCATTCTGTCTCGGCTCCTCAGGTTCATGAGCTGGAGCGTTCTCGGAGGGCTTTGGAAACAGAGGCACAATCTCTGAAAGAACAGACCCAGGAGCTGGAGGATGAGCTGACAGAGGCGGAGAACGCTCGCCTCAGACTGGAGGTCACCCTTCAGGCCCTTAGAGCTCAGTTTGAGAGAGAGATCAGCACTAAGGAGGAGAAAGGAGAAGAAAAGAGGAGAGCACTTAACAAACAGGTAACTGCCCTCAGCAGAACGAAGATTTGAATTGATCTTGGCCTCCTTTTTTCTCCTGCTCTATATTTGTTTCCTCACATTTCGTCTTCTATTACTTGTTCAGGTGCGAGAGCTTGAAACAATGCTTGAAGAGGAGAAGACTCAGAGAGCTCAGGCTTTGACGGTCAAGAAACAACTGGAGACCGAGCTGCAGGAGGCAGAGGCTCAGGTGGAAACAGCCAATCGGGGCAGAGAGGAAGCACTTAGACAGATGAAACGTCTCCAGGTTTGTTAGTTCATTGACATAAACCATAACACATTTATAAAAAGGTGTTGCTAAGAGTTGTGATATAACTAGTTATCAGGAGATCAGTTGCTTATTGTAGATCAGGGCTCAATTATTTCATCATGAAGGCCAGACTTCATTCAAATAAACTAGAAGCCATATAAAATGTGAATGATTGATCCCTGATGTGGATATTTAGTGTGTTCCTGTGTGTTGTTCAGACTCAGATGAAGGAGCTCATTCGTGAGCTTGACGAGACCAAGTTAGCTCGAGACGAGATCGTCGCCCAGTCGAAGGACAGCGAGAAACGGCTGCAGACTTTGGAGGCAGAACTATTACAGCTGACAGAGGTGTGTTACCCTGCCTATGTAACCCAGAAGATATTTGAAATGCATCTCCTTCATTCTTTTTTTCTCTCTCATTCGCTGTTATTATGATACTCTCTCAGGAGCTGGCTGTTTCTGAGAGGCAGCGGAGACAGGCCCAGCAGGAGAGAGACGAAATGGCGGATGAAATTGTCAACACTACAACTGGAAAGTTAGTATCTGTTTGTGCTTGTGTCGAGGTCCATTAATCCAGAGATATCCTTGTGTTTAGGGATGATGAGATTAATTGCTTTCATGAATTACTCACCATCATGTCGTTCCAAACTTTAAGACTTTCGTTCATCTACGAAAGACCTTTCTGTATTCTCCATAGACAGCTACACAACTGACACTGCTTCAAAAAGTTCATAAAGAGATCGTAAAACTAATTCATATGAACTGAGCGGTTTAGTCCCACATTTAAATGATGAACAGATTGAATTTAGCCTTTTATTCACATGTAAACATGTATCAACTCACACATCAGTTGTGGTAAATGGAAGCTCAAGCATGTTCGTTTGACGTGCGAGAACCAATGAGGTTCATTCTTATGTGTTACGCATCACTTTTGAGCTTCCTCAAGAACCAATGATGTTCATTCTCATGTCTTACGCATCACTTTTGAGCTTCAGCAAGAACCAATGAGGTTCCTTCTCATGTGTTATGCATCACGTTTGAGCTTCCGCAAGAACCAATGAGGTTCATTCTCATGTGTTACGCATCATGTTTGAGCTTCAGCAAGAACCAATGAGGTTCATTCTAATGTGTTACACATCACGTTTGAGCTTCAGCAAGAACCAATGAGATTCATTCTCATTGTTACGCAGCCTGTTTAAGCTTCAGCAAGAACCAATGAGGTTCATTCTCATGTGTTACACATCACGTTTGAGCTTCAGCAAGAACCAATGAGGTTCATTCTCTTGTGTTACGCATCATGTTTGAGCTTCAGCAAGAACCAATGAGGTTCATTCTCTTGTGTTACGCATCATGTTTGAGCTTCAGCAAGAACCAATGAGGTTCATTCTCTTGTGTTACGCATCATGTTTGAGCTTCAGCAAGAACCAATGAGGTTCATTCTAATGTGTTACACATCACGTTTAAGCTTCAGCAAGAACCAATGAGGTTCATTCTCATGTGTTACACATCACGTTTGAGCTTCAGCAAGAACCAATGAGGTTCATTCTCTTGTGTTACGCATCATGTTTGAGCTTCAGCAAGAACCAATGAGGTTCATTCTCTTGTGTTACGCATCATGTTTGAGCTTCAGCAAGAACCAATGAGGTTCATTCTAATGTGTTACACATCACGTTTAAGCTTCAGCAAGAACCAATGAGGTTCATTCTCATGTGTTACACATCACGTTTGAGCTTCAGCAAGAACCAATGAGGTTCATTCTCATGTGTTACACATCACGTTTAAGCTTCAGCAAGAACCAATGAGGTTCATTCTCATGTGTTACACATCACGTTTGAGCTTCAGCAAGAAGCAATGAGGTTCATTCTCATTTGCTACTCAGCCTGTTTGAGCTTCAGCAAGAACCAATGAGGTTCATTCTCTTGTGTTACGCATCATGTTTGAGCTTCTGCAAGAACCAATGAGGTTCATTCTCTTGTGTTACGCATCATGTTTGAGCTTCAGCAAGAACCAATGAGGTTCATTCTCTTGTGTTACGCATCATGTTTGAGCTTCAGCAAGAACCAATGAGGTTCATTCTCATGTGTTACACATCACGTTTGACCTTCAGCAAGAACCAATGAGGTTCATTCTAATGTGTTACACATCACGTTTGAGCTTCAGCAAGAACCAATGAGGTTCATTCTAATGTGTTACACATCACGTTTAAGCTTCAGCAAGAACCAATGAGGTTCATTCTAATGTGTTACACATCACGTTTGAGCTTCAGCAAGAAGCAATGAGGTTCATTCTCATTTGCTACTCAGCCTGTTTGAGCTTCAGCAAGAACCAATGAGGTTCATTCTCTTGTGTTACGCATCATGTTTGAGCTTCTGCAAGAACCAATGAGGTTCATTCTCTTGTGTTACGCATCATGTTTGAGCTTCCGCAAGAACCAATGAGGTTCATTCTGGTGTTACTCAGCACGTTTGAGCTTCCGCAAGAACAGTTTTATGATCTCTTTATGAACTTTTTGAAGCGTCAAAGTGTCAGTTGCGTAGCTGTCAATAAAGGGATATAAAGCTTTCAAATTTCATCAAAAAGATCTCCATTTGTGTTCTGAAGATGAACGAAAGTCTTATGTTTTGGAACCGTTTTTGGGTGAACTATCCCTTAATTTTAATGTTCCTTGTTTTATGTAATAATTGTAATTATTTGTTCTAAAAAAAAATATGTTTTTTTATGGTTTTGGGACTGTATGATATATATACATTTTTGAAAAAAATTATTCAGCAAAGATACATTTATCAAAACTGGAAACTGTTACAAATAATGTTACAAAAGATTTCTGTTTCAAATAAATGCTGTTCTTTTGAACTTTATGTTCATCAAAGAATCTGTCTTGGAGTAATGATGCTTAAAATTCAGTTTTTGCCATCACAGGAATAAATTACATTTTAAAGTAGATTCAATGGAAAACAGTTTTTTTTTAATTATTGTAATAATATTTTGTATCAAATAAATACAGCCTTGTTGAGCAGAAGAGACTCAAAAACTTTTTGAAAGTTAGTGTATGTAACACCAACCTTTAAAAAATATTTTATTTAAAATATATTTTTTGGAAGTATTTTGAATACCAACATTAACGGCTAATATTATTCCTTTACGCACTGATGAATAGTGTGCAAAACCAGGCCTGTTTATTAAAAAAAACAAATAGGACTCATGTTGTCTTTAACCCTGCAGATCTGCACTGTTTGATGAGAAACGGCGTCTTGAGACAAGAATCACTCAGCTGGAGGAAGAATTAGAGGAGGAACAAATTAATGCTGAACTACTAGCCGAGAGACACAGGAAGAGCACCTTACAGGTACACAAAGAAGCACATATATTCTAGCACACAAATACATACAGACAGAGCACTCTACATCTCTCTTTGTATTTTTAGGTTGAGACTCTTACAGTCCAGTTATCTGGAGAAAGGACACTTGCACAGAAGAGCGAGAGCGCACGAGAGGCCCTCGAGAGACAGACTAAAGAGCTGAAGACTCGTCTCAGCGAGATGGAGGGAACTGTGAAGGGGAAACATCGCCTCAGTGTCGCCGCCTTGGAGGCCAAGATAGAATCGATGGAGGAGCAAGTGGAGCAGGAGAGACAGTAAGAAAATCTGTAATATTACTGAATATTAACTGACTTATAATCCATTTCCATGAAAAAAAACACAAACAGAGAAGTTTAGCAGAATGTCAGAACTGCTTTTTTTTTTACATACAATTAAAGTTTCTAGGGACCAGGGACTGCTAAGCTCTAAAAAGAACCAAATGAAGCATCATAAAAATTGGTCTATACGAAATGTGTGTGATATTCACGCGTTCAGAAGCCATTTGTGTGACAAACTGAAATGATTCACTAAACTTAAAATAAAGCTTGACAGCCATGGTAACCATTACATTTTATTGCATGGATAAAATGAGCATATGTTTTTTTGAAAAAGTGAGAATTTGAAAATCATTTTTGCATGAATTATTCTTGTAAGGTTCTACATTCACTGCGAAGAGCAAACCATCAATGTGACTGTTTTGTGTGTTTCTCCCTTCATAGAGAGCGAGCCATAGCCAATAAGCTGGTGAGGAAAACAGAGAAGAAACTCAAGGAAGTTTTGATACAGGTGGAGGATGAAAGGAGACATGCAGATCAGTATAGAGAGCAGGTAATTCTCAAAACGCTCCAAAACCTCTCTTTTCCGGGCAATGAGTCTCAGCCTGGTGAACTATGAAGGATTTTGTGTGGCCTAAAAGTTAATTGGCCGACTTGAATGAAAAATGAAGATTCTGTCATCATTTCGTCACCCTCATGTCGTTCCAAACCTGCATGACTATCTTTCCTCTGTGGAAAATAATAGAAGATATTTGGAAGACTGTTGGTAACCAAACAATTTTGGGTCGCATTGACTTTCGTTTTTATTTTTTGATACAGTTGTATCAGTCAATGGGAACTAGCTTTGGTTACCAACATTCTTCAAATTGTCTTTTGTGTTGCACAGAAGAGAGAAAGTCATACAGATTTGGAATGACATGAGGGTGAGTAAATGATTAATTTTTTGGGGGTAGGCTACCCCCCCCCCCCCCCCCTTATTTATTTTATTTATATCATATCTAATGTTACCTAACCAGCCATTGTTAACCTACACAAACTCATGACAGGATTTGCTGGATTCGCTTCAGGGTTGTGGGTAGTTCAGTACCACTTCAATTCTACAATTATAAAAATCTCTCTTTCTTTCTCTTTGTAGTTGGATAAGTCGATGGGGCGTCTCCGTCAGCTAAAGAGGCAGTTAGAAGAAGTGGAGGAGGAGAACTCTCGCTCCAACGCTCAGCGCAGGAAACTACAGCGAGAGATGGAGGAAATGAGCGACGGCATGCAGAGCATGAACCGCGAGCTCAACACTCTCCGCTCCCAACTCAGGTAAAGGTTATGATGCTGTTAAGGTTGGAATGTTGTGCGTAAAATTCAAAGAGAGCAAAACGAAAAAGCAACAAGCAAGTTTTTGTCCTAGTAGTATCCTAATAGTTGCTCATTAGCATGCATATTAATAGGATATTGACTATTTATTAGTACTTACAAAACACATATTAATGCCTTATTCTGCATGACCGAATACCTATACTTAACAACTACCTTACTAACTATTAATAAGCAGTAATTAAGAGCTTATTGTTAGTTAATAGTGAAAATTGCACCCTAAACTAAAGTGTGACCATATTTTTTTTATTTAACCAAAAAATGGCTCAGATTGGGTAGAAATAACTCTTTAAAGGTAGCCTGACGTTGTCATACTCAGCTTCTAATCAGAATATGAGTCTGATACTGCTCCATTGGGCTGTGATTATGAGGTGTGTTTCAACCGAACCAGGAAAGAAAATGCCTCTGCACTCAATTGGATAGACCTACAACCAATCAGAGCAACAGAGTAAGTGACGTATGTTGAGTGACGCATAGTTGTCAACTGAACTCAACTGCACGCATGCTGGAAGAAGTAGAAGAAGAAGATGAGAGTAAACGATCTTTGCCGGTGTTGTAAAAAAATAATTTAAGGATACACAGAGTTCTTACCAACACTATCCTAATTTTTGAGAGAAATAGTAAAGGTGAATGCATATACAAGTTCTCCGTTTAGGATTAGAACAAATTCAACCTAAGCGCTCTTTGGTGATGTGGATTACGTTACTGTTTATCATCTGTCCATCATCATATAAAGCCTGCCCTGACAGTTTGATTGGTCCGAACAGCTCTGGTTTGAGCATAGTTGCTCCACAACGGGTCAATTCTAGACCGAACTTCCCGACCTCAAATGTTGTGGGTGGGGCTAAATTTGGCTGGCATCCAGGCTACCTTAAAGGGATAGTTCACGAAACAATGTAAATTCTGTTATCAGTTACTCACCCATATGTCATTCCAAATCCATAAGACTTTCAGAACACAAATGAAGAAATTTTTGAGATTTTTGTCCCTCCATTGAGTCTATCCACCCAAGTCTATTCACTCAAAACTCTGATGTTTCAAAACGTTCATAAAGAGATTGTAAAATGAATCCATATGAATTGAGCCAACCGTATATGATGATCAGACTTAATGTAGGCTTTTATTCACATATAAACATTCATCAACGAACATACTTAAAGCACTTAAATTTTGGTTGTGGGTTTGAAACGACATGAGGGTGAGTAATTGAAGACAGAATTTTCATTTTTGGGTGAACTATACCTTTAATGTACAACATACATATATCCACTTTTTACAGTCAATATCAAATATCTTCTCATTGGCTGTGACTACGTCACATTACACAGTTCAGTGTTCTGTGTGAACAGAAAAATTGCTTGTTGCTGTAAACTTGTCACATTGCTTCTGGTTAGGACAATGAAAGTTTCAGTCGTTTACTCATACATAAATATATTTGCATGTCATCAATCCATTTTTTGTTGTACTGTGTGTGCATGTTTCATTCTCTTATTGACTTTAATGTGTCTTATTGTGTCCATCCATATTTGTGTGTTTGTCTCCTACACCAACTCAGCGTCACAGAACGGCAGAAGTCAGAACAGTAGGTTTTCATGTATAAAGTGTCAGACTGTGTGTTTTGTGTTCCTCTCTGAGCATTTCCTGTCTCCTCTTGATTCTGGTGGCGTGTGCTCTGTTGAAATTAGAGACAGTCCTTTGTAACTGATTTATTCTAAAGCATATCAAGATGGTGTAGTATACATTGGATTGTGGGTCACTTCCTGTTTATAGATGGTGATGAATCACAGATTCTCTGTTCCTCTAATCATGGACGCTCTTTCAGTTTCCTCTTCTTTCTTTCTTCCAGTTCATAAACAGTTACCCCAAAAAGTATTTGAACACTTAAGTCACTATTCAAAATGTATGAATGTCTTTGTATTAGGCAACAAAATACCTTTTTGTTTTGTTTTGTTTTGGGAAAGATTGACAAGAAAGTTATTACACTGTAAAAAGAAAATTTTTGTCTGATAACTTCTATTCTAAATTAACTCTTTCCCCACCGGCGTTTTTAAACAAGTTACCAGCCACTGCCAGCATTTTTGATAATTTTCACAAAAACGTCATGGCTCTCAGAATATTTTGTTGTATGAATATCGGAACATACATTACATCAAAAGAAGGAAGAAAGGCCCTCTGCTTTTGAACAAAACTTTTTTGTCAAAACTTGAATGTGGGTAAGATTAATAAAAAAAAGCAACATTTTAACAAAAAACTGTTTTTTTCAAAGACTACAACGTACATTAGCAATGCTTTTGTCGCTTGTTTCTGCTCCTTTTTTGTCTGTGTTTTGATCCGAAGATTCTGTACTCTTTCAGAAGATTGTGATGGCGCCCCCCTACCATATAACAGTGAAAACAAATTTCTCCAATGGTGGGGAAGCGTTGTCTCATAAATGACGGAAAATTCTGTCAATGGTGGGGAAAGAGTTAACTGTTATACTGCAAAATGGCTTGAAAAGGTTATCATTTTTTTGCATAAGCTTTTATATTTTGTGTCTAATGCAATATGTAGTTCGCGTGACAAAGTAAGTGTCTAAAGAAAGTGTCTAAATATGTTTTGGGGACACTGTCTTTCTCATTTTGTGTATGAATTGCATGTCATTAACATCTCTGTTTCTGTGTCTCTGTCTCAGGCGAGCTCCGCTCCCTATCTCCTTGCGTGCTGGCCGCAGGGCTCTGGTGGATGACCTTTCTCAGGAGAACTCTGATTCTGAGGATCCAGGTGCTTCACCCACCCCGTCCAGCGGCCCACCGGGTACCCCCACACCCTCAGACAACGCCCTGGGCCCCCCTCCCCCCTACAGCCTTACAGACGCTGAATAAGAAGGGGGAGTGTGAAAGATGAACAGTTTTACTTGTTTAACTCGCATAGCTTTTGCAGTCGTACACATAACAGAACATCCATGCAGTCGCACATAACTTGAAACTAGTTAATGTGATTTATTGATTTTAAATGAACAGATGAATTAGCATGCAAGATGGAGAAAGTCGGATGCAGTACTCTTATAGTACTATTTAAACCATCCAAGCAGTGAATAAGGACTGCACTTTAAAAGTCAGGGAAAAAAGAAAATGATATTTCCCAACATTTCTAGGGAAATACAAGTATTGTATATCGGTGCAGTATATCAGGCTTGTTGTGGCAAAATTGTGATGGCCACCTCAAGCTCTCTCTCAATCAATTAAAAGCCATGTGTTTAGTAGAAATTTGCATGTTAATGGCAATTAAAGGCCATTGGGTATTGCACAGATGATCCAGGATCAGGCTAAAATGCATCATCTGTAGTTGCACACGCCATCAAACCCTCAAAGCCCTGAGAAACTTTCTCTCGCTCACTCCTAAAATAATGTCATGTTTCAAGAAATTGAGAACTGAACAGGTACAAGGATATCTCTTTGGTATTTTAGAATATCTGTGTTTTAAATTTTTAGAAGTGATAACTCTACTTCAGATAAATGGACAACTTTGCTTTATGTGAAACATGATTTGGCAAAAATGATGATTATGGAAGCCCATTTCCACCCCAGAGTAAAATAAAAAAAGGGATTTGCTACTTTAAATGTCACAATTGCGACTTTGATTCTCATAATTGTGACTTTTATTCTCAACATTGTGACTATATTTTGCAGTTGTACGTTTGTTTTGCGACTATAAATCACCATATATCTCAAAATGTGACTTTATATATCGTAATTACGACTTTCTTTCTCAATATTGTGACTTTAGTTTTTTTTGCCAATTGTGACATTTTATCTCACAGTGTGACTTTCCCAATTTTGTTACTTTACATCACACAGTTGCAAGTTTGTTTCTCACAATTGTGACTTTACAACGCACACCTTACATGTAAAAATGTGACTTTATATCATGTAATTGTGACTCTATATCTCAGCGTGACTTCACACCTTGCGATTTTCTTTCTCAATATCGAGTTTGTTTCTACTAATTGTGACTTTATATCTCACAATGTGATTTTATATCGCGCGGTATCTGGTAATTGCGACTTTGTATCTCACAGTGTGAATATTTCTTATTTTAACTCTTTCTCCGTCAGTATTTTTGCAAAAAGTTGCCAGCCACTGCAAGCATTTTTGATCGTTTTCACAAAAATGAAAATGTTGAATGAATATCTGAACATGCAATATATCAAATTAAAGACCAGAGCCTCTGCTTTTAAACCAAAAAAAAAAACATATTATCAACACTTGAATGTGGGTAAGAAACATTTTGAACGTATAATAGCGCCCCCTCCCGTATAACAGTGAAAACATGGAGATCTGGAAAATTCAGTCAATGGCAGGGAAAGAGTTAAACTTTATCTCACAGTTACTTTTTAATTTTTTTACTCTGAGGTAACAAGGGGCTTCCATAGATGACGATTTATGTGCACGAAGCTATGATTGTATTAAACAAACAGAAAAGCGAGAAAGATGAAAATGCTGTTGTATTAAATGAATGCTAAAATTGAGCCATCCATGATAGCTTTACATCTTAGCCACACCACCTGACCATAAGAAAAGAATAGGGATACAGAAAATAAAATAAAAAAATACAGGAAAGGTCAAAAAATACTGGACTTCTAGCAGAAAACAAACTTTAAAAAAAAGCAGCCAAAGCATTTCACGTCCATGTAGATTTAGCAGTAACAGTTATTATTAGATATTTGAAATATACCTGCTCTGATCTCATTCAAACTTTAGTAATCAGTTCAACTCCCTGTTAAGTTCAGGGTATCTGTGCTGCAGATCATACCCTATTAGATACTGTGTGTAGATAGTTAGGTCGCTCTAAAGGGATGCTTTTGTCGGTAGTGACATAGATAGGTAGCTAGGATTTCTTAATTTATGTCTTAACACATCTGTTCCCGTTTCAGACTACTGACTCGTTGTAATTTTTATCAATTAAGAGAATTCCAGTATGCAGTCTATTTATTTTGTTTTGTATTTTTTTGTCTGCATAGACATGACATGGTTGTTGTATATTTTGCAATTTAAGTGAAAGCTAGGCGAAATGAAAGCTGTTTTGAGGCTGGGTTTACACTCAGTAACACTAGACAGAATCAAAAATACATTTTCACCATATAAGCTGCAGTGGGCCACAAATAACACAAGCATTTGAGACCATTTTGACAATGGGCAAGAGTGAGAAGTCTGTTATTAGGATATCTGAGAGTTATGGTATGAACATCTTGCCTGTTTTTCCCAGGGGTCAAAGGCTGCAAGTTGCTCCTTAATTATCATTATATCATGTAACTTCTTTTCTTTCTTTTTTTTTTTTATCAAAAGGACATATTGTATTTTGTTTGATTGTTTGTTCATTTTTTGAATGTGGTAAATATTTATGGATCAAAGTGTTTATGTTGAACACAATCTGGGGCATATGGATGACAAAAGGGACATTGTATGCATGTCAACAGTGCCTGTAGTATCTGCAGAACATACAAAATGGATTCCATTGGGAAATCAGTGAAATAATAAGAACAAGGTCTGGAATTTGATCAATAAATTGCAATATTAGGTCTCGCTGAACAACACTCTGACTCAAACAATGCTTTTTCATACAGGCAGTGATGTGATGCATTTTAGAATACAATTGTTTATTGGTTGTTTTCATTGGCATATCAAATGAAAGTTTTCCTAACCTTCACTGTACGTTTATGTCTCTATTTTCATTCTTAGATATTGTATGGTGATGAGCAAATTGATACACTCGCTAGTTTTGCAGTATTAAACTGTGAATAATAATTGTTTGTCACCAATAAGTATTAGAACATGTTCAGCCTGTGAAACGTTCCTTGATTCCCTGATGCACTGATTGGTTTATTACATTGTTATTACCACAGTTATTACAGAATCTGTTCTATAAATCGGAAAGCAGGGTTTTCATGTCAGATCATCAGATTACACTGTACGCAAAATGTCTGTAATAGGTTATGTAGATCACATTTTGATACTTCATTTGTTTTATTTGCCCCAATAATGTTTCGATTTTGAATTGCCGATCTCTAGAATCAAGTTGGAATTGTATGCCGTTGTAAAATGTTGACTGGAAGGGTGGAAACCATGCTGTTAAAGACTAAATAGAATTGCGCACACACACAAGCCAAAATACTCAAGCCTTGTACAACAGATTGTTTTTATTCTACTTATTTGTCCATGTTAAAACACGTTTCCTAAATTATATCTGCCTAGAATTTCTCTGACTGTTTGCCTTTCAAGCAACTCAACATTGCTGCTAAAATGTGTTTTGTCACTGTCAAATGTACAAAGTCATTTGGATCGATTTGTACATTTATCAGATAGATTTGCAGAGCTGCAAACTCAAAAATTCAATTAGGAGAGCATAAAACAGTCATATTTCTCAAAGTCCTATATTGTAGTTTAATAAATGAGTCTTGTTATACTCAACTTGTGCTTTATAATGCAGCTTTGAACCAGTGTGAGATGAGTGGACAATAGCAGAGAATATGTATGAAGAGGAATTAAAACTGCAGGGGAGATATGTGTGTGTGTGTGTATCTGAGGTGTTTCTGAAGAGGACTGTGTGCTTTTTCTGCATTTGTGGAACTTGAATTTTTAACCATGTCATTTATTTGATCTTTTGCTTTATTTTGCTATAATGATAAAATGAGACCAGGGGTGAATTTTAATATACCATTGGTTTTGAAATCAGTGTGGTTTATTTTCACACTAACACACTACCAACGATTCACCATCAGCACTGTAAATGTGGAGGACCACTTAAAAATATAACAAAGAAATCAATGATCAGTGTATTAACCAAAACTAGACTATGAAATGGATAAATCATAGTTGAATTTGACCAATTTAAACTGTAAAAAGGTAACCGTAATATTTTGCAGTATTTTTACACTAATAAATGCACCTTTCAATTTGATAAATAAAAGGATATTTAAAGAATTAGTCGAATTTAAAATGAAAATTACCCCGTGATTTAGGCAACTCACCCTCAAGTCATCCTAGGGGTAAAGCCTATATGACTTTCTTCTTTCTGATAAACACAATCGGAGTTGTATTAATGAATATCCTCTTCCAAGCTTTATAATGGCAGAGACGGGGTCCATTGAGTTTGATGCTCAATAAAGCACATCCATCCATTTTATAATGTCTACATGTGTATCTGAATGCATACTGAAGAGAAACTGACTTTAGTACCCAGCGCATATAGAGCTATAAGGACCATCTAGTGGCAAGAGTCATGAAATATCGTGTTATATTTATTTTTTCCACAAGAGGTCGGCAAAGACACAAATTGACCCAATCAGATATTGAGCTGGTTACACATATACTGTATTATTAGCATGACAAGCCAGACCCGCATCAAGATGTTGGGTCTGGGAACTCACCATTGGCAGGGCTCAATCCGAGGGGCGGGGTAAACAGTTGTCTTTCAAATTCCCTCTACACGCAATAGGATAATGCTACAACCAACCAGAGCAACGAAGAAGGTGAAGTGGAGCTAGTTGGTGGATTAAACTTTTGCCGTATCCGGTCGGCAAAACTCCGAACACATCTTCCTTTCTTAAGAATGACTTCAGTGCCGTTCTTTGTTCTTAGTTAAAAGCTTAACTCCAAGTCTTCCAAAGTCACGGCCAAAGCCGATTCGAAAGGCCGCTGTTCGCCAGCTTCTTTGTTTTCAAGTAGCACGCGGAACAGCATCAACTCTGCAGTCATTATGTTAAGGCCGCCCACCGGCTCTATACGCGATGTGATTGGCCTGACCACAGTTTGGTTTTTCCAGCTTGCAAGCCAACGGAGAGTTGCTAGACGACCCTGGCTGCAAATTAGATTTGCTGCCGCTAGTGTGCATCTAGATTTCTAGGCTATTATAACTCTCCAGTATATGGTTATTTTGAATTTAAGTTGAAAGAATGTGAAGGATGTGCTTAAAATACATTATTTATTGATAAAAATCCCCCAAAAATGCATAAAAAATATAAAAAAATAATATAAAAATTTAAATAATATAAGCTTTCTGGCCTGCGAGGGAAGGATGAAAGCTTTATTTTACATGAAAAGGCATGGTTAAGTATAACAATAAAATAATAATAAATCACTTCAAATAAATAAATAGACCTTTAGACAAAGTTAAAACAGTTTAATTCATGTTCATAACGTAAATCTTTTTTGGAATACATTCATTCCTGGAGCCTGTCCCAGGATCTTGGGCCGAAGGCAGGGGAGGGGACTTACCCCTTTTCCACCAGCATGAACTGGGTGAACCTTCTAAGAACCGTGGACAGATGACCAGTCCATGGCAGTACAATAACTTCTAAATTGCTTCTTCTTTTTTTTTTTTTTATAATTTTGTTTATACTTAGGCCAGTTGCTTTATGTCTATTTATTTGCAAATGTGAAAAGTGGCACTCCTAGTCCTCTATATACAATTTTACAATACTCATTACAGAAAATATTTCACTAATTGAGAAATTCATTTCACAACACAGACAAGAACATTTCACAGAAATGATCATAAAATCATGAACATGTAAAGGTGCGGGCAACATTGTCCTTTGCCAATAGTGTATGTATGCAGCACATCTTTCTTCATCGCGGTGAAGTCATGTGACAAAACTTGGAACATGAGTGAAATCTGCATGGGGAACTTTTTTGTCCTCATGCAAAACTCCCGATTGCACGGATTCCGATTGAATTGAAATTTCGCCCAGAAACGATAATTGTAACCACACCTTAATGATCAAAAACATCTCCAGATACAATAAAATTCATGTATACATTTCATAACTATACATTACTGTCCAGTGCCTGATCAGTACTTTCCCAGTGTATTATTTACCTCGTCCTCTGCAACAATATTACTGAACAACCAATCATCATCTAGAGGTGGAGTTGGAACTGGAGTGGGGTGGATCTTATGCAATGTAGCAGGGAAAGATCTAGCCACGCCCTCGAAGTTGAGACTACTCTGATTGCCTCTGAATTTGGAGTAAAAACACGAATCTCCTTCATGATAACAAAAGCCTTCAAGGCAACACATTATGGGGCATTGGAGACCTGATTCAGTCTGGTTGAGATTCTCAACCTGTACAATATTTGTGTCTCCATTTCTGATATCAATGTCTTGCATCATAAGATACTGATCCGTTTCTGGACTCGAATAGTTATTGTGTGAGCTTTTCAGAGGCTGTTGTTCCCAGATGTCATAGTGAATCCGTTTGGATTGATTCTCAAGCGCTGGGAACATGTGGTGGCTTGAAACAATACCATCCATGGCAGACAAATCTGTATCTGAGTAACTGTCCTCCTTTCCATTCGTCCTCTTGCGAGGTTCAACACTGCTAAAATGGCCCTCTAGAATGTTGTGGTTCATCGAATAGCTTGTTTGATTGTGATGGAAACTACGTCTATGTAGCTCTTGATTGCAGAAAACATCCAATTCAAATTCTTGACCGTTTTGGCTCAAATTGCTGGTCTCAACGCCAAAACCGGTTAGGTTCTCTAGGTCATATCCTGAATCCAGAGAGCTCGGAAACGTGCTGGTTTCCTGTAAATCCTCTTCACTGTGAACCATCCACTCAGCCGTTTTACATTTAGGATCAGTGTTGTGGACCTGCAGATCTCCATGATTATCATAACAATCCAGTAGGTCAAGGTCGTCCATCATATCCATTTGAAGACTCTCAACGACGGTGCCATCTTGCGTTTGGACGTCGGACTCAGCATCAATGAGCATCTGAACCTCCAAATCGCAGGAATCCAAAGACAACAGTGAAATCACCGGAGACGGGGGTGACAGGTCTGAAACTTCAACACCTGTGGGGAGCAGCTTCATGTCAGAGTATTTGGTGAGACATGGTTTTGAATACGGTCTTGTTCTTTCGATGCTTCCCAACCAGGAGGACACGCTGTCCTCGAAGCTTTCTAAATCTGTATATTCTGGTTGCCTTTCGAAGCTGTCGCCTTCCATTGGGTTGTTTTTCTTTGCAGCTTTGCAGGTTTTTTCAGTTCTCAGATTTGTGCCTGTACTGTTGAAGGACTTGCACTGTGGGAAACTTGTATCAGCCACATTAGTCTCCATAAGACTGTCCAATGTCCAGAGGTCACACACATCATCTTGTTGTTCAGGAAGCACTTCGGTTTTGTCAGCATTTATAAAAGTTTCAATAGCTAGAAGACAACAAGGAGTCATCAAACTTGTTCCAGACCTGAACAAACCAGTTCTGAAAATAAAAATTAAGCTCTTGTACCTTTTTTTGAGGGTTTAGGTGACTGGCCTGTGACTTCTTTTGTAATGCGAGACAGACTGGGCGTTAGATGATTTGGGGGTTTATCAGCCGAAAATAAAGCAGAAGCCAGTTGATGGTTAGCTGCCTCTATTTCTGCAAATTTCCTGTGCAGAGGCAGATGGAATATTAATTAATAGTTTAATATATTTATTAATTATGTAATATATATATATATATATATATATATATATATATATATATATATATATATATATATATATATATATATATATATATATATATATATATATATATATACATACACACATGTTTGGGCTTTTTTTCTGTTCTTGGATTACTCTTTTGCCCGTGTTCCCTGCCTTGTTATGTTTGTTTGGACTGCCTGCCTGTGTTTTGACCTTGCCTGAACTCTTGACTACGATTGTGAATTACCCTTTCAATAAAGCTGCGTTTGGATTTTCAATCTTCTGTCTCAGAGCAGTTCCGTAACAGACAAACACAACAAGGCAGGGAACACAGGCAAAAGAGTAATCCAAGAACAGGCAGGTAGTCCAAAAACCAACAGACAAGAAACCAGGGAGAATGCTCAGAATTTCAGTCATTACACTAAACAAGACTTAAGCCCCGTTTCCACCGAAATTACCCGGAACAATTTGTACCAGGAACTTTTTTTACAGGAACCTTTTTTCCCCCAGACCTGCTGCTGTCTGCGTTTCCACTGCGGTCTATAGTACCGAGAAGATTAGGCAAATTAGTCCGGTGATGTAGGACTGCGTGCGACTGCTCCTCCCAGTCAGAGATGGACAGGAATAATTTGTGCGATACTGTCTGCAACAATAACAAGTGGAGGAGATGCAAGCAGCGCTGCTTTTGCTGGTTATGTATTGGTTTACTAAAGAGGTCATTAACAAAACGGCAGAAAAGAGACGAGCACTGATACTAAAGCATATTCTGCAAGCTTGTAAAGCTAGATTTAAAATAAGACAAAGTATATTATCATCAGCTATTACGGACATTGACCGTGAGATGGCTGAGACGAACGCGCGCCATCGGACAGAAAGAGCAAGACTGATATTGAACGCTGAACGATCCTCGCAAAAGACTTTTAAAAATGCCGGTTGAAATAAAATGCTGCGTGAGCTCAACCAATCAGCATGTTCAGCGCCCAAGTCCCACCCCCGAAAGTTCCCGAACTTTGAAAAAGAACCACCTCGGGAGCAGGGCCGCTCGGAGGGGGAAATATTTACCCGGAACTTCATTTAGACCCTGGTTCCTGCGGTCGAGACACACCGAGTGCCACCCCAAAGTTCCTAGTTCCTGGGAAAAGTTCCTGCGGTGGAAACGCGGCTTTAGCAATGATTGACAGAATTGACCAGGCTTAGGCCCTGTCCACACAAACACGGGTATTTTAAAAACCGCAGCTTTTTCTACGCGGTTTGACTGTTCGTCCAAACGCAAACGCAGTATTTGCAGTATTTTTTGAAAACTCCGGCCAGGGTGAAGATTTTTAGAAACTCCGGTTACAGCGTTGTCGTGTAGATGGTGAAACCGTAGATTTCGGCTTGTTAAGTCGTAATGTGCGCCGTTCTTTCCCTTGTTTGACGTCAGATTATGCGCTGTTACCGGTTTTTATTTACATGAGTGGAGTCTATACAATGGCGGACGTAGCTTTTAATAACTCTGCTAACAGCGCTTATCACATGTATACAGATACATGCGCATCTCATTGTATTGCAGAACAGAGGCACCAGAATGCAATAATACAACATATTAAGGCAAGTGTGTGAAGCTTCAGTCCACTTGGGCCCTGCCCCTGTGTATATACAGTTACCTGTCACTGAGTCCAAAGTAAACTTGTAGAAGGGTTTCACTGAGCCCATTGGTGCCGTGGATGGGACCCATGTGGAAATCAGGCAGCCAATCATAGCATGGTTTTGCGTTTTCATGTGGACAGAGATTTATTTTAAAACCGTGCTTGTGTGGACGCGATTGTTTCTTAAAACGGAGGAGGAAAAACTCTGGTTATAAAAATACCCATGTAAGTGTGGACTAGGCCTTATATAGGGTGAGGTAAACAGGGTAATGAGACACAGGTGAATGTAATCAGGGATGATAAATCCGGGCAAAGGATTATGGGAGATGTAGTCTGAGATAGTATGGCAATAGTCTGGGGTGGAGTGCCCTCTGGCGGTAAATCACGGGCACGACCACTGGTGATCATGACAGTATCACTGATACTAATACTGCTACTGATGTCTCTATGAAATTGATTTTATTTTAAACATTAATGACAGACATTCAACATTACAGTATAATTGAAACCTATTAATTTCAACATTTAAATAGCAACTTTTAATTTATGTGAACTTAAAACAATCTTCACATAAACCTGTTATAATAAATGTCATATTTACCTGTGGCCTACTGGCCTTCATATAGGCTAATCAATACGAAAATTTAATAAAGTTATCAAACACGTTACAGTCTTAACTGCATAAATTATAAATATAGATTAATTCTCTTAGACAAGATGTTAAGCTTTCAAGGAAGCAGTAGCCTAAAAATGTTATTCAAGCCCCAAATATATCCTTAGCTACAATTTTCTCCGTTACCTTTGTTCTTTTAGTAACTGTAATGACAGACATCACAGCAACTGTTTTATTAGGTTGCTGCCACTTTAAGATCTGCTGCTGCCGAACATGACGCATGTCTGACAAGCTGTCCCGCGCATCTAATTTTTTCTCAACTCTTTAAGTTCATTTAAAGAGTAAGACGTTATTTAACTCATTTAAGACTGCTCTTATGAGAATACTCAACAAAACAAGCATTTTGGCATAATTCGGTATTGCTTTCTGTGCACAGACAGCATGTTCTTTTTTTGTCATGCTGGAATGGTTTAAAAGCATTTGTATCAGGGGCGATTCTAGGGTTTTCATTTTAGGGGGGCTCAGCCCCCAGTGAGGGTATGAAAAAAAAATGGTAACACTTTAGTTTAGGGTCCAATTCTCACTATTAACTAGTAGCTTATTAGTATGCATATTAGGATATTGTCTGTTTATTATTACTTATAGAGCAAATATTAATGCCTTATTCTGCATGACTATATTGTACATCCCTTAATCATACAATGTCGGTTTATAATCACTGAAATCCAAAACGTGAGGTAATTAGGGGGGTTCGGGGGCTTGGTCCCCTAAGAAAATTTTGATTTCCATGAACTGAACGCCAAAAAATGAGAAAACAATAGCTTGATAACCAAATCAGTGGGCAAATATGACTGATAAAGTATTTCCATTTTTGTCAGTGAAGACAGTAAAACATATGTTCAACTGATATTTATATGTTTTATGAATCATTTTCATAGACATGTTAATTTATTGAAGGCTACCAGGAAAGCTAGGTAGCTAAATGTATTAAATTAATTCACAATATGCACACATTCATTACTAATCGTATGCCCAATATAGGCTGAAAAAAGCGGAGCTTTTTTATTTACTGAATGCAACAAATGGAATTATATTAATTTACAATATGCGCACATTCATTACTATTAATCTTATGCCTAATCTGAAGAAAACGGCTTTGCTAATATTTCTTGTTTAGTTAATTAGCCTATATTATAAATGACATTACATAGATAGGCCTATTTCAATTAAAAATGGCGAAATTAGATAAATGTTTATTAATTTGATTGAATATGTCATTTGTTTAACATTTCTGACTTAAAGAAGCAGCTGTTAAATATGAAATGTTTAGTTTTCGCTACTTAGCCTATATATCTGCTGCTAAAATTCGCGCTCAGCCTCAGCAACATCTGTGCGTACATAAAGCCCGCCTACTCTGATTTGATTGGTTTTCTCAAATATTTTGACATTGACGAGCGGTGACAGACCAATGAGGCTCAGATCAACGCACACACCTCTGTCTCTGACGTGCGATCTGTTTGGCGCCGCTGCGGATTGAAAAACACGCTGATTAAAAGACAGGACAAAGCCGAAGCCTCCCGCAAGTTTCATATGTTATAAAGGTTAATCACACATTTTTTAGGGGGGCTGGGCAGAAGATGACAGAAAAAATTGGATGCTACGTTAATTGCGTTAAATATTTTTACCGCATATTTTTTAAACATGCATGAACGCGCTAATTTTGACAGCATTAATTTAAAATAAATAAAATAAATGCTGTTGCTTTATATATTTTTTTAATCTTAGAATCCTAAAAATTACATCCTGGTTTCCACTAAAATATAAAACGGTAGTTTTCAATATAAGAAATGTTTCTTGAAATCAGGTTATTAGAATAATTTCTGAAGGATCACGTGACACTGAAAACTGCAATGATGACTGCTAAAATTCAGGTTTGCCATCCACCAAAGGGATCAATTCAATTTGAATATATATTAAAATAGAAAACAGTTAATTAGTCAAAATATTACTGTTTTACTGTATTTTTGATATTGGTGAACATATAGCCTATAACATAGCATACCTCTGTATCATGTTGTGTAGAAACCTGCGATGATTAACTTGTCGTTTTGATGGCTTGTTTTTACGTGGTCTTTGCAAAGTCCTCATCATGTGACCAGCTGCTGAGGTCACGAAAGTAAAAAGATCCCGACCCCATGGCACTCCGTGCTCCAGCCCTGGCTCAAAGGTCAAAATACTGGATGGACGCATAGCTTTGGGGATAAAATGAGGATAAAATATGACGGTTGTCATGATTTTTGCCAAGTAAGACATTTCTGTCAAATAACCTTGTCCTATATTCCCACCCCTAACCCTACCCATAGGTATTCCTAAAATCAGAGGGAAATGATAGGCTATGTGAATAACACTGATGTAGAAGCACCCAACCCTAAACATGACATAATCTGTAAACTTGTCCCTCAAAAATTTGATTGGTTAATTGGAATGTTGTTGAAATCACATTCGCCAAAGATGAGCATGAGAGAGAGAGAAAAAAGATAAGAGAATATCAGATACAGTTGTTTGCTAAATTGCCATTGAATGTCGGTAACATAGGCTCAGTATGTTAACATTTTGTAAAACTGAAGGAGCAGTATTACGCTACATCAAATTAGGAGTTAGATCTCTAAAAGCCTGATAATGGTAACTAAATTAAATCTTACATTAAATTAAACCACTTACCTTCTGTTACTGACTAAGAATCCACTTTGCGAAATGCGAACGAGGGAACCAGAAGGCTTTGCACAGGTGATCCAGTCCTGCACCCTGACTGACTGAGAGACTGTGAGGGGTTCATTCACCGAGGGGAGGGTGGCACTCGTTCAGTGATGATGCTACAGAATGAGCGATTCTTTGTCTGCTTAGATAAAAGGGTGGCAAGGCTGCGCACCATTAAAGAGCACAGAAGTGCAGCAGAATGAAAAGAAAAGCAATTACCTAGAAGTCAACTGGTCCATGCCGTGTGGTCTCCTTGTGCATTGTCAAAAACAGCGCTTGTTAAGTGTTAGCAAAGACAGCGCACCAGTTAAGCGCTTAACGGGCCTTTAATTGATCTCTTTAATCTCAGATCCTCATTAACACATTCTCCTGTCTGAGAGCTCTACTGGTTGCCACAGACAAATTGCCTTCACATTTCAGCCCTCAGACAAAATGTTGTTTTTACATATCTATGGGGACGCCCAACATAATGGAACGTGGTCCTGAGGACGGGAAATATGATTCAAAGCAGGAACATATTAAATTGACGATGAATGCTTGACAATATATATCTTAAAAGAAAATAAGTCAGTGTACCACCCACATTAGAGCAATTATATTTGGAATTAGATTAACTCTTAAAGGGATAGATCACCCAAAATTTAAAAGAGAGAGAGAGAATTCTCATATGTGCGCATTGAACATTTTTAAAAGACAAATTTAACTAGCAATTCATTTCTACATTTCTTTTCTAAAAAGAGCTTGAATTTTTTTCCCCCCTAATTTGGTGTTCCTGATCAAAAATGACCGGCCTTTTAAATTGCTTGTAAATCTCTCACTATGTGACATTATCACCAAACACTGGATTCGGATTCTTTTGTCAACTTGTTTTCTTTCAAGTAGCACAGGTTTCGTATTCCCTTTTTGGAACTGATTGATCGTAGCCCTCACTGATCTGAACTTTATCGCCTCAGTTTCTGAGTGGAAAAAGTTCACTCAAGCTTATTCAAAAATTATACAAGATGAATACATTATTTTGCAATAACAGCAGAATGAGAAATATATAAGCAATTTGTTGTAGGCCAGTTCTTTATGATCAGGTAACAAGGTGGGGGGAAAAGGACAAAAATTATCAAAATCTTTGGGAAAAAGTCAATTTGGTCCAATGTGATAATAATGTGAGAATTTTCGGGAAAAGAACATTCTCTCCGTTCCAAACCTGTGTGGCTTTCTATCTTCTGTTGAACATAAATAAAAAAAATTGTCCATACAAGGAAAGTTAGTTATTTTAATTTTATATTTATTGGCTTGATTTTCATGTTTCTCTCACAAAAAAGGCCATTTAATAATAATTAAAAAAAGTTTACATTTAAATAAAGATCAACACCTAAAAGTGCCTTAAGTTGAAGAAATACCCAGATTAGTGTTATTTTAGTATAATGTGCATAATATACTATTATATTATTTATTCATATTTTGAATTAGCTATTTTTTTTTTGTTCTTTTTTTTTTTTTTTTTTTTTACATATTAGTATTTTGTTATGCTTTCTTTTTAAATATCTCTATTTAGGTTTAATTTCTTTTTTGATTTAAGTTTGTAGTAATTTAAGTACTTCAACTTCCACTTTTTTATTTCACTTAGTTGTCAAGACTATGTATACACCGATCAGACATAACATTATGACCACCTTCCTAATATTGTGTTGGTCCCCGTTTTGCTGCTTAAAACAGCCCTGACCCGTCGAGGCATGGACTCCACTAGACCCCTGAAGGTGTGCTTGGTATCTGGCACCAAGATGTTAGCAGCAGATCCTTTAAGTCCTGTAAGTTGCGAGGTGGTGCCTCCATGGATTGGACTTGTTTGTTCAGCACATCCCACAGATGCTCGATTGCATTGATATATGGGAAATTCGGAGACCAATTCAACACCTCAAACTCATTGTTGTGCTCGATCCTCAAACCATTCCTGAACCAATTTGGCTTTGTGGCTGGGCACATTATCCTGCTGAAAGAGGCCATCCACGTGATGTAAAAGAAAACGTGATCTGTGGTCCAGTTCTGATGCTCATGTGCTCACTGTTGGTGCTTTCGGAGGTGGACAGGGTTAGCATAGGCACCCTGACTGGTCTGCGGCTATGCAGCCCCATAGGTAATAAACTGCAATGCACTGTGTATTCTGACACCTTTCTATCAGAACCAGCATTAACTTCTTGAGCAATTTGAGCTACAGTAGCTCATATGTTTGATCTGACCACACGGCCGCTCCCCCCGTGCATCAATGAGCCTTGGCTGCCCATGACCCTGTCGCCAGTTCACCACTGTTCCTTCCTTGGAGCACTTTTGATAGATACTGACCACTGCAGACCGGGAACACCCCACAAGAGCTGCAGTTTTGGAGATGCTCTGACTCGTCTAGTCATCACAGTTTAGCCCTTGTCAAACTCGCTCAAATCCTTACACTTGACCATTTCCCTGCTTCTAACACATCAACTTTGAGGACAAAAAGTTCACTTGTACACTGATAGCATTTTACTACCCCTTACTATCAATATTTTGACATTTCGGCATTAGCAGATAGTTATCGACCTATGTTTCTGAACTTATGGACTAGCAATATCAGCTAACATTTTTGAAGCGCTAAATTACAACGCTGCACAAACCATACGCCGAAACCTGGCAAGTCTGTTATCATTGGACTCAGCAACAATTCAGGAGTCTAAGGAGTCTCGTGAAAACAAGTCAACCACACCCAAAGTAATAAGCATTTGGGGAAAGAATTCTCCACTAGGTGGCGCTGTTTCGAAACTTCTCAGGCTCCTTCAGGGCATCGTGGTGATGACCCATACCGAGTTTTGTAACAATCCGTTCAAGTGTTCATAAAAAAACAGCATTTTTGCACATAATTCAAAATGGCCGATTGGATGTTTAGATTGGATATCAGTCGACTCAGCATGACATCCCAAATGTAACGAATCATCTTCTATGATATTAGGACAATCGGTTCAGAAGTTATAAGCAAAAATAGCCATTTTTTCGTATCTCTGGACCAGTAGGTGGCGCTGCGCCGAAATGCAGCATGTTGCAACATGGACCAAGTTTGGTTTGAATACAATAAAGCATTACAGAGATATAGCTTTAAGTGTATTTTCGCAATTAAAATGCAATTAGCACTGACGCATCAACACTGACTCAACAATGATTACATGCTATCTGGGTTATGTTAATCATTTTTCTGGATTATCTTTCTCCAGGTAATTAAGCAATTTCTGGGTTAGTTTGTTATTTTGGCCACACTTTCCCCTGAAGCCATCAACCCTATTTTCATTATTATTCTTTTTACTTTTGGTATTTCTGTTATGGTTATTGTTACTTTTGTGCAGTTTTTTACTCTTTTTATCTTTAAAATAAATGTTAAAATTGGTTGAATTGGTGGTTGTGTTGTTGTTTCTGAGACAGAAGTTTGGACATCATCGTTCTCTCTATGTTTTTTTTTTTTTTTTTTTTTTTTTTTTTAGAAAACTTGTTCTTCTTTACTTTGTTACCAGCTCCTCAACCCTAGATGGGTAGCTGTAACACTATACCTCCTCCTCATTGTAAATGATCAAGAAACATGCAATACAACATGCAATGCTGTAGTAATTTATTAACGAAGAAAGGAAATATAAAGAGGGGTAAATACACAACCCCTGAAAAAAAAAAAACATTTCAAACCTTGAATGTGCACTGAAAATTATCTTTTATCTTAAGGATAAAAGGTGCATAGGTAAAATGAAAGAAATGCAATATTAGTATTGCTCAGAAAAGAGTAGTTTGGTATTTCGCTTGTAGGATCAGTGGACTGTGGTATAGCATCATCTCATTCCACTCAATCTGGCAATGAAATCAGAAAAAAAGAATTAAGATAATGTACACATAGTATAAATACAACAAATATCTACACACTTGGGGTGGGGGGGGGGGGGGGGTCGATACAGCACAGTATCGCAATACTTTGTGTGGGGATATTGTATCGATACAAGGACGGCAAGTATCAATATTTTCAGGAACTGAATTTCAGCTAGTATTGTGCAAAATTTTTACGTAAGCTCCGCGCTATAAACGCGGGAAATAATAATAATTTTAAATATTTCTTTCAGACTGTAATATCACAAACTAGAGTGCATCACTCTTACTCACACACATGTGCGCAGTGAGCTGTGTGGACTGTTTTCTGAACGTGTACTGTCCATGTGTCCGCGTTAGTTACGTGTTGATTTGACACGCAAGTGCAAGCCAGCTGCGCACTGCAATACAACAGAACTTCGCTTGCAATTACAATTAAAGAAGCACTCTATATTATACGCCATATGTACACTGTCAGCGCACTCATACAGCGCAATAGGCTTGCTGCGATTGTCGGTGTTCAGTTGCAAACGCACCGTCGTTTTGACTGTTTTTATAGTAGTAAAAAACATTTAGTTCAGTTAGAGAACAGACTCTACAGTTAAAAACTGAACATGCAGTGTGAGCCAAACGAGAGTCGCAGCCAAGCCTGTGGCACTCCTCTCAGAAACTGAAGCCTACGCGCCTCGATCGCCCCCTGGTGGTTGGTCCCAGTATAGCTCCTAAACCCCACCTCTCCATGTATTACAATGGACGCGAGACAAACTAAACAATTCAATTGCACGTTTCCTAAAGATGGTTTCTGTCATTTCAGGCAGTTTTTATCACGCTGGTTTCATTTCAAGTGTTCGTTTTTTAAATAAGTTTAGTTTTAGTGAGTTATTTGATGCTATAAAAACAGGGGGTGTGACGTCATGATTGACAGCTGAGATTGAGTGCTTCTCTGAGTGAAGTTGTCACTGAGGCACTAACTGACTTTTTTTGGGAGGAGAGCTTTACTTTCTACATGTTCATAACTGTTTATTTCACACCAACATAATGAATTGTTCTGCATCTGTGAGAGTGTCGCACCTCTACTTCCTGCTCTTTACTGCGCAACTCCCGTCCCGAGATCACTACAAGATGTCAGCGCCGTGTGCGGGCCTCTGAAAGCTTCAACTCTCCTCAGCGGAAGTCAACGAAGTTGCGTCATCCATATTTTTTTACGGTCTATGGTCGCAGCACAGACCAGCAGCTGAGTCAGATTTCATTCATCATGAGAGTGAGAAGCTGACTGACAAGACAACGATGGAAGATTGGATTTCAACGGGAACTGTAAAAGCGCCTATTTAAGTGAGTTTGTCATTGTACTGTTTTGTTGTTGTATTTTTCATTAAGAATGTCAATGAACCCGCCATTCAAGCAATAGCCGCCCCCAAATTTGGTGCCAATTCTAAAGTGAAAATCAACTTAATAACCAACCATTCATAATGGCCGTATTAAAATGTTTTTGCAATACTCAGCATAACGCCATTATCGTGGCTTAAGTATTGCGATACTATTCGTAGGGCGATTCCTCTGGCGATTCCCACCCCTACTACACACCATGTCCTTTTATCGCTTACCTGCAAACACCTCGACCTCACACAGTGTGAGATATTCATTGCGCCCAGGGACAAAAATGTTGACATATCGACCCTTAATAGGCTTAAACTCAAATGTTTTTGTCTCTCCAAGTGGGATGGACACAACAGTTGCAGCCCTGTGAAGACACACAGTAACAGAGATAGAGATGGGCGTATCAAAACGGCATGAAGCATACTTACTTCTGTCTAAGGCAACTTTGTAATAAAATGATTTTTATCTTATTTGCTAATTTTCTAACCATTTGTATAAGTATTAAGAGAGAGAGACAATACTTACAGCTCATTATTGTTGCCATTATTTTCCAGGCTGTTGCCGATACGGATCTGAGCACCATTTATCCTCTCTGCACAACAATCTCGATTAGAGATGCTAACTCTGGTTACCGCGTAGACTTCCAACAGGTCAACTCTCCACCAGGCATCCCTGTCCGCTTTAGTATGACTACATGACCCATGAATGTAATTTGAATCCCTGTTGCCATCAACAGCATTTTGAGCAGCTGTTAAATAATCGTATGTGGAAGACTGGACAGCTGTGGCTCGAAAAGCAAGATTCCCTGTTTAACATAAAATAATAAACAAAAACTTTTTTTTAAAAGTTACATTCCCAATATAATAGGCAAAATAATGCTAAGCTATGTAATCCAAATGATTATTACACGGCTCTCTGGAATACTTGATTCTGATTGGTCAGTCGTGATATTCTGAGGTCAGATATTTCCAGATAATGAGCATCATCAATAGCAACGCTGTATAACAGATAGCTCATCCGGTTTCTGAAGCCGGTCTTTCTTTGATGTTTCTTGTATCACACCGCGGACCCGCTCTCTCTCGTTTCATTCAAACATAACTGGTATACTAACTAAAACAGAAATACAACATTATAAAAACTATATAGATATTAAAAAACAAACAAAAAAAGGGAATTGAGCTCTTTCGAGTATGTTTGCGCTTGAATGATCAAAAACACAATGATGTCAAAATGTAAGCTTTGACGTGTATTCAAGTAACCATTGGTTATGTATTGCTTAAATGCTCAATTAATGCTTTACAATTTAACTAAACTCATTCGATTTTAGTCGACTAAATCTAGACTAAAATAAAAACAATTCAGGTGACTAAAATATGACTAAAACTAAATGTTATTGTTATTGCTGGGTTTTTGCACTTACGCTGCCCTATTCAACCATAGTCTCATTTTGATTTGAGTCCCGTCTCTGGCGTGATGATCTTTCGAATATTCCTATTTAATCGACGTGTCATCCTCAATAAACACATCTCCGGCACGGCGTGGCGTGATGCCTCCGATCTTTCGAATATTCCGATCTAATATGACTTCTGACCTGTAAGGTTGCCAGAATAATAATAATACACTGTTAATTGGCCAGAGGAGAACTGGCACCTCGACTGAGCCTGGTTTCTCTCAAGGTTTATTTTTCTCCATTATGCCCCTGATGGTCGCCTTTGGCTTGGCTTGCTCAGTTGGGGACACAATTTTCAACTAAATATCCAAATATATTTAATTACTAAACTAAATAAAATACATCAACTAAATTACTGATCTGCCCACATTGTCACTATATGATAAATGAAATGAGCTGATGACATCACCGTTTTCTCCAGAGTGGCTGTACAGTCGAATTCTGTTGCATTATTTTCCTGTTTAACACTGTGAAGCTGCTTTGAAACAACCTGCATTGTAAAAAGTGCTGTATAAATGGAGTTGACTTGACTTGACTTGAGCCATACGACTCGGTTAGTTGCTCATTAGGAGAAGCATCTGGACAGTGAAGGAGCGTGAGCCGTAAGTGTTTTTCTGAATACTCAGTTCTGTTGTGTTGCTTGGTGTATTACTCATTGGATTCATTTTGATTTTGTACTTATTTATAATTTATACTGTTATAGTAAATTGTATTTAGGCATTTATTTATTAAGCATGTTTGCGCTGGCGCAGAAGCGTCCAGCCCTTGTGTTCAACCTCCTCAACTCCACCGGTAAGGCACTTAAGTATCTTATTTTCCCTTTCCTCCTCCACCTTCCTCTCCCACTTCCTTTCCTCTGACTTACCTTGTGCTTTCAGTACATTCCCGTTGTCTCTCAACCACGCTCCACTATAACATGCAGAAGGCAGCACGACACTGCGTCCTATGCCTTCCTCCGCTAATGCTTCTCCCTCTTTTTCTGTGTGTCTATGGAATTGACTTCATTACAGCCTTTGTTACTCAATCCACTCTCAATATATTGGCCTTGACTGAGACCTGTATCCGTCCAGAAGACTCCGCAACCCCTGCTGCTCTCTCTAACAACTTCTCTTTCTCTCACACCCCTCGCCAGACTGGGAGGGTGGAGGCACAGGTCTTCTCATTTCTAAAAATTGGAAATACTCAATCCATCCCTCTCCATGCAATAACAACTCGTTTGAATACCATGCTATTACAGTTACAACTCCTGTTAAGATCCATATTGTAGTCATTTACCGCCCCCCATGTCAATTGGGCACCTTTGTAGAGGAGCTGGATGTGCTACTGTCCTCATTCCCAGAGGATGGCAGCCCACTTGTAGTCTTTGGCGATTTCAACATTCACCTAGACAAACCTTATGCTACAGATTTCCACTCCCTCCAGCCTAATTTGATCTCAAACAGCTCATCACTTCACATACAAATCTGGCAACTAATTTGACCTCATCTACACACGCAACTGCATTACAAATAACATTTAGGTGAAACCTCTACACATCTCAGATCATTTCTTCATCACATTTAATTTACAACTTCCTACTTGTGCACCACCAGTCCCTCTACCAGTTACTTTCAGACGAAACCTGCGCTCACTTTCTCCTTCTCATCTCTCCTCTGTTGTGTCATTCTCTCTTCCCTCATCCACGCAATTCTCATGGATGTAAACACTGCAACAGAAACTTTATGTTCTACTTTAACTTCTTGGCTAGATAGTATCTGTCCTCTATCTTCTAGGCCAGCATGCCCTACTCCCTCTAACCCTTGATTATCTGATGTTCTTTGTGAACACCGGACTAAACTCAGGACAGCAGAGAGAAAATGGCGCAAATCAAACAACCCGGCTGACCTGAGTAAGTATCAATCTCTGCTCTCATCCTTCTCAGATGACGTCCATGTGGCTAAATCTTCATATTTCCACAACAAAATCAACAGTACCTCAAACACATGCAGACTTTTCAGAACATTCAACTCTCTCCTCTGTCTTCCTCCACCACCCCCACCACCTCTTTATCTGCAAACGATTTTGCCCATTTCTTCACTGATAAAACAACAACTATCAGCAGTCAGTTCTCACCTCGACACGCACAGGATTTTGGATCAGCCACATCCACAGCCGGAAATCTTCTCTCCTCCTTCACTCACTCACTGAGGTAGAAGTATAACTTCTCTTCTCCAGCTATCCTACCACCTGTCCTCTAGATCCCATCCCCTCACACCTTCTACAAGCCATTTCTCCTACACTCCTACCAGCACTCACACACACATCATCAACACATCTCTCTGCACTGGCATTTTCCCTACCACACTCAAGCAGGCTCAGATAAACACATCACTTGTAGATAGCTACAGATCTGTTTCTCTCCTACCATTTGTAGCAAAAACACTTGCTTGAACGAGTTGTTTTCAACCAGGTTTCATCTTTCCTCTCACAGTATAACCAGCTGGACATCAACCAATCAGGTTTCAAAAGGGGCCACTCAACAGAGACTGCATTACTGTCAGTCACTGAAGCCCTGCGGATTGTGAAAGCTGAATCCAAATCATCAGTCCTCGTCCTCGTCCTCGTCCTCCTTGATCTATCAGCTGCATCTATTACACTACATCACTGAGATCCATCATACAGACACATGGCTTCTCATACCATTGCTATGCTGATGACACACAGCTCAACCTTTCATTTCTACCAGATGATCCCACAGTCTCCCTGGGAAGGCGTCCAGGAGGCATCCGATATAGATGCCGGAGCCACCTCAGTTGGCTCCTCTTGATGTGGCTCTACTCTGAGCTCCTCCGTAGTGACCGAGCTTCTCACCCTATCACTAAGGGAGCACCCAGGGAATATAGGGAATAGAGGAATATATATATATATATATATATATATATATATATATATATATATATATACAGTAAATATATATAATTAGGGATGCAACAATACAGTTAGTCCACGGTTCAATACATACCTCGGTTTTTAACCATGGTTTTCGGTTCGGTTCTGTGTTTGTTTCGGTTCGGTTCTGATGGCTTGTCACATCAGTTTTTTGCTATTCTATTCTTAGGCGACAGGAACAGCAAGAGGTTAAGGAGGAAAAAAACTATTTTTTCCTCTCAATCATAATGCAAACCTCCAAGAAGTTATATAAGTTGAGAAAAATACTGTATATCACCAAAAGGTGGCCTCCCACAGATCATCCACTCAGAGTGCCTCCTGTATGTAAATAAGTGCCCTCCTTTACAGATGTTTAGAACCTATTCAATCACAGATTCTGATTGCCCATTTGTGACCCCCTTGAATGAGGGACCAAAATCTAATTATAATCTCAAAAACCACCATTTGTGGACACCTAGATGACTAAGACTGACGAGTTTGTAAAAGAGATCGTAAACCCGGCCGGTGCGAAACTCTAAAACGTTATTGGAATCTTGAATTCTGAGTATAACATAAGATAAACGATTTAAATTGAAAGATAAAATATAAATCTAAAGTTAATGATTAACAAAATCTTTTAAAACCTTTTCATTAATGGAGTCAGATGAAACAAAGAGGTAAATGCCTACAAAGAAATGCATTTAATTTAATCATGTTGTGTTGTGTTGCACAAAAGGAAAGACAGTAGAACACAGATACACCTTCCCCATGCCATTGGACGCAGAGAATTGGACCAGTGGGCGGCTTACAGTGATTAACCGCTCAGAATAAAATATTCCACAGAGTTGTGTAATAATTTGCGATAACAATCGTCTTGATGTACATTATCCCTAAGAATATTATATACATGTTACTGACAACATTCAAAGTAATGAAGAACACTCACTTGGAACACAAGTGTACGATGGGCTGTACTTTTCTGTTAATAAAATAATAACAGTTATACGCACATTAATAATAAGTATATAAACAAATTCTATCACAGTTTTCTTCTCTCTCTGTCCCTTACCTCCAAACACCTCGACCTCACACAGAGTGAGATATTCATAGCGCCCAGGTATAACAATGTTGACATATTGGCCAATAACAGGGGCAAACACAAACGTTTCGGTGCCATCAGGAGCAGTGAGAATAATTGCAGCCCTGCATATACACAAAGAACAGTGTTAAAATGAAAATCAGAAGACTCACAACACAATACACACATCTAACAAATTCAATTAAACTGTATTGAAATAAAACGGTTTTGTACAGCACTCAATGTTTTATATTGCATTGCTACAAGAAACAATGGTCTAAACTAATGTCTAATAAAAATCTGAATAAAATATGTAAGGAATAATTGATGATGGGCCATTGAATTATTCGAAAAATAATGTACACTGGAGGTGGTAATGCGGCCACGATGTAAAGTGGTGTGCATTATTTTTTCATATTTCAGAGATTCAGAGAGATATAAGTACGTGTATTGCCTCAGTCTGTTCGGCACCATCTCTACTAATATTGAAACTGTAAGTTTATCTACTCAAGAAGTATGCCAAATGTAATGTAGCTTTTAGGGCTGGACCCGAATATTCAAATATTCATGAATATTGCAATATTGGTATTCGATTTTCAATTTTGGGATTTTTTTTTTTTTTCGCACACCTGGCATCCCCCTCAAAACGGTTCTCATTCATGCTTGAAAATGTTTACACTATTAAAGGGGTGATGAATTGAGAAATCAACTTTCCCTTGAGAAAAGTTTTTGATATATAAAAGGTCATGGTAATATAAGAATATCCTGTAAGTTTCAGAGCTGAAAAGTTCCTTGTTAGTCAAAAAGCTTTTATAGACACCAGGCCCAGCAAACGATCAATCTCAGAATGTGCCCGGCTATGATGTTGTGAAGCACCGCCTCAACAGAAGAAGAACAACGCCTGATTCTGTAGCCCCGCCAACCGACTCGTGCCACTAACATGACAGCTAGAGCAGCATAGAGCTAAACAACATCAAATTTCTAAGCAGTAAACATACCACATAAGCTTTTCGGATTCTGATTTTTAAGCATTCGGATTCCAATATTATGAATGCATGGATGAACTTTATTTTTAATGAATATCCAGCTCACACTCATGTTCATTTAAACACGGATTCGTTTGTAAACAAGAGACTGGATTTGCAGACAGGATGAGATTACATGAACGAATGAAGCGACACACTAATGTGAGTAAAAAATATTTTTTTATATGTGATAGTATTGCATTGGTAAAGATCGTATGATATCTATGGATTATGTGTACGTGTTTAACAGAACATACCTTAGCACGCTGTCACAGGCTGGAGAATACTTTATTTGTGGTGTTCTTGGCTCATTACTGTCTTAATGTGCGTTGTTCACTCTCTTGACTCAATATTTGAAGGGCGCATGTGTGTGTGTGTATGGTTCGCTGTTATATTCATCGATCGGGCGGGCCAAGTAACGTTAATAAAAAAATATCATCCCCTAAATCGCGGGTGGATGAGAGATGAATCATTGTGTTTGTTTGATAAAGGCATTTTTTGAGCCCTGGCTGTGGGCTGGGGGTGATTCATTCCGGTTGCCGTTTGCCACACGCTTGCACTGACAGGGGGAGCAGAAGCTCATTAAATATGCTAATCTTATACAATCCTAGCAGTGGGTGTTTACTTCCAAGTCTTCAGTGCGGCACGCCCATCAAAACCGAGCGTGTCTTGAGAGAGCCTCAAAACCAGGGCAGAAAATAGCCTATTACTTATTCATTATGATGTTTTTGAATGTAAAAACCACGCGAACGCAATTAGTTGACCTCAGACAACAGTATAATTGTTTTTTTAAAAGCCAGTTCATGACGCCTTTAAATCTGGCTAAATATTTTATATTACTCTTTTATATTATTTTTTTCTTATATATTAAAGTCCCTGTAAAGTCAAAACTAAACATGTGTTCTGAGTTTCTCACACCACAGATAAATGTGTTATTAACCACCCAGCCAAATTTGAATCATAAAAAAATCCGGGAAGTACATAAAATAGCTTATCTAAAACCTGAAAAAATGAGCAGCATTCTCTGCTCTCAAACGCTGGGGTGTGTCCGCTGTCGGCGCCGAAACCACGCCCACTCGCGGGACAGCGGCAGTAGCACACAAGACAACACTCACTGATCACGAGCGTCTATGATCACGACGCACCAGATGTCGGTGGGACGGGAGGATGACGGCCTGGGCGGGGGATAGTCGGTTCTGCAGCGGATTATCAGTGAATCCCAGTTGTCTCCGGTGAAAGTTTGTAAAACGATCCGGTGTAAAGTCACTGCAGAGGTAGGTGTCGGTGATGATCCTCAGCTCTCTCCATCAAGGGTGCTGTTCACAAAATTAATCCACCTCTTCATCGTTTTTGTTTTGTAAGCTGTTATGCAAGTTGTTGACTATAGTAACTACACTCTTAAAAATGATGTGTTAAAAATTAACACAAAATATGTGTAAAAGGATTCGTAACACATGTTGTGTTACTACAGACACATGATGTGTAAATATTGTGTTCAACTGTTTACACAATTACTGTGTAAAACATGTAGTAGTACATGTTTATATAAAAGGCATATTTTCTGTTGCAAATACTCAACAAGCTGTGACAACTTTTACAATTGGATTAATTTGTCATGTTGCAAATTTTAACTCGCTGGGGAGAAACAACTACTGTTTGGGCTACGGGAATATCCTTGCTGCGCCTGCGCAGTGGCGTTCTTTTCCAACCGAAGCTTGGCCAGCCGTCAGTGCGTCTGTCTGCCTCAGGTGAGTGAATTTAAATAAACTAGTAAATATTTCTCCGTATACAACATTTTCTGATGCTTTTCATTTTTTCATTTCTAGGCTGGTTCTGTAGGCTGGTTCTGTAGGCTGGTACCAGTGTGACGTCTTTGCTTATAGAAGGCATACAACTCTCCAAAGTCATCTCAGCCGCAGCTGGTTTCTGATGATTGTTTTGAAATGCTTATTTTTCTATTAACATTACTTTTTTACAGTTAATTACATGTTAAAACCAGTAAAAATGCTAAATAAACAGTATGTGAACAGTATTCAATGCTTCAGTGTGATTTCATAAGTGTACATATTGTATTCTAATCTAGCCTTTTCAATATTTTATAGTAAAAAATAAATACATCTATAACACACAGTTGTGTTAGATGTGTACAAAAAGTACACATTAATGTGTTTACTAAAGTAACACATTTGTGTGTGTATTTTCACAACACATATTCTGTGTTGTATTTAACACAACATGTGTTGTCCCTGAGCACACTCAGAACATGTGTTGAAAACAACACATGTTGTGTTGTTTTCAACACATTTGTTTTAAGAGTGTAACAGTACTAACAGTAACTCGCGATCGAACTGATGCGAATGTGCTCTAGTTATGATCGTGTTAGGGGAGGAGTCAGGCTCGGTGGCTCCAGTGCGTCATCGAGCCACCGTTTTAGCCCCGCCCAGAAAATCCTGAACACAGCAACGGTGAAAAACTGTTTAACGGTCTAACTTCTGAATTCAGTACTTCATAGTTCACAGTCTTTGTAATGTGTTTCAGCAATACATTTCTAACATTTATAATGTGTTTAGAAACAAATCTCAGAATTGCCTTTACAGGGACTTTAATATATGTATACTTCAATTTCTGCGTCCGGACGCATCTTGTGCACGTCGTGTCTGCACAGCTTTCAAAGGCTGGATACCAAATGGCACCCTAAACCCTCGCAGTCTTCCTCTGAGTCCAAACTTTTGTGATGTAATGCCGCTTTGACTGTCATGTAAAGTCCTCTGTGGTCCTGTCCCAAATAAACCCTCACGGTCTTCTTCTGAGTCTTTCACAACATATTGCCGCTTTGACAGCTGGGAAGAAGGCCACTGCGTAAAGGCTGAAAGGCCCTGTCCCAAATGGCACACTTCATGTGCACTTTCGGTCTTGTGGACTTACAATGGTCCGTTAAGTCCACGAGTCCGCAGGGTGTCACATTTGTCATTTTAGACCTCAAAGCACCCTGCCGAGACCTAAAATGACAAATGGGACCCCCTGCGGTCTCGTGGACTTAACGGACACGCGCACGCAGCGGCTCGTTACCATCATAACCATTGTATGGGGGTGGGAGAAGACCCACCTTTACGAAAATTAACTATCAAATCAAAATCAAAATCAAATCACTTTATTGTCACACAGCTATATGCACAAGTGCAACAGCAGGTGAAATTCTTGGTGCAGTTCCGAGCAACATAGCAGTCACGACATGACATGTACAACATTTAAAGCAGCATCAGATTACACATCTGATGCGCACACAATTACTCACAGCACAGTATACACTACAATAAACAATAAATAATTTACACAATGTGAGTGTAGTTCTCACAGCTTTAACCAATATACACATACTTACAATATACATATACTTTAAACAATATACACTAAACATACATTAAACAGTATACATTAAGCTATAATAATAATAATATACAATGTACAGTATACATTATTATTCACAGTAGAGATCCAATTATGTACAATAGGTGCTATATGATAAATGATAAATAATAAATGATACATAAATGTGTATATAATGTGTGTGTATCTACAGTGGGTTGTGCGGAGTGATATTCTGTCCAGTGTGTGTTATGATCCTGATGGATCAGGAGTTAAGTAGTCTGATTGCTTGTGGGAAGAAGCTGTTCTGGAGTCGGCTGGTGCGTGTTCTGATGCTGCGGTACCGTCTGCCTGATGGGAGCAGTGAGAGCAGCCCATGGTTCGGGTGGCTAGAGTCTCTGATGATCCTCTGAGCTCTCTTCACACACCGCCTGGCGTAAATGTCCTGGAGGGAGGGAAGCTCACCTCCGATGATGCAGCTGGCCGTGCGCACTACCCTTTGCAGGGCTTTGCGGCTGCGGGCGGTACTGTTGCCGTACCAGGTGGTGATGCAGCCAGTCAGCAGGCTCTCGATGGTGCAGGTGTAGAAGCGTGTGAGGATGTGGCGGTTCATTCCAAACCTCCTCAGCCGTCGCAGGAAGAAAAGGCGCTGATGAGCCTTCTTCACAACGGCCTCGGAGTGGACGGACCATGAGAGTTCCTCTGTGATGTGGACACCGAGGAACTTGAAGCTGCTGACTCTCTCCACCGGTGCTCCATCGATGGTGATGGGGCGGTGTTCTCTCTCATTCCTCCTGAAGTCGACCACCAGCTCCTTGGTCTTGCTGACGTTGAGGGAGAGGTTGTGCTCCTGACACCACCGTGTCAGAGTGTGCACCTCCTCTCTGTAGGCTGTTTCATCATTGTCAGTGATGAGACCTACCACCGTCGTATCGTCAGCAAACTTGATGATGGTGTTGGAGCTGTGGGTAGCCACACAGTCATGTGTGTACAGGGAGTACAGGAGTGGGCTGAGAACACAGCCCTGAGGGGCTCCAGTGTTGAGAGTCAGTGGTGAGGAGATGTTACTGCCCATTCTGACCACCTGGCGTCTGTTTGACAGGAAGTCCAGGATCCAGCTGCATAACAGGCTGTTTAAGCCTAGAGCCCGGAGTTTCATGTCAAGTATGGAGGGCACAATGGTGTTGAATGCTGAGCTGTAGTCCACAAACAGCATTCTCACATACGTGTTCCTCTTTTCCAGGTGGGAGAGAGCAGTGTGTATTGTTGATGAAATGGCATCATCAGTGGAGCGGTTTGTGCGGTATGCAAACTGCAGTGGGTCCAGTGAGGGGGGGAGAACAGAGCAGATGTGGTTTCTGACTAGTCTCTCAAAGCATTTACTGATGATGGGGGTCAGAGCAACAGGACGCCAGTCGTTTAAGCAGGTGGTTTTTGACTGCTTAGGTACAGGCACAATGGTGGACGTTTTGAAGCATGTGGGGACCACAGACAGGGAGAGGGACAGGTTAAAAATGTCCGTGAAAACTCCAGCCAGTTGGTGCGCGCACGCTCTGATCACACGGCCGGGAATGCCGTCTGGACCCGCAGCTTTACGGACGTTCACCCGCCGGAAGGATCGGGTTACATCCGCGACAGATACGGAGAGTGCACTAACCTCTGTATCTTCAGCCGCGAGCTCTCTCTCCGCGAGGGCGGTGTTAGTTCCCTCAAAGTGAGCATAGAAGGTGTTGAGCTCGTCCGGGAGAGAGGCAGCGGTGTTCACAGTGGAGTTTGTGTTCCCTTTATAGTCCGTGATGGTGTTAATTCCCCTCCACATGCTTCTGGAGTCGGTGGTGTTGAACTGTCCTTCAATCTTGTCCCTGTACTGCCGTTTTGCTGCTCTGATGGTTTTCCGGAGGGCATAACTTGCTTGTTTATGCTCCTCCGCGTTACCGGAGTTAAAAGTGGAGGACCGCGCATTGAGTGCCGCGCGAACATCCCCGTTTAGCCACGGCTTCTGGTTAGGGTACAGCCGTATTGTTTTGGTCGGAACAACGTCATCTACGCACTTCCTGATGAAACACGTTACGCTATCAGCGTAGACCTCGATGTCGTCATCAGAGGCCGACCGGAACATCTCCCAGTCCGCGTGATCAAAACAGTCCTGTAGCATAGAATCTGATTGGTCCGACCAGCACTGGATGGTTCTGAGGGCGGGTGCTTCCTGTTTGAGTCTTTGCCTATATGCGGGCAAAAGGAGGATGGACGCGTGATCTGATTTGCCGAATGGTGGGCGTGGGAGTGATTTGTATCCATCCTTGAAGGGGGAGTAACAGTGGTCTAAAACACGGTTCCCTCGCGTGTTGAAGCTAACATGTTGGTGGTATTTAGGTGCGATGCGCTTGAAGTTGGCTTTGTTAAAGTCTCCGGTCACAATAAACGCAGCCTCAGGATGCGCGGTTTCCTGCTCACTCACTGTCCTATACAGTTCCTTTAGTGCCCGGTCTGTGTCGGCTTGCGGGGGAATATACACAACTGTGATGATGACCGCGGTGAATTCCCTCGGTAGCCAGAATGGTCGGCACAGAAACATGAGAAATTCCAGATCAGGAGAACAGAAAGACTTGATAGAATGTACGTTCCTCTGATCACACCAGGATCGGTTGAACTATGCTTTTATTACAGTAAAAGTGTAGTAACCATGGTTCATTTTCGTAAAGGGCACTCACTTTTTAAGACCAATGATATTGGACCCACTCACTTTTAACGTCTCTAATTCAGTGCATGTTTGTTCATTTACCCCTAACCAATGAAAACATTATTAATAAACACACGTTAGACGTTTTATTTCAATGTTTTGAATATTTTCTTGTATTTTCCAATTTGATATATGATGGGAAAAGAGAGTAAAGCGAGTTCAGTAAAAGGTGGATTCGAACCTCAGGTCGATTTGCATCAAAACTTTCTGCCTAAGGTACTCTGTACCTTAACCTCTACACTACTGCTGCTGTATATATTTTGGTGTGTTCTGTCATTTTGACTGTCCCAACCAAACGTTTTGTAAGCAAGGCAGGTTATTTGCACTTAACTTAATACATTTTTCTGGGGGAGGACCCACCCACTTTTTTTTTTGCTTCCGGCATCCGTGGTGTCTGTACTGTATGTGTTTGCGTTTGAGAGGGAGAGCTAGCGGGAGAAACCATACATAGCCGAATAAAAAGTTATTTTGTGGCAGATAACATGGAAACAATTTGTCGTTTTCATCCTATTGTTTACTGTTTATTTGCTCGGTCAGTGTCTTTGTGGGTTTTGGTTCTTTTACTGTTGTTGGCTGTAAGGATCTTTGAAATAACTGAAATCATTTGACAAAGTGATATGGAACTGTAATGCGGTCAAGACCTGCAGGAACTACTTTAGCTGTGCACTTCCCTGAAAATAACTGTACACCTTAGAATGATCGTCAACCAATCAGATTCAAGCATTCAATAGCCCCTAGTATAAGTTTAAGCAAAGTTGGGTGGACCAGGTATTCTCATTTTTTAAGGTATTTTACAAATGCAATGAATTGGTTAGGCAGGTTTACAGCATTACGGATGGGTGTCTCAACTGTACTGTTCCAACTGTACCCGTACCCCATAAATATGACCTACTTATGGATGTTAATAATTATTAATATTTTAGTAGACAAGTGAAGGAAATTCTTTTCAGCCCTCAGTTTTGGTGTGATAATGGAAAAAGCAAAAAGTGTACCAACTGTACTCGGTCTACCCTTCATCTCCATGGCTGTGGCTCGCTGAGTGGTTGGTTTGTGGAGGAGGTACAATTTTGCCTTGCGTTTTATTAAACCAGATTGAACATCATAAACATGGGAAGATGATAGAGAAATGTAAACATTTCTTACCGCTCATTGTTGTTTCCGTTGTTGTCCAGCCTGCTACCAATACGAATCTGAGCTCCTCTAAGTCGATCTTTGCAACAGTCTCCACGATTAGTGATGGTAACTTTGCTTACACTGTAGACATTTCCAAGATCAACTCTCCACCATGGGTTCAACTCCCCTTTAGTGTGAGTGCATGAGCCCTTTGCGTAATTTGAGTCTCTGTTTCCATCTACTGCATGCTGAGCTTCACCCTGTGAGTAGCCTAAGGACGACTGCACAGCCATGGCATTAAGAGCAAGATTCCCTGTTCAATATGATATGAAATCGACAAAAAAGGATAAGACTTTTTCAAAGCATTACAAATAAATAAATAAATCACAAGTTTTGAATTACAATATTTCAGCCTAAAATTATAATAAATGTATCTGATTGATATGTAATGATACACAAAGGTTATAGATTTTTAAATACAGGCATTTTTATTAAACGTACCTATAGATTGAGCGATGCACATCCCAGTAAAAAGTGTTAGAAACAAAATCACACATACGGCCATCCTGAAGACACAACAACACATCACCTCATCTCAGCATATGAAGGACTTGAAGTCAGTGTAATGTGACTAACCTGCCTCTGTTCTTTGGATTTTAAATGCTTTTGCTGAATTTGCTCTATATTTAACTTGTATACTTTTTAATTTATATTATTATATATATAACTTATATTAATCAAAAATAAACTGAAAATAAGTGCATGTTTGTGAGGGGTAGCTGATATTTTAATTGCCATCAAAGCTTGCAAATTATTCATCATGTGAAATAGGCAGAGTTTAAAAAACATGTAGAGAATTATTCATCATTGTGCAACACAATTTGGGTACCACATGACAAGGCAACTTACACTGCTTGACTAAATCGTGAAAAAGGAGTGAAGGGTTTTTTTTTTTTGTTGATGCTTTGAGCTCATTGTGACTTCTCTGAAAGTTGGATAAAGCACGGATATGAGCAAGGGCATGACACGTGAGTGACCGATTGTCATGGAAAATCAGGTAATGTACTGAAATGTATCTCGTCTCTTTGAATTTTAAATCTAGATTTATACATACACATTACCCCATGACAACCTCTATGTGAACACACTTGTCCAATGAAAAAGTGCAGGGCACAGATTCACGTTTTATTAAAAGTTCAGGAAAAACATCCCCTGCCTGTATAACCCCCATGATACTCTGACATTTTGGTTAGCTAAAACTAAAACCAAAAAGAAAAAAAACATTGAAAGTGCATTTGAATACTTTAGAATACTGATCCAAATAATGATTCCTTTAGAAGGATTTGGAGTCATTAATAGTGGGTTATCATGATCTTCACTTTAGAATTAATTATACATTACTCACATTAAAGGTGCACTATGTAACTTTTCCGTCCACTAGAGGTCACCTGTTCAAAACAAAGGCGTAGTTTGATGAATCTTGGGACATGTGGTCTTCACCTCACAGCCGGGGGAAAAGAATCGGGATAGGACTCTGCAATTATTAACGTTTCTGTAGTATGAAGCAGAGCGGGACCGAGTGTTGTGGAGCTGAGTAAGGCCGCTGGAGCGATGGTTAATAAAATGAAGGCAACACACGCCTCGCAAGCGGCGGGACTTTTATTATGACACAGTCGCCGGCGCCACTTCCGCTTTTCCGGTCATGAGTATGAGGTAACGCAGCTCTGTTTATCATATTAGATACATCTGAGTGTGTTGAAAATAAAGTTATGACGTTACTCTGTGCGTTCTCTCGGCGGCTGCTATGACACTTGTTCACACTGCAGTAAGAGTAAAGTGTTTCTGATAATAAAACCGGAAAACGAGGGTAATGCAGATATGACACAATCGACAGGCGACTTCCTCACACGTCCCGGTTCCTTGGTTAAAATAGCAATTTCTCACGATTTACAAATCGTTGGAAACATTTGAGATATTGTAAGTACTCAACTGAACAAAATATATAACACTGGCCTAGTGGTTTTTGGATATTTTACTGACAATTTTTTACATAGTGCACCTTTAATTATGAACCTGTATACTTAGTAGTGCTCTGGGAGGTATGAAAAAATAGTAGTTACTGATAGAGAACTACCACATTTAATTGAGCGCTATTACTTACTATTACTATAATTCAAGTTTCTTGTTAGTTAATAGTTGTTACTAGAGTGTTAGTCAAGCGTTACTCTTTTTTTCCTTTTTTTGCAAATTTATAATGAAAGTGATACCTAATTGATCGAAAACTATTCAATCATTTTTTTCTTATTCCAATTATAATTTTAACCTGGTGTAGAAATTGCATAAACATTCAACTCCAGCCTGCTACCAATACGAATCTGAGCTCCTCTAAGTCGATCTTTGCAACAGTCTCCACGATTAGTGATGGTAACTTTGCTTACACTGTAGACATTTCCAAGATCAACTCTCCACCATGGGTTCAACTCCCCTTTAGTGTGAGTGCATGAGCCCTTTGCGTAATTTGAGTCTCTGTTTCCATCTACTGCATGCTGAGCTTCACCCTGTGAGTAGCCTAAGGACGACTGCACAGCCATGGCATTAAGAGCAAGATTCCCTGTTCAATATGATATGAAATCGACAAAAAAGGATAAGACTTTTTCAAAGCATTACAAATAAATAAATAAATCACAAGTTTTGAATTACAATATTTCAGCCTAAAATTATAATAAATGTATCTGATTGATATGTAATGATACACAAAGGTTATAGATTTTTAAATACAGGCATTTTTATTAAACGTACCTATAGATTGAGCGATGCACATCCCAGTAAAAAGTGTTAGAAACAAAATCACACATACGGCCATCCTGAAGACACAACAACACATCACCTCATCTCAGCATATGAAGGACTTGAAGTCAGTGTAATGTGACTAACCTGCCTCTGTTCTTTGGATTTTAAATGCTTTTGCTGAATTTGCTCTATATTTAACTTGTATACTTTTTAATTTATATTATTATATATATAACTTATATTAATCAAAAATAAACTGAAAATAAGTGCATGTTTGTGAGGGGTAGCTGATATTTTAATTGCCATCAAAGCTTGCAAATTATTCATCATGTGAAATAGGCAGAGTTTAAAAAACATGTAGAGAATTATTCATCATTGTGCAACACAATTTGGGTACCACATGACAAGGCAACTTACACTGCTTGACTAAATCGTGAAAAAGGAGTGAAGGGTTTTTTTTTTTTGTTGATGCTTTGAGCTCATTGTGACTTCTCTGAAAGTTGGATAAAGCACGGATATGAGCAAGGGCATGACACGTGAGTGACCGATTGTCATGGAAAATCAGGTAATGTACTGAAATGTATCTCGTCTCTTTGAATTTTAAATCTAGATTTATACATACACATTACCCCATGACAACCTCTATGTGAACACACTTGTCCAATGAAAAAGTGCAGGGCACAGATTCACGTTTTATTAAAAGTTCAGGAAAAACATCCCCTGCCTGTATAACCCCCATGATACTCTGACATTTTGGTTAGCTAAAACTAAAACCAAAAAGAAAAAAAACATTGAAAGTGCATTTGAATACTTTAGAATACTGATCCAAATAATGATTCCTTTAGAAGGATTTGGAGTCATTAATAGTGGGTTATCATGATCTTCACTTTAGAATTAATTATACATTACTCACATTAAAGGTGCACTATGTAACTTTTCCGTCCACTAGAGGTCACCTGTTCAAAACAAAGGCGTAGTTTGATGAATCTTGGGACATGTGGTCTTCACCTCACAGCCGGGGGAAAAGAATCGGGATAGGACTCTGCAATTATTAACGTTTCTGTAGTATGAAGCAGAGCGGGACCGAGTGTTGTGGAGCTGAGTAAGGCCGCTGGAGCGATGGTTAATAAAATGAAGGCAACACACGCCTCGCAAGCGGCGGGACTTTTATTATGACACAGTCGCCGGCGCCACTTCCGCTTTTCCGGTCATGAGTATGAGGTAACGCAGCTCTGTTTATCATATTAGATACATCTGAGTGTGTTGAAAATAAAGTTATGACGTTACTCTGTGCGTTCTCTCGGCGGCTGCTATGACACTTGTTCACACTGCAGTAAGAGTAAAGTGTTTCTGATAATAAAACCGGAAAACGAGGGTAATGCAGATATGACACAATCGACAGGCGACTTCCTCACACGTCCCGGTTCCTTGGTTAAAATAGCAATTTCTCACGATTTACAAATCGTTGGAAACATTTGAGATATTGTAAGTACTCAACTGAACAAAATATATAACACTGGCCTAGTGGTTTTTGGATATTTTACTGACAATTTTTTACATAGTGCACCTTTAATTATGAACCTGTATACTTAGTAGTGCTCTGGGAGGTATGAAAAAATAGTAGTTACTGATAGAGAACTACCACATTTAATTGAGCGCTATTACTTACTATTACTATAATTCAAGTTTCTTGTTAGTTAATAGTTGTTACTAGAGTGTTAGTCAAGCGTTACTCTTTTTTTCCTTTTTTTGCAAATTTATAATGAAAGTGATACCTAATTGATCGAAAACTATTCAATCATTTTTTTCTTATTCCAATTATAATTTTAACCTGGTGTAGAAATTGCATAAACATTCAACTCACCTGGATTTCAACAATGTATCAGCCTTACAGAAGACCTTAACAATTCAGCAGTTATCTGCTTTAAAACAAAATATTACGTTTTTATATACATAAATGGCATTATTAATATTTGTATATACACAATTGATATATATTTTTATTTATACAATATACTATTCAGATGAGGAATATTATACCTCCAAAACAATTCAAACCAAAAATGTGCTATTAAACATATATACGAATATTAATACTCACCAGCAGTCTGTGAAGAGAGTCTAGTTGAATAATATTGTGCTCAGAAATTATGCTCTATTTATTGTTGAAATAAGGCCCTCCCAACCAAATAAGTCTTATCTGATATCTGAATAAATAACAAAGGCAGATCAGGTGATTATTTTGTTATGCTGGTTGAAAGTCTCTTCACATCCTGATAGCAATCACTAAATTAAGAGGTCTAAATGTATTTATATGTATATATTTTGTCTGTGGAAGGTGTAGGACCATAAAATGTTCATCCAATTCAGTCCGAATGCAGTGGTGCGATGTCCTACCTGCCTGTCAAGCTCATTTTACCAATAGAACTTTACTTAAAATTTTCTTATACTGAAAATGTTAATTTATATACCGAGCTTCAGCGGACACATTTATAAATGTCTCTTTAACAGTGCACGGTTTATATACATGTTGCTGCTGATAGGGCTGACATTTTGACACACCCACCAAAAAAGAGAAAATGCATCTCAAACCCTGTTGCACACCATTTCCAGGAAACATGTCGTTCAACCCGGAAACCGTAGCAAAACGTTGCTTACCGGTTTGAGCTTGAACGTGCCCCTGAACTAAGAACCCACATGACTAAATGAGCCAATAACAACATGACACAAGAGACTAGGGAAGCACATGACATGAGGTGTGTTCGACATCGGCTGCGGCTGGATGGAGCCGATTGACGAGAGTTGCCATGTGCAGGCGGGGAGGAGCTGCAAACAGAGACGTGAAGTCGGACACTTTCTGCGTCCCGTAGTGACACTCGCGCTGTGTTTGCATACTTTATCAGCTGAAGTGAAATAAATGCAATATTTGGCAATGCACAGAGGTTTCAGAGATATTATTGTCATGTAATACTTTATGCACTGCTTAATACAGCGTGTGTTTGTACAAGAATAAAGTTCAACATATAAGCCTACACTATCAATGAAGTGGGGTCTATGTTTTTAATCAGTTTATTTTGATAAACATGACAATATAACATCGCGACTACATGAAAGGAGGTTTTACTGTTATAAAAAAACAGATTTGTGCGCATTAATGGAGCTGAAGGTTTTAGAATAAACAAGAAATACACGTGATCGTTGTAATGCGGTGAATCTGGTCAATCGTGAAACAGCTGTGTCGTGATCAGAGTCCGTGCAGTCTGGTGCAGCCGCTCTGTAGAAACTGCACCGGCTGTATTAGCTGGCTGCTCTTGAATCGCTCTCACGGCACTTTGTTGACATGCGTCACTGTCATGTGGCGTCGGCGCTGCCTCAAGTCGGACAAAATTTCTAACCGGCATACACTGCTTCAAGTAAGCCACCGATCGGTCTGCACATCGCTGGGTGAAGTCGAACAAGCCATTGATCTAATGAGGGCACATTGGAATCACATGACAAACAGGAACACATGACAAAACACGGAAACATGACAGTGAACATGAACCTGAAACAAAAGTTCACCCAAAAATGAAAATCTGATGTTTATACGCTTACATCTTCAGTAGAACACAAATGAAGATTACCACAATAACTCCAACCGTTGCAGTCTGTCAGTCATATAATACATGTGCATGGTAACACATGAGAGTATGAGAACTATGAGAGTAAATAAAAACAAAAAAACATGCACATTCAAATTCATATTAAACCCTGCGGCTCGTGGCGACACGATGTCTTAAGACACGAAACGATCAGTTTGTGCGAGAAACCGAACAGTACTTATATAATTTTTTACCTCTAATACGCCACTATGTCCAACATCATTCTTTGCGCAATGACTTCCGGTAAGTGAGGTCAGGACATGATTTGGGGCATAGGCATAGACATATAGCGCCGGAAGTGATCTCTCGCGCGTATCTCTACGCCATATCGTGTACATTGACCTCACTCACCGGAAGTGATTGCGCAGTGGACATAATGGTATATTTGAAAAAAATGTCTCGCACAAACCGATTGTTTCGTGTCTTAAGACATCAATGTGTTGCCAAAAGCTGCAGGGTTTAATGAGGATTTGTATGTTTTTTTACTCTCATAGTTCTCATACTCTCATCTGTTACCATTCATAGGGCCCTATGATTTCCGCGATCACGGAATCGCGGACGGAATCGCGGAAGTGGCATATTAACGCGGAATCTATTGTTAACGCAGAATTTCCCGGAATTTTACATATTTGGAATGAAATGCTGTTTTGTGTGGGAGAAGAACGTATGTCTGGGGAAAATACAGACCGGGGGAAGCAAATCTGGGCGACACAACCCCTCCCGTCATTTCAGCTCCCCCTTCAAAACAATGAAAGTATGGCGAAGCGGCTCTCCACCACTCTGCTTTCATCCATGTATGTAATCGGTGAAAAAGTTAAGAAACTCAACGCTAAGCCCTCAGTGCCGAGCAGCTCCCTCGCGGGGAGTGCTTGCTGTATTTTGCTTTTAATCTTGTTTGTATCTTGTTTTTAATGTACTGTATGGAAAATAATGTCTTAAATGAACTTGAGAGGAAATGAGATGCGCGGGACAGCGCGCCTGATCTGCTTCATGTTCAGCAGGGGTAGATCTTAAAGTGACAGTAGCACTGATAATGTCTGTCATTAATGTTCAAAGAACAACGTGACCAGAGAAGATTGTAGCTTTAATGATGATTCATCTATATTTCACTTATTATTTATGCTGTTAAGAAAGGTGTTGATAACTTTATTAAATTTCTGTGTAGACTATGTCTGACAGGGAAGGCCACAGGTAAATATAACATTTATTATAATGGGTTTTTGTAAAGATTTTTTTTAAGTTCGATTAAATTAAGTTATTTTTTTAAAGCCTAATAAATGTTGAAATTGGCAGCTTTCAGTTATACTGTAATGTAACGTCATTAATGTTTCATATAGACATTAATATCAGTGATACTGGCCTTCATTCATAAAAATGCTATTACAACACATTTAAAATATGCGGTCTTCAAGTTGTTTCTAAATTAATTTGGAGAGTAACTGAAATTATTACAATATCAAAATATTAAAAACTCCAATGTTTTTAATTGCAATTAATCATGATTAATTACAGAAAAAAATTGATTAATTATCAATTCACAGCACTAATATTTTGTTGTGACTTGAAGTATTTAGAGTGCAGTGTTATGTTGCATCATGCGGTATTTGTCCTGAAAAGTAAATGTGATGTTTGTTACCTCAATAAATTTAAGGTCATTCCTATTTTATGTTTTATGTTCTATTATATTAACATTAAAAACACACTCTTTTTATGACTAAAATAACAGTTAAGGGTAAAAAAAACTGAATTACCAAAAATTAAAACGGAAAAAACGGAATTTGAGAAAAAATAAAACGGAATTTGGGAAAAAATAAAACGGATTTCATAGGGCCCTACATTCACATGCATTATGCGACTGACAGACTGTAACGGTTGGAGTTAAAAATCTTAATTTGTGTTCTACTGAAGAAACAAAGTCACCTATATCTTGGATGCCTTGGGGGTAAGCAGATAAACATCAAATTGTTGTTAATATATTTAATATATATTTATATTATAAGACATAATATATATGTAAGACTTCACAAAGTTAACATTATTTTAAGAAACACATAAAAATGTGTCTCTGTCACAAATGAAACCCTCATTCCATGAAGGAATTTGATCGGGACTTGATCGCGATGCCAGTGACTGCCGCTGCAGATGCCTTATGCTCCAGGGGCCTCTGAAATAGTTTAAGTGGAACTGTCATCTTGCCTTCGATTTGCAATTCAGCAGTGACTGCACGCCTGCTCTTAAGATTCATGTACATGGCAACTGAGTTGATTTCCATACCGAGAAATGAGATCCTCTAGCCTGACAAGCCAGACCCACATCCAGATGTTGGGTCTGGAAACCATTGGCAGGGCTCAATCCGAGGGGCGGCATAAACAGTTGTCTTCGAAAACTTCGAACACATCTTCTTTTCTTAAGAATGACTTCAGTGCCATTCTTTGTTCTTTTCTCAAAAAAAAGCTTAACTCAAAGTCTTCCAGAGTCGCGGCCAAAGCCGATTCAAAAGGCCGCTGTTTGTCAGCTTCTTTGTTTAAGAGTAGCACGCAGAACCTCCGCAACTCTGCCGTGATGTGCCGTCATTATGTTAAGCCCGCCCACCGACTCTACACACGCTGTAATTGGCCTGACCAGAGTTTGTTTTTTTCCAGCTCTCAAGTCTACCGAGAGTTGCTAGACTACACTCGCGGCAAAATAAATTTGCTGCCGCTAGGGTGCGTCTAGATTTCTAGGCTAGAGGTCCTCTCGCACTGAGGAGAGTTTGCTCTTTTCCCAGTTGACCTGAAGACCCAGACGGGAGAGACCACAACCAAGATCGTTAAACCTTACACATTACTGACTATGCTGCTGAAGATTTTGAAATACGAGCATTTTTCATATCAGATTAAGGTGTCCATCTCCCTTCCGTGCCCAAGTCTGTCCTGTCTCGTGGAGCACATGTGGTGATTTGTTATTTTGGGCCATGTACTGGTGTCTCTGTCTGATCCCTCCCCCTTGTTATCTGATTAGTTTTTGATTTCTCCCACCTGTTCCCTCCTGATTATTTTCCCTTTATAAGTCCCCTTGTGTTTGCAGTCTGTGTCAGATCTTTGTCCAACGTCTCCCATTTCCCCATGATCCCGTATGGTATGTTTCTAGTTGTTTTTTGTTATTCTGGATTGTTTTCCCCCTTGTGGGTTTTGTTTTGTATTTATGTTTTATTTAGTCAATAAACTCCATCTTCATTCTGCATATGAGTCCTCACTTTAGTTTCCTTCATTTCACGTGACATTCAGGGGATCGTTCTGCCAACCCTGCAATGCTGGGGTGTAGAAAGTCAGCGTGAGTCACCCAAGGGTGGAGGGTCCTAGAGCAGTCAAGCCAGTTGTTCCTTGCCAGTTCGCCGCTTCAGGGCACTGCGCTTGCTGCTCGCAGTACACCAGAGGCCAGTCTCGAGAGACTGGTACCCTTAGTAGATTCTCTGGCAGAGTGGAAACTTCTTCCAAATATATCTCAGTGGGTCCTGCAGACAGTAGAAAAGAGGTGCACTATTCAATTCAGAACGCATCCACCTTGTGTCAGCGGGGTCCTACCCACAGTGGTGGGCCCTGAGCAGGCTCTTGGGACATGGCCGTGTAGCCAGTGCTGAAACGGTCTCATTTGCATCAATCTGAGCAGCACGACCGTGGATTCCATATTCCCCAGGAGCCTCTGAAATTGTTCCATTGTCATGTTCCTGAATGAATTCAGGCAGTTCAGCATTGATTCGTTCGTGAAACATGCCGTGGTGTTGACTGAATCCAACTCCATACTGAGAAAAGAGATACTCTGCACAGGGGAGAGTTTGCTCTTTTTCCAGTTGACCCAAATGGCTGAAGTACCCAAAGACCTGGTCCCTTGTGTTCACATACACCAAATCTCAAGAGTGAGCCAAAATGAGTCGTCGAGATAGTTGAGGACATGAATGCCCACTTGAATTGGTATTTCTGACCCTCAAAAGCAATTAATAGAAAGTGTGTGTTGAAGCAAAATCGAAACATGGAAGTAGGTGTCCTACAGGTCGATCGCTGCAAACGCACACAAGCATCTTGAATGGAAGATGACAAGACACGCAGATCCATTTATTTAAAAATACATATTTATTTATTAATAAATTAATTAATTCCTGTTTCAACACAGGAATACTTAATGAAGTATTGGTGCAGAATGTATTGGTAACACTTTACAATAAGGCTTCATTAGTTAACATTAGTTCCCTTTCGTTCAGTCACTACGACGTAACGTTAGTGACTAACGAATGGGGGTTTCGCTTAGAAGCCAATCATCTTCGAGCACTTAGAAAACGCCCAATGGCGTGCCAATGCCATCGGCATGCAGAATTTGCATACAAAACTCTGCCTCACCATGTGAGTATAAAAGGAAGTATGTGGCAATATCGCATTACATTTCTGCTTTCGGAGACAAGAGTACCTACCTCTTCACTCCTCACAAGCCTTCTGAGACTCTGTCAGCTTCTTCCAGACGAGCAGCTTTCCAGTCGGTGTTGGTGTGACGGCGCGTTCCAGTGATCGCATACTTCCTGCCTGCTGATCTATGCAGTGGTCTGCTAGACGGCATGCTGTCCCAACTATGGCGTTTGGCGCGGCAGAAGACGAGGAAATGTCTATCGCCGCATCACAAAGTGGGCTGGAGTCATCTGAGGATGATGATTCGGCTGCGTTGCCGCCTTCGGGCGTTCCAGCGTTGCCCGAGTCGGACCCAGAATTGACAGCCATGCTCTCTCGGGCCACCGCAGGGCTTGGGTTGGAGTGGAACCCTCCGCCCTGACCTGAGCGTTTGCGGTTGGATGATTGGTTTTTGGGGGTGGCGCGTCCGGACCCCCGTCCGGCCGCCCCTCCAATTCCTTTTTTCCTCGAGGTGCATGAGGAGATTGTGCAGTCCTGAAAGAACCGAGGACAGGAAGAACCTGTTGTCTTCCCGCGACCGTTCGGCGAACTCCTCCACCTTCACCACCCTTGATGGAGCCGCGGCTAAAGGGTACACTGGGGTCCCCCCGGTTGAACGTTCTGTTGCGATGCAACTGTGTCCACAGAGCGCTTCAACTTGGCGCGGCGACCCAAAGCACTTTGCATGCCATGGCAACTCTTCAGGCATACCAGGCCAAGTTGCTGTGTGACATGTACGAGGGCGAGGCTGATCCAGGACTCGTGGACAAGTTGCGTGCCGCCACCGACCTCGCTCTCCAGGCGACGAAGGTGGCAGCACGCTCCCTGGGTCAGGTGATGTCCACAAACGTGGTCCAGGAGAGACACCTATGGCTCACCCTGGCCGAAATGTGGGATGGCGAGCAAACATGTTTCCTCGACTTGGGCTATTCGGCGGCGAGGTTGAGAGCTTCGCCCAACAGTTCTCAGCCGCCCAGAAGTAGACTGAGGCCATAAAACACATACTGCCCCGGTGGTCCGCTGTTGCCTCCACCCAGCCGCCCGCGCAGTTGCCTCAGCCTGCTCGCCGCCGAGGACGCCCTCCTGCGTTTCCCTCAACCTAACCATAGGAAGGCGCCCCAGTCCGCTCCAGCCCCGTAGCCCGCAAAAAAACGGCGCTCCTGACACGGACAGCTCAGGGATGGGCAGTTCTTTCTGGGAGACGGCAGCAGGGCCGCTCCTTCCCTCGGTGGAGGGCCGGAGGAGAATCTTTTGTTCAGCTGCTCGCCCCCGGGTCAGCAGCACCCTAATGTGGTTAAAGAAAGAACTGGCAATCCCATCCCTGAGCAGCCAGAGAGCGGCGATGACAGTGTGCGCCACCCCCGGGTCCTGCCACTTGCATCCCTCTCTGTTGCCAGCCTCCTCTCAGAACAGACCCCAGTGGAACGCACGTCCTTCCCTGGTCTCCTCTGTCAGGACACAGCCGTTAACCGTGCCCCCACACCGGGACGCCCAAAAGCCTCCCATGTCCGGGCCGGTAACGCTGCCTCACCCTGGGTACGTCTGTGCTCCGAATGACCCCGCTGGTGCAGTTCCTGGGAGCCTGGCTTCAGCTTCCGGGACTGTCCCGCTGGGTCACGCGGACCATCAGGCTTGGTTACGCGATTCAGTTTGCGCAGGCTCCTCCCCGCTACAGGGGAGTCCGCCATACCATGGTCGGGGCCAACGCCCCCGTCATGCGTGCGGAGGTTGCTACCCTGCTGGTGAAGGGTGCGATCGAGCCTGTCCCTCCAGCCGAAATGAAGTCGGGGTTCTACAGCCCTTACTTCATTGTACCCAAGAAAACCGGTGGGTTACGACCAATCCTGGACCTTCGCATCTTGAACGGAACCCTGCACAGGCTTCCGTTCAAGATGTTGACTGCGAAACACCTTTTCGAATGCGTTCGTCCGGGCGATTGGTTTGCAGCGATCGACCTGAAGGACGCCTACTTTCATGTCTCCATCCTTCCTCGACACAGACCGTTCCTTCAGTTTGCTTTCGAGGGGCGGGCATATCAGTACGCGGTCCTCCCATTCGGGCTATCTCTGTCCCCTCGTGTCTTTACGAAGATTGTCGAGGCAGCCCTTGCACCCCTTCGGCAGCACGGGGTTCGCATCCTGAACTACCTCGACGACTGGCTCATACTGGGCCACTCTCGAGCGCAGGTTTGCGAACACAGAGATTGGGTGCTCCAACACCTAGCCCGTCTGGGCCTTCGGGTCAACTGGGAAAAGAGCAAACTCTGCCCAGCGCAGAGGATCTCTTTCCTCGGTATGGACATCGACTCGGTCGCCATGTACGCGCAGCTTTCAAGCGAGCGCGCGCAGTCTCGGCTGACTTGCCTCCGTCAAATCGAGAGCAAGAGTGCGGTTCCACTGAAACTGTTTCAGAGGCTCCTGGGGCATATGGCATCTGCAGCTGCAGTGACGCCGCATTGGCTTCGTGACCGAGTCCCGAGATGGGCATGGCAGTCTGGCACGCTCCGGGTACAAGTGACTCGGGCCTGCTTACAGACTCTCACCCCGTGGTCGAACCTCAGTTTTCTAAGGGCCAGTGTGCCCTTAGAACGAGTTTCCAGGCATGTTGTCGTATCGACGGATGCCTCTACCACGGGCTGGGGTGCCATGTGCAATGGACAAGCAGCCGGGGGCTCCTGGACAGGACCCCAGCGCCTCCTGCATGTTGCTGGCAGTACGGTTCGCCCTTCACCGCTTCCAGGCGTTGCTGAAGGGTCAACATGTGCTAGTCAGGACAGACAACACGGCCGTTGTAGCGTACATCAACCACCAGGGCGGTCTACGCTCCCGCCATATGTCTCAACTCGCCCGCCATCTCGTTCTATGGAGTCAGATGCGCCTGAGGTCCCTTCGTGCTGTCCATATACCGGGAGTCCTGAATGTGCAGCCGACGAGCTCTCACGGTCTCAGCCACTGCCGGGAGAATGGAGACTCCATCCCCAGACGGTCCAGCTGATTTGGGAACAGTTCGGGGACACGCAGATAAATCTGTTTGCCCCCCACGACTCTTCCCACTGCAGCCTGTTCTATTCCCTGACCGAGGGCACGCTCGGCACAGATGCACTGGCACACAGCTGGCCGCGGGGCCTACACAAATATGCGTTCCCCCCAGTGAGCCTACTCACACAGCTCTTGTGCAAGATCAGGGAGGACAAGGTGCAGGTCCTTCTGGTCGCCCCGTATTGGCATGGCCAGACTTGGTTCCCCGAACTAGTACTCGTTGCGACAGCCCCTCCCTGGCCTATTCCTCTGAGACCGGACCTCCTTACTCAGAGACGGGGCACCCTATGGCACCCGCGTCCAGATCTGTGGAACCTCCACGTGTGGCTCCTGGATGGGACGCGGCAGGTTTGAGTAGCCTACCACCTGCGGTGGTCGCTACCATCACACGCTACCAGTCCACTCGGCATGCCTATGCGTTGAAGTGGAACCTCTTCATCACCTGGTGCTCTTCTCGCCAAGAAGACCCCTGGAAATGCCTGATCGGGCCTGTGCTCTCGTTCCTCCAAGAAGGGTTAGAGCGAAGGCTGTCTCCCTCCACCCTTAAAGTTTATGTGGCCGCAATATCTGCCCACCACGATCTCTTGGAGAACAAAAAGGTAAAGTCAGCACGACCTGATCCTCAGGTTTCTGAGGGGTTGACGAAGCGTGCCTGGAATTCGGGCCGTCCTACTCTCACGTGATCCTGAGACCCCGGCCTGGATATGTGCCCAAGGTTCCCACCACTCCGTTCAAAGACCAGGTGGTGAACCTACAAGCGCTACCCATGGAGGGGGCAGACCCAGCCTTTGCATTGCTCTGTCCAGTATGCGCCCTCCACGCTTATGTAGACAGGATGCAATGTTTCAGGACCTCAGACCAGCTCTTTGTCTGTTATGGCGGCGAGCGGAAGGGAAGGGCTCTCTCAAAGCAAAAGTTGTCTCACTGGATAGTGGACACCATTGTTTTGGCTTACCAGCAGCAAGGTCGACCATGTCCCCTTGGGGTTCCGGCCCACTCCACTCGGAGTGTCGCCTCCTCTTGGGCTTTAGCGCATGGCGCCTCGCTAACAGACATCTGCAGAGCTGCAGGCTGGGCGACACCGAACACATTCGCCAGATTCTATAATCTCCGAGTGGAGCCAGTGTCCGACTATGTACTTGCCCCCCCGAGGGGCCGGTAATGGACCAGGCTCAGGTGTCTTCGCTTGCTCGCTATTCCACTGGATATTTTCCTCAGGTGAGCTCCCCGAGAGCCCTGAGTCCCTCCAGCACTGCTTACGCCGATACCTGTGTGTCTGCCCTCTAACGAGCCCAGACCCTCGTGTCCGGCCAGGTGCCCTGTGTGCATGGTTCCCCTCCGCGGACCCCCACACGTGTATTTCCACCGTAAGCCTCCGCAGTGAGCAGGTGTCTTTCCCTTGGCAAGTCCCTGCCACCCCTGGGGTTAAAAATCCACATTCGGCTGGTACCCTAGAGTTTTCCCATATGCAGCCCTTAGCGGGTCATATGTATACTCTCTAAGTCCTCCCTACGGGTAGGCCTCCACTGGAATATGCCTCCCAGTGTACCTTGGTATTCCTGTGATAAGTGGGAGTCCCTCATCCGTACTAGCCTTACGACAGGGAACTCACACTTACGCAGGGCACTGGAAGACGGCTGAGTGGCGTGATTTTATTGGGACCCCCATTCGTTAGTCACTAACGTTACGTTGTAGTGACTGAACGAAAGGGAACGTCTCGGTTATGGATGTAACCCTCATTCCCTGAGGAGGAACGGAGACGTAACGTCCTGTTCAGTTCAGTCTTGGCTCCTCAGCAGGTAACGTAATGCAATATTGCCACGTACTTCCTTTTATTCTCAGTCGGAGTTACGTATGCAAATTCCGCATGCCCATGGCATTGGCACGCCATTGGGCGTTTTCTAAGTGCTCGAAGATGATAAGCTTCTAAGCGAAACCCCCATTCGTTAGTCACTAACGTTACGTCTCCGTTCCCTCCTCAGGGAACGAGGGTTACATTCGTAACCGAGACGTTAATGTATTAACATGAACTAACCATGATCAGTACATTTGTTAATGTATTTGTTAATTACAAATACAGTTGTTCATGGTTTGTTCATTTTAGTTCACTCTGCATTAACTAATGTTAACAAGATTTTAATAATGTATTAGGAAATGTTGAAATTAACATTAACAAAGATAAATAAATGCTTTATAGGTGCAGTTCATTATTAGTTCATGTTAACTAATGTACCTTATTGTAAAGTGTTACCAATAGTGGTTGAGTAAATGGATTCAGTGCCAGTTGTGTCTTCTCATATCAAAATAAAATTGGGGAAAGATTCATTTAATCATTACATTTGCACATTTAGCAGATGCTTTTATATAAAGTACATTCAAGTTAGGCATCTAATCAGTTTATTTATTCCTTGTTCCTTGTAAACAGAACTTGCAGCAACTTCTCATCTAATCAGATACTTAATGTGTGGTCTTATGATCAGGATGTAAACAGGGATGTTTAATTTTACAGTTGGGTGATTTTCAGTTGTGCTTACCTTAGTTTGCATTATGTCAAGTGTTTTACAGGAATAGTATAGATGTTTGGTCTCAGAATTACAGAAATTGAGATCTGAGTTTTTGCAAAACTGTCTAGATGCAATATTGTAAACAAAAACAAAACAAAACAAAAAAAAAGCAGTCATAATCTCCATTTTTATTTATACTAAAATAAATAACATTGACCTGCACGTTATCCCTTTTCCTGACATACAAGGAAAAAATTATTCAAATGTTGTGTAGCTTTGTCATGTTGACATTAAAAGGATGTGTGCTCAATGTAAACAGTACTCTTTCATCCGTACAGTTTTAGTACTTTTTGGTTGTGTTTGCCTTCTCATTAAATAAGGAAGAAATTTACACTTCAAGACTTTGGACATGCAATTCAATCCTTCAAAAATGAAAGACAGTCGATGTAATCATTGAAACAGTGTTGATACGTCAGCACTAATTGCATTGAATTAATGTTACAAAGGGATGTTGGTTCATTATCACTCTTGCACCCTCAGTTAATGTTGAAGCAATTTCAACCACAAAATGATAATATTTTTTATTCAACTTACTATTCAAATCCTTGCCTTACCAGGTAAACCCTGCGACTCTACGCCAAATGTGGCATATACACTATTATATATATATATAATATATATATATATATATATATATATAAATAAAAAAAAGGGAGAGGGATGTTAATCACCATTTAAATTTTATCCGACTACGCCACCCTGGTGGGAGGCCAGGGAAAATAACTCCCAATAAAAGACACACAGATAAGTTTCACCAACTGAAGGCAAGGAATTAAGAGAGAGATGTGAGTAGCAATACAAAAAAAATTGACTTTATTATTAAAAAAAATAAAAAATAAAAACACAAGCGCTAATTAAAACTCCCACAATGGCAAAATTATAATACCCAGGGCCAGGATTAGTAGGAACAAGGCAGGCCAGCTGCAACTCGGAGGTCATCCAAAACCCACCTCAATTCACACAAAAGCAAACACCATGTATATCCACCAAAGGGAAGTTGTATCAGCACACTGTGAAACACCGCAGAATGAAGCAGCTAGCCTCCCCAGTTCCACACACGCCCTCACTGGCCCTGGGGAAAAAAGAAAAACATTAAAGAAGATATCAATCAATAACAGTTAATAAAAATAAGCCAAACACCAAAATGATATAGTTACTGTCGCAGCTCTGACACTCAGGCCTCCAGAGGACACCACATAGGCCTACAAAACAAACAAATAATCAGCACCTGAATGGCGCTAAAGCATTAAAGGTCCCATGGCATGACATTTTCATTTTATGAGGTATTTCAACATTAATATGAGTTCCCCTAGCCTGAATATTGTCCCCAAGTGGATAGGAATGTTGATCGGTGTAAACCCGAGTTCTGGCTGTCTCTCTCTGCCTTTGAGAAAATGACAGGCCAGACGAGCCAATCCTGAAGTCTCCTGTTTTGACGTCCAAGCAGGAACGGTTACCTCCCTTTCCTCCGCCCAGAGAATCTGCCACGCCCATGCAAACACTCGAGATCATTAACATTACTTGTGAATGCTGGCAGTTTCTCAGTGTTTGGATGTACAAATGAAAACAGAAGTCTTTCTTCAGTTCCTTCTGATCTGTGATCAGTGATCTCTTATGTGTAGCTAATTATTTAGTATTCGTGCACACGCAGCGGCTTCTCTCTCTCCAGACAGAACGGTGTTTTCGTGTTTTCTATCTTGTGAGTCAGTGTTTTTGTACGTCCTCGTCGCGTCTATCGGTTCTAAAATGTGCATACAGTCTTTTCTGTTTAACATCAGCAGTCACATCTTTAGAGATAAACCTCACACACGCCGAAGCTCGGCCTTCAACATCCCCGACCCCCAGTACTGCATCTGGCCCACAGCGGAGGCACCAAACGCGGCGTGAGATTAAGCAGAAGGGGGGTAAGCGTGAGAATATCTGGGCTAGGCTAGCCAGCTTTCCCCACAATAAACTGGATTACATTCGATTACTGTTGTTGTGTCTTTGTTTGCGCTGTGTAACGTTACTCAATGCGCGTCACTGACGCTATTCATATGATTGGAACAGAAATAATGCTATACTCAACACTTACTAACTCGTTCATCTCGCTGTAATGGTACATTGCATGTGTTACAAAGTTGGTAATAATGATGAAGACGGACTCGGTGTTTATTCAGAACTCTCAGATACAAACACAATAAACTCGTGCTGACAGCGCTCTCATAACTCAGAAGTTACTATAAATAACTTTGTTAGCAATCGCTCCGTCTCCATGATGTCCGGTTCGCGAACGAATCATTCTTTTGAATCGGTTCTTTTTAGTGAACCGAACCAGTTCACCAAATCGGACTGAATCGTTCTAAATGGTTTGCGTCTCGAGTCAGCGCTGATCCATAATTTACTAAAGTTACTAACTTTCTGACATGAGTGACAGCCCCTCCGACTAGAAATAAACTAATAACCTGAAGTAAATGCTAGTAACTACAACAGTTCACCGTGAACTGAGACTGAGAACTGATGTGAAGTGAGTAGTAAGTATACTGCACCAAATGTCAAAATTTGATTGATTGACAGGTGGGCGGGGCTTCCGGTATAGGGGGCGGGACGTCCGGTGTAGGCGGGACTTCCGGTGTAGGCGGGACTTCCGGTGTGGGCGGGACTTCCGGTGTAGGCGGGACTTCCGGTGTAGGCGGGACTTCCTGTATAGGCGGGACTTCCTGTATAGGCGGGACTTCCTGTATAGGCGGGACTTCCTGTATAGGCGGGACTTCCTGTTTAATAAATCATGTGATTGACATTAGGTTTTGACAGTTGGTTTTTGACCTATTGTCATAATAAATCATATGATTGACAGTTGGTTTTGATGGTTTTTTGACAGTTGGTTTTTGACCTATTGTCATAATAAATCATATGATTGACAGTTGGTTTTGATGGTTTTTTGACAGTTGAGGCGGGACTTCCGGTGTAGGCGGGACTTCCGGTGTAGGCGGGACTTCCTGTATAGGCGGGACTTCCTGTATAGGCGGGACTTCCTGTATAGGCGGGACTTCCTGTTTAATAAATCATGTGATTGACATTAGGTTTTGACAGTTGGTTTTTGACCTATTGTCATAATAAATCATATGATTGACAGTTGGTTTTGATGGTTTTTTGACATTAGGTTTTTTGTTTTGATTAATTTGACAGTTGGTTTTTTGTTTTTGAATGCGGTATAAGCGGGACTTCCTGTTTAATAAATCATGTGATTGACATTAGGTTTTGACAGTTGGTTTTTGACCTATTGTCATAATAAATCATATAATTGACAGTTGGTTTTGATGGTTTTTTGACATTAGGTTTTTTGTTTTGATTAATTTGACAGTTGGTTTTTTGTTTTTGAATGCGGTATAATAAATCATGTTATTGACAGAAGGTTTTATCTTTTGAAGTCGCTGTTATCAGAAAATTCCCCTCCCACCCTGCCACATCCCAGAGCAGCGTATATATATATAAATGGGGCCAGTGTGTTCTACAGCTATCAGCAAAAAGAGAAACATGAGCTACATGAGCATGGACGGATTATCAGCTCCTGAAACCCCAGATGCGGGGTTGCGCAGCAGGACGTTCGACAGTCTGATGACCAGTCTACCTATGGCGCCGAGAAAACCTTATGGGCACGTCCGTTTGACAAGCTTTCTCCATGAACTTTCGGAATGGACTAAAGGAGAATTTATGATGAACAGCAAGCGTGTAATCGGGTACAGATTTCATAAAACAACTCAAGTTGTTATACTCTACACCACCGACAGCGCGGGCGAGTTTCACCCCGGGGAAGACGCATGTCTTGTATTTCCTAAAAAAGACTGGGCATTATTTTACAATTTTGTGTGGAAGGATCTGAAGAGCGGCGGTCAAGAACCTCTGTACGTTGGAGAGTGGGACGGGGTCACCCCGAATGTCCGGTACCGCGTGGTAGGTGACCACACTAAAAAGAACCCGGATGATTCTGTCTACATATTCTGCTGTGATGACAAGACAAAGCTCACCGAAGATCGGTCAGGGGTCGTCCTGCCTAACGAGCATAACAATCTGTATGAAATGCAATTTTTGTTCAAGTGGCAAGATCTGAGTCAGCTGGATATTATGTTTTCAATCATAAACAAGCTGTTCAAATGGTGCGAGCTGCACGACGGCTACAACAAAATTAAAGTGCAGCTGTTCCACCCTGAGAGATGTCCGCGCAGCAGTACATACGCGGGGTATTCACCCCCCATTCACTACAGACATCCGGGACCTCGACGGTCAGCCCCTCCCAGACGTCGTTTATAAACCACAGCTGAAGCGCCACAACGTCCCCGCCCCTTTACTGCATCTGACATAAAGTCAGCGGCCAAACCCTCTCAAGCAACATTTATAAACCATGGCTGAAGACGGCGCTTCAGAACCCGCTCATGTGTGCAGCTGCGGCATCTCTTTCGGCAGCATTCTCGACCCTCCTGACGACAACGCAAGCAACTATTGTCTGACTTACCCCCTTGGATCATCGGACCTTCACAAAGACTGGCAATCGCCCCTCCAAATCGACTGGGACCCGTTAATCGAATGCGACTGCGGCCACGGTCCTGCTAAAACTATCAAACGCTCCAAAGACTGGCTGGACAAATTAGGCTCGGACCTCGGATCACACAACCTGACTTACCTCCCCAGTGCTAAAGCCGGTCACGACGCTACAGACGGATGTTTCAGCGACGTCGGATTCAAAATCGTAAAAGCAGCAACCGTGGTGCTGCTGGAACATCTCATCGGTGATAAGCTGAAGGCCGACTGCGAGGGGTGTGCGATTGACCACCCCAGCCAGCTGCAACATTCCTGCCTGTTTGACCCTCCCAACTTCTACTTCGACACACACTTTGACGAGCTGTCAGGCAAGCTGTTTAAGCCCTTTTTCCATTCCATCATCGGCATTCTCCTAAACCGCTGCGGGCTAAAATCTCACCCCCAGCGTATTCAAGGGACAGTCGGGGGTATTCTGCACGAATTAAAAGACGAACCATTCATCATTGCCAAGCTAGAAGAAATCAGGTTGAAACTTCTGGACAAACCCTGCAAGGAAATAGTCTACGACGTCGTTGATCTCTGGCAAGGTCTCTCAATTGTGAATGGAGAGTGACCAACCCCCCTCCGCGATGGGTGTAGTCTGTAGTCTAAGGAGCTGTTTGGAACTCGTGTTTAAAGACCATTTCAAACATCAGATGACCGAGCTACTGGATAAGATTATTGCGGACGCTGCCCACCCTGATATCCCAGTTGGTCATGACACTACGCGTCAGGCAAATCTCAAGAAGAATATGCCGATAATGAGAGGGATGGCTAATGCATGGGACGATTTGATTGAAAAATGTGTTGATGGTCTCGATCCACCCGATGTAATGATAGAAGCTATTCTAGAAATGATGTGTGAATCACGCGCTGAGATCACAATCTCAGACGTGTTGTGTACTTGTACCTACGTGGCAGATGTATGTACCGAGTTGATAAAGAAAAAGGGTGATGATGACGACTCTGCCAAAATTACCGAAATGTATATCGATTTCATCCTAGACAAAAACATGAAGGCCTGTCGCGACTTTCTTTTCTGGTTAGACAGTCAGTAATGTCATTATCACTAACCATTTACTACATTATTATTTTTTTACTAACCATTTTTTAGCTTACTCTGTTGTATTATATCCATTTTAGCCACTGTCTATCCTGTAATGTTGTATTATATCCATTTTAGCTACTATGTATCCTGTAATGTTATTTTCCATTTTGTTTTTTACTTACTGCTACTTATTATATCCATTTTTAGTTAGATTGTGTTATATTAACATCATTATATCCTTTTTGTACTTACTGTGTATCCTGTAATGTCGTTATATCCATTTTTTTTTTTTACTCTACCTGTATTATTTCCATTTTTACTTAGATCTTGCATGTATCCTGTAACGGATTTTTTTAAATAAAAGATTGATTCAAAATACTTGTACGCGTTATTCTTTTGCGGCGGTTGAAACGACAGCATGTCGGAGCTCATGAAAAAGGCTTATTATACACCGTCCAACCCCGGCTCTCTAGGGGGTAAAAAACGATTAAAAGACGCCGTCTTAAAAGATACCGGCGTCCGTCTAAGCGATAAAGAGGTTTCAGATTGGTTGGCGGGTGAGGATGCTTACACATTACACAAAACAGCACCTATAAAATACAAACGAAATAGAGTGGTTGTGTATGGGATCGATACACAGTTCCAGGCTGATCTTGTCGACATGACTGCCTACGCCAAGGATAATGACGGTCATAAATACCTACTGACATGCATAGATGTATTTAGCAAGTTCTCATGGGTCAGAGTTTTGAAGAATAAGAGTGGCATTGAGGTCACTAAAGCGTTCCAGTCTATACTCGAAGAGGGTCGTGTACCTCAGAAATTGCAGACGGATAAGGGAAAGGAATTTTTTAACAAACATTTTCAAGATGTGATGAAAAAGCACGACATCAACCACTTCGCCACCGCTACCGATTTGAAAGCCAGCGTTGTAGAACGATTTAATAGAACATTAAAAAGCCGCATGTGGAGATTTTTAACGGCTACAAATTCCCGCCGATACATTGATGTTTTACAAGACATTATTCAAGGATACAACAGCAGTTATCACCGAAGTATCAGAATTAGACCCGTGGACGTCGACAAAGCAAATGAGGGTCAAGTGTTTGAAAATTTGTACGGCGATATAAAGAAGAAGAAGAAGACCGTATTTAATTTCAAAGTCGGCGACGTTGTCAGGATTTCTAAAGTGAGAGGACCGTTCGCCAAAGGTTATGAGCAGAACTACACGGAAGAATTTTTCACAGTATCCTCATGTATTCCGCGTCACCCCCCGGTCTACAGACTCAAGGATTATGATGGCGATGTCATAGATGGGGTTTTTTATGAAGAAGAGTTGCAAAAAATAATTGTGAGTAAAAACAAATCTTTTAAGGTGGAAAAGATTTTAGGTCAGAAAAAACAGGGGAAATCTACGCTTGTTCTAGTGAAATGGCTAGGATGGCCTTCAAAATTTAATAGTTATATAGATAAAAAAACTCTGCTGGACTTGCAATCTCCTTAAAACGCACAGTCGTTAACGGATGAGACCATACGAGCGAAGGAGCATCATGGAGGATCACGGGTTCTACGTCACGTTGCCATGCAATGCGTCGTCGTCGGTTTATCCTGAAAATCGTATAGCCAGCTATACAACCAGGTTGGCTAAAGCTATAGACTTGAAAGGACAATGGGAAGTCGGACTCGCCGAAATCGAATATCCTAGAAGTTGGTACAACTTTAATGACGAAGATGGTCATTTCATCCTACATACGACCCCGGAACCCCCGGATAGCAATCCCTCAAATATTGGTTTTTCTATCATTACGAAATTACACATAAGCGGGGGTTACTACGCAAACATTCGCGCGATCCTCCGGGCTATAAATCAACTCATCACACCAGCGGCCGTATTGAATCACGACGAATTAAAAAACAAAGTCTTTCTGGTCGCGAAACCAAACATTTCAGTGAGTTTCCGAGGAAGACTAGCCACTATTTTAGGAATGACTAAAAAACCTCTCGGAGGTTTAAACGATCATAAAGAACCCGATTTTACTACGGACGTCATCACATACGCTCCTCATCAATCCGACATCAATGCTGGGTTCTATACAATGTACGTTTACACGGACATCATCCAATATCAAGCGGTCGGTGATTCGCACGTGCCCCTCTTGAGATGTGTACATATAACGGGTAAAGGCAACGACGCGGTCATTGCTAGATACGACAACCCCCATTACGCATCGATCAACAAGGATCACATCAGCAGCATCGTCATAGAGTTGAAGGACGATCAAAACCACGAAGTACCATTTTCTTACGGGAAAGTCATCGTAAAACTACACTTTAAACCAAAAAATATTTCTATTCTTTAAAAAAATGGTTTATTATAGACCCGGAGAGTCCAATACCGCGGACTATGTGAGCTATTACCAAAATCAGGCCGGTTCCGGTTTGCCGGGGTATTCGGGATCGGGAGTTATGTACGGTGCGGGGTTAGGAGGCCTATTCAGAGGTCTGTTCAGGATGGCCGTACCGTTGTTAAAAAGAGGATTTAGCATTGCGAAACCTCACCTAAAATCGGCTGCTAAAAATATAGTATCCGACGTCGTCTCAAACGTATTGACGCGTTCGCATAACGATAAAGCTCAAGACGGATCCGGTCTCATGGTCATGGCTCGTAAGAGAATGTCTAAGCCGCCGGGTGTGAGGAGGCGTGGCCAACGGGTGGTACAGAAGAAGAAGAAGAAAACAGTGCGCGGATCAAACAAGCGCTCACTCGTACGCAGAAAGCGTAAGAGGTCTGTTAGTCGAAACGTATCGATCAAGAGAGCCGCAAAATCCATATTCTAACATGGCACTACTCCATCGCATGTCGGGTGAATGCATCAAGTCTGAGCTGGACTTATTTTCGGTCCCGCTGACACAGACAGTTATTGAGAAAAATGGCTATTTAGAAGTAGCACCGTTATCGGCCATATCGGGCTCTGCACCATTGGAATTTTTTATCGCAGGCAACGGCGATGATTATGTGGATCTCAATAACACGATGCTCTACCTGCGGGTGAAAATCACGAAACCTAACGGGGAAGAGATTGCACACCCTGCCAAGGTGGGTCTAATCAACTACCCCGGAGCCACTATGTTTTCACAAGTCGACGTGACCCTTGGCGATCGTCTGATATCTCAGAGTTCGAGCACTTACCCTTATCGCTGTATCATCGAGAGTCTGATCAACTACGGTAAAGATACGTTGGAATCTGTCTTCAGCGCCGGATTGTTCCATAAAGACACGGCGGGTCATATGGACGTTCAAGACCCGGCAGGCCATAACGCGGGGTTGACAAAGAGATCAGGCTACACCAGCGAAAGCAAGGAGGTGGAACTACTAGCCCCCATACACAGCGATATATTCTTCCAAGAGAAACTTATGATAAATGGGGTGGATATCAAAATACGCCTAATTCAAGCAAAAGATGAATTCTGTCTGATGAGGGCCGACGATGTGGCTTACAAATTAAATATAGTGGCCGCATCCCTATTTGTCAAGAAAGTTACTGTATCACCGCCGGTGAGACTGGCTCACGCCCAGACGTTGCTCTCGACAACGGCCAAGTACCCTGTCGATAGGGTCAGTCTAAAATCGTTCTCCATACCGGCCGGCTCTCGTGTTTCGAATCAGGAAAATCTGTTTTTAGGAACACTGCCAAAGTCTATCGTCATTGCCATGGTCGACAACGACGCATTCACCGGTTCCTACGCAAAAAATCCATTCGCGTTCAAACACTACGACCTTGAATTCTTAGCCGTCTACGTTGACGGACAACAGTACCCGGCCAAGCCTCTACAGCCCAATTTCGAAGCTGGTTTGGCAGTACGCGAATATTATCAGTTGGTGATGACGACCGGGAGACATCTTAAAGACCAACCGCTCTGTTTCGGCAGGAATGATTTCCTGAACGGATACACGCTTTACGCATTTAACCTCACGCCCGACGAAGAGTGCGGTCAGCACATTTCCCTCATCAAGTCCGGGAATATCAGAGTCGAAGCTCGTTTCAGAAAACCGCTGCCGAATACCATTAATTTAATTGTTTACGCGGTATTTGACAGCATCATTGAATTGTCTAACCGCCGACAGGTACTCATAGACTACTATTGAGATGAACACGCTGCAACTCACCGCCATCATGGATAAAATTACCTGCAGGACTCATTTTCTCGGCGTTCTACCGAGCGATCAACTACCCGGAAAACCCATAAGGATCTTACCGTCGGCCTGTATCGTGAACACCGACCCTGCTAGCATGCCGGGGGAGCACTGGGTCGCCGTTTATTTAACCCAAGACGGGGGCGCGTGTTTTTTCGACAGCTTCGGCAATCCCCCCACCAGCCATCGCTTTCCAACCAGCATCAATGACTTTCTAGCAGCCAACGATGCCGACGTATTATATTCCGGCAGACGAGTCCAGGATTATTCATCGGACACCTGCGGTCAGCACTGTCTGTTTTTTCTATATCATCTAGCTAGAGGATACGGCTATGATCATGTGATGAAACTATACACCGATGATTATATTAAAAATGATAAAATGGTGTCCCTATTTGTGAAGAGATTAAGACCGTATGTTTGTATTGATACAATGTTGTCCTGCGTTCACTGCGTGCAGACATGTCTGACATATAAATAAAAATCTTGAAACCATTATATTTTTAATCGTCTTTTATTTAATCATAAGATACATATTAATGTACATACAAAATGAAAGGATTCGTTAAAATTCCAACCATTGTCTTCGATCGATAGTCGGGGATTTAAACACAGAGTCTTCGGACTCTGGAAACACCGAGCGTGATTGTCTTCGTGCCCTTTTGGAAGGTCTGACACGGGGTGGGCTGGGGGTGTCGGGTTTACTCTTTAGAGATTTAATGGTGCTCCTGACCTGTTGATTCGGCACTGTAGAAAAAGGGATGTTTAATTCGGCAAAGGCGTGTAGAAACTCTGACCATCCTACAGGTCTCCGGTTATCCCGAACCATTTGCGGTGCCGTGACATTTTTTAACAAATCGACCATGTGTGAGCCTTGTACGGCTTTACCCCTGAACACAAACTCCCCCGATTCGTTCCACGCGCTTAGTCCTTTAGCTTTAGACATCTTGTCTAATATGTATCTGCTGTTTTTCACACTTCTCGAAGGTACATTCTTCAGAACTTCATCCACCACATGCTCCTCAGCACCGTTGTCATCTTCGACGCTAGCCGCGGTCGGTACTTCATCTTTAGGAGCGGGATCGGGCAACGACTGCGTTAAAACTCCGCTCTCCCGATCGCTTTGTTTAACGATGGTCAAAAACCTGCTCAGGGTATTTGTGTAAAGTTTTGCTTTTTCGTACGGGTTCAAATCAGTGCGGAGTAAGATATTTCTCATGGCGCCGTCCAAATCGTTTTCCACGCTCTGTCGAATATTCTCGCGAACATTTTCGGTTCTCACCTTATCCAGTTGATGTTGCGGGACTAAATACATCTTCTCTGCGTACTCCATCCTATCTGTTTGCTATTAAGCTCGAAAGAAAGGGTACGGCGACACTCAGGAGCGGTAAAAGGAATCCACCCTTCTGGTTGAAGACTCGTTTCTTTGCCGCTATGCCGATTTTTTTATTGGCTACAAATTTAATTTCGGCTTTTCTCTTTCTCAGTTTTCGGTACTGTTGTGGATTGACCGGAATCGTCCCGTAGAGGATGTTGAGCGCTACTTCACACAACGATAAAATGAATTCGTCGGATGCCGATTGTAGAATAAGACGCCTTTGTTTAGGAGATGCTTTATGTAGCATTTTTAACACCGGCAGATGTTTACAAAGTCTGGCGGACATGGTGATTTGATCACGTTCTTCTTCTTTTTTTCGGGATGTAAACCACTTGACGGTCGGAAAGCAATCCTGTTCTGAGACGGTACTGCTCGGGGGTTTTTGCTTTATAGTCTATCATTATGTAGCCGAAAGGCTGGTTGACCGCATCGTGGTAGCACTCCATAAAGTATTTTGTGTTTCCGGGGTACATTTGGCGTCCCAGCATCGCTACTTGATTGACGTCCCGAGGATTTTTAAACAGGATCATATAATTGGCGTTTAAGCTGATGGTTCGGCTGGATTTACCCTGTACAAATAAATTTTGCACTATATAAATAGCGCTGAGATTACGGTGGTGTACGTACTGCGTAAAAACCCTTTGAAGCTCCAAATTGGCGCTAGCTTGCTGCATCAAATCATCCACGATGAGAAGATTTGTTTTAGTGACAGGTAACAAATCATCATCATTCAGACTCTCTGGTATTCCTTGCACAAATTTAATGTCATACAATTTAAGTACATCGTCGTACAAAGGCTGCCAACAATCATACAACCAGACAATGTTTTCAATTTTCTTGGAAATTAAATTCAAACCTTTTTCCAACAAAAGTTTCACAAAATAAGACTTTCCAGAATTGGAAGGCCCGGAGATAACACAACTAAATGGATGTTGAAGTCTGAAATCAAAATCGGAAGCATCCATTGATCCTCTGTGCATCATCTGATCAGTAGCCATAAGGAAGCGTGGTGAAATCGGGCAAAAGTCTGCGTTTATTATACACCACCTTAAACCTTTTAACGACTGATTTGTTGTGCAATGTGAGAGTCTTTTTATCCCTCACAATGTTTTCCGTGTGAGCCAGGATGTATTCGGTACTATCATACGACGTCACATAACTATCAACCAGACCAATCAGGGTATCCAGGCGGATGGCTTGGGAATTTTTAGCATTCAGCGTTATCCCCTTAGCTTTCATGCATACTTTGCCTTTAGCGGTGCGAAAGCCATACGATTTAGGGCCGCTAGAGCAAAACTCTGTGATAAAATCCCCATCGTCTATTTCGTTCGTCAGCTCGCCCAAATAATCACCCAGAGGCGGCTCCCAGTCACCGTCCCTAGACACGAACACGACGGAGTCTGTATCAGAGTAAAGTATACGACTGCTGAGTCTGTCCATCAACTCGTACAATTCCAGTCGGGCGTGGGCCGTAGTGAACGCCCCTATAAACACGTTGACGTCGCGAGCCTTACAAACATCCTCTTTGTTGGGTTTATGCTGGACGAGAGCCACGTTGTCTGAGACGAATGAGAAATACGACAAGGTGTCGGTATTACCGAAGACGATTCTGGTGAAATCTTCGGGGTCGTTCACCAGAGTCGTTTGAGGTAAATTTGGTTTTAAAGAGAACCGTCCCCAAAGCGAATTCAGACATAGCTTTGAGATAGCTCTCTGCGCGGGGTTGTGCTTGATCTTTTCGGGGTCGAGTTGAACCCCCTCTTTTTCAAAATACTCGCGAATGTAAGTTTCTTTCTCAGCGTCCGTGACGACATTCGACGGGTACCCCGACGCTTGTTGTTTCAAACGCAAAAATGTTTTGACGTATTCGACAAACAACGTGTCTGACCGTTGTGGAAAATGCCAAACCTCGTCAATCTTGGCTACCACATAACCCTTCTCGATGGCTTTTAAAAGCTCGATGGATACCCAGGACCCGGAGAGTGATCTTTCCTCATCCGTGTGGGTACAGCTCGTGGTCTGGTTTTGATTGTGAGCGCAGGTTCTGCATAACGGAAACATGAGTTTTCCTTGACATCTGTAAGGGAGAACCGGATGCAGTAATTTGCGGGGAGGGTACACGGTCGCTTTGATGAGTCCGTAATAATTTTCAATCGGTTCAAAATCTTTGAAAATGATTTGGGGGTGTTCGATCGGGTAGCTTTTCCTAGCCTGGCAGAAGGGGTAGAGGCTGGTGAAATCGAGATACCTTATTTTCTCATCTCCGCTCACTTTGTGATAGAGTTTATAAGCGTTCGTGCGCCCACCATACAAGGTTTCTCTTGGGTTCAGTCTCTCCGGGGCTGAATAACCGGCCATAAATTCTATCACAGAGGGATCGGTCTTTTTCATTTTGGTCCATTCACATTCCCAAAGAACCTCGACTTGTAAACCGTACGCGTTCTGCAGAATTTCGATCTTATCGTCAAACTGTCTCCTGAGAACCCCATAGGGTACCCCCGACAAGGGGTGTGACTCATGGGGTGCAAAGCGGCAGCAGTGACCGTGGAAGATGCACCCCGCGTATTCTAAGCCGTGCTGCACACCGTCTTGCTGGTAGACGCCATCTAAAAAGTACTTACCGATCGATACTTCGCCGTGGTTTACGGCGTGGTGAACATCGACGTTTCGAGTCTTTTTGACATACTCGAGCCATTCGATCGAGCCACTTGAGTAGGACTTATTCTGATGGATGTACGCTTTGTTGTGCGTGAGAGCGAGGGTGTTTCTGCCGAGATAATGGGTTTTGAAGACCCCCATCGAACAGCTGGGGAGCGTCGTGAACCCAAAAGGGTCAATTTCGGTGCATTCTAGGAACGCCTGACGGTATTTCATACAGCCTTCGCGTAATAAGACGACGTCGTTAACCCCGTACGCGTACAGTTCCTGCCTGAAGTCAAACTGCTCCCCCTCAACCGTGCTGTACCATGCATCAAACTTTTCACGGTCTTTATCCGACATGTTATCGTAGTTGTAGAACCTTTTGTCGGGGTATGGTCCAACATAGTTCTCGTTTTCCACCCTGTTGAAAAGATGGGGGAAGTGGCCTTTTTCAGTCGTCGTCAAGTCTAACGCCGCGGGCATTTTGGCAAGGGCCATTGGAAAAAATGAGTAGCTATCGATGTATCGTTGGCCAAACGATTCGTCGTACATGTAAATTAATTTACAGCCTTGCATTATGACCTCAATCGCAATCCCGGCTTTGCAAAAATACTCGAGAATCAGAAAGGAGTCGAATCTGGAGGTGTAATGAGCTATGAAGCAGTAGCCAATATATCGGGGTTTTCTGAAGCGGTTGATTAGCTTAGCGATGCAGTCGGTACCCTGCGCCGTAAATTTCTTCCCTTTGAAAGTGATTGCGCAAACAAAATTAGCCACGTGGCGCCCGTTTTCGTAACGCGTTTCAAAATCGTAGAAAATATATTTCTCGCATGGCTCCTTAGGCTCTAGGGGCTGTATGAAACATTGGTGCGTCCCGTGTCCCGTCAGATGTTCTCGACAGTGGACGCATTTGTCCGTCGGGCATATGTGTTTTGCTTTCTTGTCACCCTCTTTAATGTAGTAACGCAACCTGCATAGTTTGCAGTATTTGATAATATCACAGGAGGGGGATTCTTGACCGGGAGGAGGGTTCTTTTTATGCATTTCGAAGCAATAGCTCGATTTACAGTAGCGCAAACAATCGGGACAATGTATGGTTCTTTTAGGGTATCTGTGACATTCGGCGTCAAAACAGACATTGCAGACGTGCTTGCATTGGTGGTCTCTGCGGTTGCTGTAACTTTTGTAACAAAATTGACAGACGTATGGCGAACCTAAGAAGCCTGTCAGATTCATGATCATATAATAGTGATTATCATGTAGATAGAGGAACACCGTTTTGGGGTGGGGTTCGTCAGAATTTTTGTACGTTTCTAAGACCATGGCATTCGATCTGTGAAATACAACGATTTTAATGCCTAGCGCTCGTTCAAACGAAGCTATGTCGCTAAGAGCGATTCGGTCTTGAATTGAGAAGCCAACGCTGTTTTGGATGACTGCAGCCAGTTTTTCTAACTCGCTCTCGGGTAGCTGGGGGTTAAGAAAGCGAGCGAGACAAATAGAGAAGCACAATTGATTTGACAAATTTATGGGGCAGAACAAATTCGTCTTTTTTCTTTTGATTACCTGATCAACGGCCAGATCTGTAAGTTTACGTCGTCGACCGCCTCCTTGTCTGTTCATGGCTACGGTAGCGTCGATCTCGACGGCGTCGTCCGATAATAACAGCTGGTTGCTCTGTAAAACTCTTTCAAATTGATCCATAAGCGAATTCACATCATAATCATTACCGGGGGCGAGAACACAGCTGATGGGTGTTTGTAGAGTGGGTGCCGACATGGTCATATTGATTACGGGTGCATCGTGGCCGATTTCTCTAGCGAAGGTGACGATCTCGCTCAGCATGCGATGTAATGAAGTGTGATAAGAGGCCAAATCTGTAGAGTTAATCTCTCTCAGATTCATGCTCCTTCTCAACGACACACTGTTGAAGCGTGGTCGCGGTAAAACGTGATATCCGTTAACGAACCCGCCTTCTCGGATCAGCGTATCAATTTCCGTACGGCTTAATCGACTCTGTCTGTTAGGGTCAGTCTCGCGTAAAGCGTCAATATTACCTGATGTGGGCCTCGTGCTGCTGCTGGTAGATGGCTGTGGAGTATCATCAGCGTCAGGATCGCTGTCGGTACATGCAGGGAGTTGATTATTTAAAACACCACCGTATTGTACAACATGATTGTTGTCTACGGTTAGCACGTGATCGTACAAATTAATATTTGAATTTACGGCTAATTCAAAAAGATCCAAATTAGAGGGGGATTGCGAAGATTCTAGATTAAACAAATACTGTTCTAAAGAATCCGGAAGCCAACTTAGCATTTCAATTTCGTCCGGTGACAGTTCTGCGTCGTCGTCTGAGCAAAAGCTTTTTGACCCATCCATTTTAGATTTCAGACCAAAACATGAAATATTACAAAATCACAAAAAGTATATGGAATAAATCAATACATGATAGATGTAAAAAACATGCATGCATGCATACAACAAAATTACAGAGTATCTGGAATATAAAAATCAATACATGCAATACAAAAGTTTAATGGAATAAATCTATATTGAATTAACTGCAACGTTCCATCTATGATGATGAGAATAATAAACCTGGGTGTCGCGAAACTCTTGACATAATGCCTCTATTAAATTAGTATCGGCGAGTGGCTCGTCAGCCGGGCGATGCTCTGCTGACACTTCTTCAACTTCGATGTCTTCTTCTTCCAACGGAGTTTGGATCGCTTTCGTACTTGTCCAAGTGATGCGTCGAGGTGTATGCCAGCTAGTCATGTGGTCGGGGCTATAGCCCGACCCTGCTGTGTAGAAATATAACACAAAAATTGTTATGGTATGATTCAATTTGTGTTTAAATGAAAATAATAATGTAGATAGTCTCACCATAAAGAAATACGCTGTCAAGACTCGGCGCAGGACCGCTCGGCGGCGTCGGACAGAAAGTTTTCCTGTCAGGACTGTTTTCAGGACTGATTGACGGGATAAAACAAAACGTTTTTCTCTCAGGACAGGTCGGTGAGGTAGGACGATCGTTTTTTCTACCCTTCTTTCTCAAAGGTTCACCGCTGGGTCCAGCGACCTGGTCTAAAGCAGAGCCGGCAGGAACTATTTGATCCACAGCGTGCGTCGGCGTGGGGTCAGGCACGTCATCATTATTCTGTTGAGCGGTGTCAGTCAGTGGGAAGCCGGGTTGCGTGATAAACTGAATGAAATCTAAAATAAATAAATAAATAAATTTTTCATAAATGTTAAGAAAAAAAAAAACATGATGTCGGCGATGGGTCTTGTCTTACCATCAGACGCGCTGTCTGCTTCAACCAGCTGAGGGGTCACTGTGAATGAAAAAAGAGAGACAATAAAAATTTTTTTTTTTTTTTTTTAATTATTTATTAATTTTTTATTATTAATTTTTATTTATTTATTATTATTTAATTTTTAATTTATAAAAGAGCAGTCCTCACATGCATCATTGCTATCGTGAGCGTCACTTTCAACATTCGAACCTGTGAGGCAAAAAATCCTGTTATGAATGGAAACATTTGTGAGTAGCTTTATATGCATGTCTGATGACAGATGCTGAAAAAAAAATCATAAATTTTCTAAATGTTATTTCACCCCGGTGCTCTAGGGGCGCAATTACACCATAACTGGATGTAGTTTTAACTCCGGGACACCGGGTGTCGCCGGAGAGCATACAATTGTGTCATAACTGGATGTAGTTTTAACTCCGGGACACCGGGTGGTGCCGGAGAGTACCCGTAACAGTAACAGTAACATGCTGTGTTTAAGACACCGATTTTAGTTATAGCTGATAGACCAAAGATGACTCAATGATTAAAACACTGTACCCATGCATGAATGTTTAAAACATCATTAACTCAATGCTAATGTTAGTTATAGTTGATAAATCACATCAATAGCACATTGCATGTTTAAAGCATCATTGTATAACATTATAGCATCAAATATAGAGAAAAAATACTCACCGTTCTGCATTTTGATGAGGGAGAGAGATGATGAGATGCTGTGGTCTAAAAGTTCACTTTTATAATGCATTTCCCCTCGCCTCACACATATATATGTGATGGGTAAAAAATGGAGAAAAACACGCCTGTCCAATAGATGGCGCCATTGCACTACGCATTTTGGGGGCTTATCTCATGACCGACCATGGCCTTTTGGGGCCTACTGAATGCCGCTGACTTTATGTCAGATGCAGTAAAGGGGCGGGGACGTTGTGGCGGTTCAGCTGTGGTTTATAAACGACGTCTGGGAGGGGCTGACCGTCGAGGTCCCGGATGTCTGTAGTGAATGGGGGGTGAATACCCCGCGTATGTACTGCTGCGCGGACATCTCTCAGGGTGGAACAGCTGCACTTTAATTTTGTTGTAGCCGTCGTGCAGCTCGCACCATTTGAACAGCTTGTTTATGATTGAAAACATAATATCCAGCTGACTCAGATCTTGCCACTTGAACAAAAATTGCATTTCATACAGATTGTTATGCTCGTTAGGCAGGACGACCCCTGACCGATCTTCGGTGAGCTTTGTCTTGTCATCACAGCAGAATATGTAGACAGAATCATCCGGGTTCTTTTTAGTGTGGTCACCTACCACGCGGTACCGGACATTCGGGGTGACCCCGTCCCACTCTCCAACGTACAGAGGTTCTTGACCGCCGCTCTTCAGATCCTTCCACACAAAATTGTAAAATAATGCCCAGTCTTTTTTAGGAAATACAAGACATGCGTCTTCCCCGGGGTGAAACTCGCCCGCGCTGTCGGTGGTGTAGAGTATAACAACTTGAGTTGTTTTATGAAATCTGTACCCGATTACACGCTTGCTGTTCATCATAAATTCTCCTTTAGTCCATTCCGAAAGTTCATGGAGAAAGCTTGTCAAACGGACGTGCCCATAAGGTTTTCTCGGCGCCATAGGTAGACTGGTCATCAGACTGTCGAACGTCCTGCTGCGCAACCCCGCATCTGGGGTTTCAGGAGCTGATAATCCGTCCATGCTCATGTAGCTCATGTTTCTCTTTTTGCTGATAGCTGTAGAACACACTGGCCCCATTTATATATATATACGCTGCTCTGGGATGTGTCAGGGTGGGAGGGGAATTTTCTGATAACAGCGACTTCAAAAGATAAAACCTTCTGTCAATAACATGATTTATTATACCGCATTCAAAAACAAAAAACCAACTGTCAAATTAATCAAAACAAAAAACCTAATGTCAAAAAACCATCAAAACCAACTGTCAATCATATGATTTATTATGACAATAGGTCAAAAACCAACTGTCAAAACCTAATGTCAATCACATGATTTATTAAACAGGAAGTCCCGCTTATACCGCATTCAAAAACAAAAAACCAACTGTCAAATTAATCAAAACAAAAAACCTAATGTCAAAAAACCATCAAAACCAACTGTCAATCATATGATTTATTATGACAATAGGTCAAAAACCAACTGTCAAAACCTAATGTCAATCACATGATTTATTAAACAGGAAGTCCCGCCTATACAGGAAGTCCCGCCTATACAGGAAGTCCCGCCTATACAGGAAGTCCCGCCTACACCGGAAGTCCCGCCTATACAGGAAGTCCCGCCTACACCGGAAGTCCCGCCTATACAGGAAGTCCCGCCTACACCGGAAGTCCCGCCTACACCGGAAGTCCCGCCCCCTATACTGGAAGTCCCGCCCCCTATACCGGAAGCCCCGCCCACCTGTCAATCAATCAAATTTTGACATTTGGTATAGTATACTAACTACTGAAGTGAACACAGGTCCATCCGTCTCTGGCAGACTCGTGCCTGCTCGTACCTCGTTAAACCACGCCCCCTCCGCTCATTTAAAATGCAAAGATGTCAGCCAATCACAACAGTGGGCGTTTTTACTGAAGTCTCACAGCAGACACGCCTCTTGAAGCAGGGCATTCAGCCACAGGGCAAACAGCAGTATAGAAAAAATGCCTTTTATTTCTAAATTATGACATTTTATGATGTAAAAACCATACTAACAATATAAGTACACCTCAGGAAACACTATAAAATAATAGAAAAATGCCATGCCACGGGACCTTTAAATCAAGGAATAATAAACAAACAAACTTTTACAACAAATACACACAAAAAAAAAGAAAGAAAACAAAACCAAACACGTACAATAATAGGATAAAAAAAAAAAAAACACAAAAACAGAAAACAACAAAGAAACAAAATTACATCCAAAAGAAATTATATCCAAAAGCTTAACTGAGAAGGAGCCTTGCAGACACACATCTGAAGCCCACTTTAACAGCCCCGACGACTCGCAAGCAGCAGAGCAGTCCAAATGACCGTCAAAACCAGAAGAGTCCCGTAAGCAAAACAGCAGCTGCGTCACCTGAGATCACTAGCTAGGAACCGGACTTAAATGTTCCACTTTCCCTTTAACCAAGGAGTATAAGAATTAAAGAATTAGAAAAATTAAAAAACAACAAATATGAAGGGCAAGAGCGGCATACTTACGGTTGATGTCAAACACTGAACGCACAGCTGTATGGTGCCGCAGCCACACACACACACACACACACACACACACACACACACACAGCCCTCGCTGCTATTACTGAGAGCAACACACAATAAATACCAAAACTGTGATGGTTACAAGTTAAGCATTTAAACATACATGCACATGAACTCCACCACAAATTGGCGCAATGCCAAACGCCACCAGCTCTGCTCTCAATTAAAGGTCCCGTTCTTCGTGATCCCACTGTTCAAACTTTAGTTAGTGTGTAATGTTGCTGTTAGAGCATAAATAATTCCTGTAAAATTATAAAGCTCAAAGTTCAATGCCAAGCGAGATATTTTATTTAACAGAAGTTCCCTTTCAAAGCCTACAGCGAACGGCTGGCTTGGACTACATCCTGGTACTTCCTTCTTTGATTACGTCAGTAGAACAGTAGAACAGACTAACCTCCGCCCACAAGACCTCGCAAAAAAACGGGGCGTGATCTTGTTGCTGTCCCACGTGGAGAGGAGGAAGTGTCGCGTGGAGAAAATTGGACGTTGGAGAATCACCCCACGTCACACGCATACCCGTCAAAATAAGGGTCCCTAAATAGTGCAGTTACTGTCACCCAATTGGTCCACCAACTACACTCCAACCAACCAATAAGATGACGTGACTTAGCCTGCCACATAAAGGAAACATATCATTGTAAACATCGATCAAACAATTTTACCAAAGATTTTTTTTGTTAAATTCAGTGTTGATTCAACAGCAGTGATGTAGAATAAATCATAGTGTAATGTTGATTCAATAGCATAAGCATTTTTATTTATGTATTTTTTTTGTTCTCCTTTGTTTTAACATTAAATGGTGGTTCAAATGTGATATTGAACCAATTTCACTTCATAATGTTGATTCGGTGATATTATTAATAATATATAGGTATATATATATATATTTTTTTTTAAATCTCTGCATTGCTTCAACGGTAACTGAGGGTGCAAGAGTGATACTGAACCAACATCACTTTGTAACATTAATTCAATGCAATTAGCGTTGACATCAACACTGACTCAACATTGCTTCAATGACTACACACTGTAAAAAAAATCCCCATAAAATTTACCGTAAAAAACTGGCAGCTGTGGTTACCAAAACTTTACCGTAAAAAATACGGCAGTAACATTTTAGGTTTTTAGGGACAGTACCATATAATTTAAAGGTTTATAATGTAATAATTACGGTTAAAAAATGTTTTATTTTACAGTTCAAAACCGTATAATTTAAACTTATAATGATAAGGCCTCTTGTCTTATAATGATAAGGCCTCTAGAGGCTATATCTCTGCAATGACATATTGACACCATTATGTCATTGCAGAGATATAGCCTCAAGAGGCCTTATCATTATAAGTATGGACCACATGATGGTGCTGTCTCAAAACCTTTTAAGTACCTTAAAGTCATGGTGCTGATGACACATACCAAGTTTTGTAATGATACACCAATGCATTCGTAAAAAGTATAGCATTAGTATTTTATATCATAATACTGCATTTAAGTCAATGGGAATTTCATGTTTTGTTCTATTATAGCGCTACCAAGAGGTGCAATCCCACCATTTTTTATGTGTCCTCAGAGTGAGTCCATACATATGTGTCAATTTTGGTGAAAATATCTCATTTAGTTTTGGAGTTATTGACATATATATGAAAAAAAAACACTTACAAAATGACTGACACCTGACTTTGATTGGATTTTACTACCCCTTACTATCAATATTTTGACATTTGGGCTGTAACACTTGACTATCGACCTATGTTTCCGAACTTCTGACACTGGTTTCATTTTGATCAGACTAGCGGTTTTGAAGATATCAGATAAAGTTTTTTAAGCACTAAATTACAACGCTGCACAAACCATACGCAGAAACCTGGCAAGTCTGGTATCGTTGGACTCAACAACAATTCAGCAGTCTAAGGAGTTGACTCTCATGGAAATAAGTCTACTAAACCCAAAGCTATAAGCATTTGGGGGGGGGGGGGGGATTCAGGGCATCGTGGTGATGACATGTAACAAGTTTCATAACAATCCGTTCATGTGTTCATAAAATACAGCATTTTAGCATATAGTTCAAAATGGCCGACAGCCAAAATGGCCGATTATATCAGTGACAATGACATCCCGAATCTAACTAATCATCTTTTATTATTTTTGGACAAACGGTTCAGAAGTTATAAGCAAAAATAGGCATTTTTCGTATCTCTGGACCAGTAGGTGGCGCTGCGCCGAATGGTAGCATGTTGCCTCAAGTCATGCTTGTGATGACCAAGGGGATAATCCTACACCCGGAAATCGTACCTAATCCAAGCCATCACCTGCTGTTAGCATCCCATTGACTCCCATTTATTTTGGTGTCACTTTGACAGCGAATAACTTTACATCTGAAGCGTTTAAAGGCTCAATTTGACCATTGTTTATTTCTAAAGAAACACAACAATGTATAAAAGGCTCCATTACCTTGTATCTTACACTATTCGTCCTGTAGAAGCTGTTTTTGTAAAAATAGGCTAACAATTGCGTAACAACCACGCGACTCTGTCGCGCAGTAGAGAAATTACCGTATATACCCATATAGACAGGATGCATTAACTTAAAATGGCGTACTGGCGTAAAATTTTTCAATAAATAAATACTATGCAAAATGACAAAATACTTAATCGGAATACTTACCAAAAGTTGCCCCTGCTCACGCTCTCTGTCTCTGCAAGATTCGGTTATTCAGATTTCACTTAGCACAACTACTAGAAGACTTACAACTGTCAGACAGGTTGCTCGTGACACATCTACGTCGTCAAGCTAGGACTGAGGCTGCTCAGTACGCTCAGCCATCAGGAAGTGAGTGCTTCTAATTGACTTCACTTTTCTGCCTTGAATTCTATGGGGTTGCTGTGCCCATTTCTTTTACTGTCTATGGTGATGACATGTACCAAGTTTGGTTTGAATACAAGAAAGCATTGCGGTGATAGAGCCTTAAGTGTATTTTTGCAACTGCTAGGTAAAATTTGTTTACGCATTGTTTGCGAAAGGTTGTACGGATCAACTTGAATTCCATAACTTTTTGTCTGCATTGTCTGAAGATGATCTGGTTACATTTTTGTGCAAATCGGACAAACCGTCTTGGACGAGTTCGCAAAAGTAGGTTTTTCGGAAAATTGTGCTTGGCCCTGATAATAAGAAATCTAACGCTTACAATAGGTGCCTCCGCACCTTCGGTGCTTGGCCCCTAATTGTGATGTTTTTAGTTTCAGTTTACAACACTGAACCAGATTTTGGCATCTTGCTTGAATTGTTGTGAAATTCCTTGGTTGTATGAATTATTGGTCCATTATCATTCAGCACTATGTTAACATAAGCAGTGGGCGTGTACAGCAGTGTCTTCACTAGCCTATATTTAGTGCACCTTCTCACATGTCACGGCAGCATATGTTCTCTCTTGGTTTTGAAGAACCTCTGCTTTCAGCCTGGTGTAATGTTCTTCTCTCAAGTTTAACATCGGTGAGCTTCATATACTAATTTCTGCATTTCACTCTGTATGATTATATTGTGTTTTACTATTAGCAGGAAAGCAGAAGGATATACCGATTATTAACTAAAGACGTTTTTCCCTTTCATAATACATTCCCTCAAATGTTCCCTGGTTTTCACCATGTGTTTTTTTTCTCACATTCTTAGCTGCACTGACTGATAAACCTTATCACAAACACTCATTCTTGCTACTTTGAAACTTTGAACTTTGTACCTCAGAACAAACAGTTCTGGTTGGTCTATGTTTGACCAATCAGCAGCTTTGTTTTCAAGAATCAATCAGAGGGATCCAACAGCGTGAACCTTGAGATTTGTCATTCATTTTTGAAACAGGACAGCTACATGGTGAGTCACTACAAAAAAACATAATTTATTTAAACTTAAATTGTCATTTGTACCTAACTATATATATGTGATCTGAGTGGAAATGCATCTTGAGCAAGAAAATATAGGCTGGTACTTTATTCTGTCCATCAGGAATTGATTGGATCGTTGTGGTTCAAGTGCAGATGATCTTTAATCAAATTAACTCCCCCTCCCTCTTGCAGTGACATCTCTTGACATGTTTACTGGTGTGAGGACGGGGCAACCTGTCACTCACATGACACCACAGCAATAGCAAACCACAAGAGAGGCTGCTCACTGCAGAGCCAAATAATGTTCCCTCTCTGGACGTAATGGGCGGAGTTATGTTTAGCGATATGGTTATGGTGTGGGTAGGCTGCCTAGCTCTAGGCCATTACGTCTAGTGAGGCGGAGCTGGTCATCAAGCTCCACCCATTAGCTCTGCAGTGAGCAGCCTCTCTTGTGGTTTGCTATTGCTGTGATATCATGTGAGTGACAGGTTGCCCCATCCCCATCCACGCACCAGTAAACACGTCATCAGAGAAGAGAAGAGAGGCTTGTTTGACTTGATGGAGCGATGTGCAGACCGATCGGCGGCTGACTTGAAGCAGTGCATGCCGGTTAGAATTTTGTCCGACTTGAGAATGTGCAGACCACGTGACAGTGACATATGGCATCAAAGTACCGTGAGAGCGATTTGAGAGAAGTCGGCTAATACAGCCGGTGCAGTTTCTCTATGGCCCTATCCCAAATGGCTCACTTCATGTGCACCCCCCCTTTGAGGTCGCCCTTGATTTGCCCTTGATGCGCACTTCTACTGGGCCCACTGGTGTGGGTTACGCAGCAGACTTCTTCCCGGCAGTCAAAGCGGCATTACGTTGTGAAAGTGCGGACGACTGAGGAAGACCGTGATGGTTTAGGGTGCTATTTGGGAAAGGGCCTAGAGCGGCTGCACCAGACTGCACGGACTATGATGATGACACAGCTGTTCCCCGATTGGCCAGATTCACTGCATGGCAGCGATCACGTGTGTTTTGTGTTTCTTCTAGAACCTTCAGTTCCACTAATGCTCACAAATCTGTTTTTATAACAGTAAAACCTCCTTTCATGTACAGGTCCTTCTAAAAAAATTAGCATATTGTGATAAAGTTCATTATTTTCCATAATGTAATGATAAAAATTAAACTTTCATATATTTTAGATTCATTGCACACCAACTGAAATATTTCAGGTCTTTTATTGTTTTAATACTGATGATTTTGGCATACAGCTCATGAAAACCCAAAATTCCTATCTCAATAAATTAGCATCATGAAATCTAAACGAGCTATTAACCTAATCTGAATCAAAATTACACCTGCAAAAGATTCCTGAGGCTTTTAAAAACTCCCAGCCTGGTTCATTACTCAAAACCGCAATCATGGGTAAGACTGCCGACCTGACTGCTGTCCAGAAGGCCATCATTGACACCCTCAAGCAAGAGGGTAAGACACAGAAAGAAATTTCTGAACGAATAGGCTGTTCCCAGAGTGCTGTATCAAGGCACCTCAGTGGGAAGTCTGTGGGAAGGAAAAAGTGTGGCAAAAAACGCTGCACAACGAGAAGAGGTGACCGGACCCTGAGGAAGATTGTGGAGAAGGACCGATTCCAGACCTTGGGGGACCTGCGGAAGCAGTGGACTGAGTCTGGAGTAGAAACATCCAGAGCCACCGTGCACAGGCGTGTGAAGGAAATGGGCTACAGGTGCTGCATTCCCCAGGTCAAGCCACTTTTGACCCAGAAACAGCGGCAGAAGCGCCTGACCTGGGCTACAGAGAAGCAGCACTGGACTGTTGCTCAGTGGTCCAAAGTACTTTTTTCGGATGAAAGCAAATTTTGCATGTCATTCGGAAATCAAGGTGTCAGAGTCTGGAGGAAGACTGGGGAGAAGGAAATGCCAAAATGCCTGAAGTCCAGTGTCAAGTACCCACAGTCAGTGATGGTCTGGGGTGCCATGTCAGCTGCTGGTGTTGGTCCACTGTGTTTTATCAAGGGCAGGGTCAATGCAGCTAGCTATCAGGAGATTTTGGAGCACTTCATGCTTCCATCTGCTGAAAAGCTTTATGGAGATGAAGATTTCATTTTTCAGCACGACCTGGCACCTGCTCACAGTGCCAAAACCACTGGTAAATGGTTTACTGACCATGGTATTACTGTGCTCAATTGGCCTGCCAACTCTCCTGACCTGAACCCCATAGAGAATCTGTGGGATATTGTGAAGAGAAAGTTGAGAGACGCAAGACCCAACACTCTGGATGAGCTTAAGGCCGCTATCGAAGCATCCTGGGCCTCCATAACACCTCAGCAGTGCCACAGGCTGATTGCCTCCATGCCACGCCGCATTGAAGCAGTCATTTCTGCAAAAGGATTCCCGACCAAGTATTGAGTGCATAACTGAACATAATTATTTGAAGGTTGACCTTTTTTTTGTATTAAAAACACTTTTCTTTTATTGGTCGGATGAAATATGCTATTTTTTTGAGATAGGAATTTGGGGTTTTCATGAGCTGTATGCCAAAATCATCAGTATTAAAACAATAAAAGACCTGAAATATTTCAGTTGGTGTGCAATGAATATAAAATATATGAAAGTTTAATTTTTATCATTACATTATGGAAAATAATGAACTTTATCACAATATGCTACTTTTTTGAGAAGGACCTGTAGTCGCGATCAGTGTTGCCACAGTTACTTTGAAAAAGTAATCTGATTACTGATTACTGATTACTCCTTTAAAAAGTAACTTAGTTACTTTTTACAGATTACTTGATTTTAAAAGTTAGATTACAAGTTACTTTATTAGTTACATTCAGCAGTTGCCGACAACACCTCTGCAACCTCAACATAAAAATGACAACCGTTTTTGCCAACACTCACTTTATTGGAAATTCACCTTACTGCGTATGCGTAAAACCTCATAGAAACCTCACCGAGATGATACAAACATAAAGTTATCACGCAAGGATGAATTCTGGCAGGATCATTTTATTTAGCAACATAGTTCACCATTCACTGATGTGTCCAGGTCGCACTCACTCACCAAGTAACATATTTTAGCATATTTTAGTTACTATGTGAAAGTGAATAGCACATGAATGGCACAATAGCGGTATAAACATGCGTAAACAAACGTATCAGTGTGGACATGGCTTTAATGAAATATTTGCTTTTATTATCCCCGTCCAGTGGTCATCATGAACAGAGCATGGGCTTTGTTCAAATCCCATCCATACATCTCCAATGTGGTGGGATACACAACGCTGTTTGCCACAGCAGACCTCATTCAGCAAAACATGATGGGAAAAGCTCAGGACAAAGTCACAGAATACAAACCGGATAGAATGGGACAAGAAGATCCATCCAAGATATCCACTGAAGGATTTACTATAGCTGGAGAAGCAAAGACAGATAATCTGACTTTGTTTAACACCAAAATAAGTGACTCAGAAGGCAATAAAAAAGCCTTGGAAGAAAATAAAACAGCGGCTCCAGTACGACATGTTCCACAGCATCACAGTATCGACTGGGCCCAGACTGCTAGGGTGGCACTGGTTGGGTTCTGTTTCCATGCCAACTTCAATTACCATTGGCTACGAGGACTGGAGAGGATGTTTCCAGGGGGAGGGACCAAAAGAGTGTCACTGAAAGTGTTTCTGGACCAGCTATTTGCAGCCCCTGTGACAATAAGTGCTTTCTACATTGGTAAGAATCAAAATGTTTTTTTTTGTTGTGACTATTCTCACCAAAAGGTTTCCATGTATACTGTACAATCAAACAAAATCAATACAAACATATATTGACGCACAAATTAATGAATAATGATAAACTTGTAAAGGGCTGAGCACATTGGAGGGTGCAGAGGATCCCCTTGAAGACTGGAGAAATAAATTCTGGACCTCTTTTAAGGTAAACATTGAAGACCACAAGAGCTATTGAACATACACTGATCAGCCATAACATTATGACAGGTGAAGTGAATAACATAACGCGAGCTGCCACAAAGCAAAAATGGTTCAGTTTGAGGAGCACAACAACGAGTGTGAGGTGTTGACTTGGCCTCCAAATTCCCAAGAATCTCAATCCAATCGAGCATCTGTGGGATTTCCTGAACAAACAAGTCCGATCCATGGAGGCCCCACCTTGCAACTTACATGACTTAAAGGATCTGCTGCTAACATCTTGGTGCCGGATACCATAGCACACCTTCAGGGGTCTAGTGGAGTCCATGCCTCGACGGGTCAGGGCTGTTTTGGCAGCATAAGGGGGACTAACACAAAATGTGTGTCATAATGTTATGCCTGATTAGAGTATGTGTAAATATTAAGGGCTCTGGATCAATTTTGACGCATTGGTTTACTCTTTGTTTCTCTTTCTGGTAGACTGGAGTGGTGTACTGGTCAGCAATGCAGGTACTATATCTATTTGTTCATCCACCTGTCCATCTGTTTCAAAGATGTTTCTTCATTTTCCCCCCCCTAATTATATTCTTCATGTCTCAGACCGTGAACTTCTCCCTGATCCCGCCAGTGGATACTGTTGGAGGAGTCTGTTTTTGTTGGAGGAGTCGCTCTTGGTTGGACTGTCTTCTTGTGTCATTTCAAGCAACAGAAGAGTGACTTCCTGAGCTAGGCTTCATTCTACAGCTGCTTGCCATTGAATTTAGCCAAAATATCAAAATGTGCGCAAATATACTCTAAAAAATAAAGGTTCCAGAAGGGTGTCATAGTTTTTGCTTCCTCAAACTAGTGATCAGTTAGAAGCTTTTAGTGTGAAGAACATTTTAATTATCTAATGAACCTTTTTCCACTGTAAAGAACCTCCAAAAGATTCCATTTATGTTGAAGGTTCTTCATTCAATGCCATGAAGAACCTTTATTTTTAAGAATGCATGCAACTACATATAAGGGATGCATTAAAGCTAACTGAGATTTTTACAAATCATTGTCCTTGTCTCCTATTGGAGTAGGTAATGTGCAAACAAAAGATTATTTTAAATAGTCAGTTATGCTATAGTAAACATACATCATTTGTTACCCCAGTTTTTCCACTAATTATTTTAGAAACATTACATTTGCAATGAAGCGGAAGTAGCGACGGATATTTTATTCCACAGTGAAATGGATTATCAAGAAAGAAATAATTTAGGCACTGGGAATCGGTTCTATTAAATATTATGAGGTAAAAAAAAATGGTCACACTTTATATCCTGTCTTTAATTTAAAGGTTAGCATAATATAGGCTAAAGTGGAACCCAAAAAAAAGACATTGTTCACATAAAAATCTATGCATTCAGAAAATTGATTGGGTGAATTCTCATTTCATGCTGATTTTTTAAGTGAGGTTTTATAGAATCATTCAAAAGAAACTTTAGGAATTGGTCATATATAGGCATACATGTAGAATACAGGCCTAAGTATAATCAGAATTATGATGTGTATATATCACAATAAACATATGTATTCATTATAATAACTTTGTAATTAAACTCTTTATTTAGCTTAGATAGACCACACTGCTGTACTATTATAGGCCCTACATTTTAATTGAGCTTTTTTGTTTGCATGGTTTAAGTATGAAGTTCTGTGCTGTTTTTTTTTAATGGAAATATTAACAAACAGAACAAGTCAATACATACAAGAAATATAAACAATCTTTCAAAACAAAAGGGAAATTATGGTTCAATACTTTTACAGAGGAAATGTAAAAGAAACGTAAATCTATTGAACAATAATCCTAGAAAAAAAAAATGAAAAAGAGAGAAGAGAAGAAAAGAAAAGAAAAGAAAAGAAGAGGGCACAAAAATGAAGAAAAACATATTAAGGAAGAATATTAAACATGGCACAAATTCTGGATGTTCTTGTTAACAGAAGTTGAAATTGTATTTAAATATATCTTCAATTCTTCTTTAAAAAAGTTAAAGTGGGGTTTACTTTTCATATATTTACATTTATGGATATAAAACTTTCTAATATATAAAAGAAGGTTTATACAAAAACTCACATTAATTAGATTGTCTTTGACATAAAACCCAAAAAGAAGAATGTGTGTCTATATGATAAAGAAAAGTTACAAAAAACCTTTTGGACAATCAGAGCATCAATATTATTCCAGAAAGACCAAGCAAAAGGACATTCCCAAAACAAATGATACACAGTTTCAGAAGAGGCTTCACAAAAAGAGCAGGAAGTATCAATATCACTTCTAAATTTCTTTAAAAAGTATTTAACTGGATAAAATCTTTGAATAATTTTATAGGCTATTGCTTTAACTTTATTTGTTAGAAAAAAATGTCTGAGGAAGTGACCAAACATATGACCATTTAATGTCATCAAAAAGGTTATTTATTACACATGAATTGAAGTAACAAGGTCCAAAAATAATGACCTGATTTTATAGTTGGATTTATGCATTGAAAAACAAGTAGAACCAACCACAGAGGATTCAGGTCTAGTGGGATAAACAGAAGTCACTGTAACACTATTATTGTTTCTAAACAGCATACAGATTTGGCCTTGAAAACTATATTCAATTCTTTACTAGATACTGGGAATCTTGAAACAAAATCGGAATAATTCAATAAATTACCATCACTATCAAACAGCTGGTTTACTAACATCACTCCACTATTGAACCAGTTTTATTCACTCAAATTCAACTCTACAGCTCTTGCTGTAACCAACCATATAGATGTTTCTTCAGTGACAGGCAGCGTGAACCAATCAGGAAGCGCGTTTTCAGTCACATGGCTCATAGCGTTCCGTAATCTCGCTATACGTCCTCTCGCGATCTTTCCTTTTCCCTTTTCACTCTGAGTCCAAGATGGTAGGTAGCTTGATTTCTTATGGAATCTATCAGTGTCCAAAATCTTCCTCCATCCTCAGCGATATATGGCGTAGTTCTGCCGCAGATGATGTTTAGAAGCATTATATAGCGCTATAAGTGAAAAGATGTATGTATTGTTGTGGATTGTGTGTGAATTTAATAAGTTAATGCCGGCTAACGCACACCGGGCCGCAGAACTGAGACTCCGGTCATGTGTCGTTTGTGAAAATAACTGCGGATGTCTGACGACAGCGTGTTACTGTCTCATTAATCTTTTGTTTATAAAGATAAAGATGAAATTCATACTGGCATTTAATTTGGTTGCCTGTGCAGAAGGAAGAGATCTACAGCAAACTCGTGTTGGCTAGGCTAGCTGTAACTTACCAGTGCTAGCACTGTTCGGCCACCACATCCACACGAGTAACAACTTCATTGAGACTACTGTATAGCTCGCATGTGAATGATAGTAAAGAGTATATTTTTGGTAGCAGTTATTGCTTGTATAGGGTGAATTCAGGTCGATTGGAACACATTTTCCAAGTCATCTCAATGGCAGAAAGTGTCCCAATCACCCGGAATTCACCCCAAGTGTAAATTCTGTTGTGCAATTTATTTATAAAGCTAATTTGTAATGGTGCTTTTTATTGATGTGTAATTGACTTGTTTTGTGGAATCTCGCAGGGAGTTGACATCAGACACAACAAGGACCGCAAGGTTCACAGGAAGGAGCCCAAAAGTCAGGATATTTACCTGAGGCTCTTGGTCAAGGTAAGAAACCCAACACCGACAAATAAGCAATACACGTAATTTTTTCTTTAGCCGTTTTAATTAGGTGTCAATTTTTCCTTTAATTTTATACCCAATTCACTTTTGTGTGTTGTAGTTGTACAGATTCCTGTCTCGTCGTTGTGATGCTCCCTTTAACAAGGTCATTCTGAGGAGACTCTTCATGAGCAAGACCAACCGCCCACCTTTGGCCATTTCCCGACTGGTGAGTTTGAACCCCAGTGTTACTTCTGTAGATCTTGTTTGCATGAGACCTGTTGTGTGATAGTAATTGGCTGGGTATTAAAGGCACAATATGTAAGATTTTTGGAGAGGAAACCACTAGAATAATGTTATATATTTTATATAGAAACCATGGAAACACAAAGATGCTTTAAAGCTACACTGTGTGATATATTCCCCCATCTAGCGGTGAAAAGGTAAATGACCATCCAGTAAATATTAGTTTCTGTTCCTCCCAATTTCCGATTTTGTTTTAACTCCTACGGTGGCCGATTTAGTCCAAGATTAACATGGCTTCTAGTTCGACCTTGTCCATTAGTGTTGATTTGCCTGTTGTGTTGCCGTCTTAATTCTCTTTTTCGCTTCCTTGGCGACTCTGTTACATATCCTCGAGAATAAGAGTGATCCTCCATCAGCAACAGACTTTCAAAAAGGCTTTCAGGTTTTCATATAGCAGTCTCAAGCAATCCCCCTCTTCACATTCGACACGGTGCCATCGAGTGTTAAAACGCGAAAGGCGAAGCTAGAATTTACGGTTATGTCCCTCTTTGGCTAATGTACTTTCAAGATGGAGGGGCAACATGGCGACCCCCATTCGAACCCCTTTCCAGTATGTATTTTCAATGGCATATTATAAACTTACGAGAATACTTTATTACTTGAAAGAAGTAAATATACATTAATGAGCACATTTTTGAAAGAACTAAGTGTTTTTAGCTAAGAATAAACTAAAAAAGTTACACAGTGTAGCTTTAATATATTGTGTTTTATTAGACAGGTGAGCAACTGTTTGAATACATCCATCGACAGAAAACTAATGATTGTTATACAGCTCAACACAGTTAGTCTTATTGTTTAAATCTTGTTTTCTTAATTTACCGCGAGCACCATGTTTAACCATGCCTAATATCAATCATACTGTAGTGTGCAACAAGTGTCTCATAGTAGCCGCTGAGTGAACGAACAGAGTAACATTATAACATAACTTTCAACACACTCAAATGTATCGAATATGATAAAACAGCGTTGCGTTACCCCACATACGCATGACCAGAAGAAGCGAAATCAATCGTCTTAATAAAAATCGTCTTAATATATCGGCATAATAAAAGCTCTGCGAAATCCAGGCATCATCAAGCTTGTTGTATTTTTATACCGCTGTACCTCCCTAATACTCTACCCCCAATAAGCCCGTTATCTTATGTATTAATAAGAGGGCGATCTCACCTGTTTCCCGGGTATATCAGAAGCGGTATCAAAGAGTCCTCGGCGGTGTCCTGAGCTCACTCAGTCTCGGGTTCCGTTGCACTAGACAGGTTACTAATATTCTATTCAATGTATATTTATTCTATTGATTCATCATGGATAGATATACATATACTTAAGAAAATAGAAAAATGAATACTCTGAGTCAGGTCAAAGATTAATACGGTTCACCACACTGGTTTACCCCTTTTACTTAATGAAAGTTTCAAAATAATACAAAGTACAATAAACTTAAAAGATTAACAAAGTTCCAACAAAAAGAAATAACAGCATAAAAATCTTCACCCGGTACGGCCCCGATCTTCTCTCTGCCCCCTGCTTTATCCTCCGTTCGCATGGGGCGGTTACACTCACAAAGCAACTCCTAATATGGTAAGCATGATCTCTGGACAGTTTGCACACACTTAATATATTTGTCCGAGAATAAGATTATATTTTAATACATGCATATAGTATAGGCGTGAGGTCCTTCAGAGTATAGGGGTAGCTGTTAGAAACCACAGCCTCGTGTGGTTTACATCTGCCCGTGTCATGGCCTTATTAACTCCAGCCAACCTTCTCACTCATGTCTGCAAATAGTTAAACATAAAACTGTTAAACAGACTACCCTGCATTTGACCTCATCCTCTTAAGCAAAAATACACTTCTAAAATTCAAAGAAATATAATAATTTCTTTATTAAAATATACCCACTTCTAAAATCTAAAGAGAAATAATAATCACATATTTAATTTACGAGGCAAGTTTGGATGTCCAGGGATCCAAACTTCTCTCGTAACTTAACCATTTCACAATATGAGCATTCAAAGTCACTATCAAACACAATCTGTTTAATATCATCCATCATACGTTTGTTCATTTTCTCCATTTGCCTATTTAACCTTGTCAATTGTTTCCGTCTGGAAGCTCGTCCTGCTTTGAGTGACTCCATCCTTTCGGATAGCCTTGAATGTCCTTTTGTCCTTCTTTTCTTCTCTCCGACGATGTCTGTCATGTTCTCTCCTGCATCGTTCTGTTAGCAAATCAACCATACATAATTCACTCGTATTCATTAATTTCAACACACCGTTATCATTTCTGAGAACACGTGTGACCGGAGATTCTTGGGAATTCGTATTCGTAGCTTGTAATTGTCCATTTCTGGCCAATTCAACAAGCTACACCTTTGTGTTGAATAAGCGACCTTTAGCAAAAGTTGCATATTGTGGCTTTAAAACAGTTTTCACAATGTGATTTCTATTCACAAGCTTGCGGTTCGATTTCATTCTGAATTCATTTGATATTGAATCTTTTGGATCTGTATCAGCTACAGTACATGGCCAGTTTTCTCAAGGAAAGGAAATCTCTCAACTTATGTAAACCTATTTAGGGAACCCTTGTCAGTTGGTACATTACAATAATATTAAAGGTTAAAAAGGACTGATTTATGTGTACACATTTAAATTACACAGTGAAGTTGTTATAATAACTTTTTAATAGGGATGCACGATTTTAAAAAAAATAACCGATAATTAGGCCCTTCTCATGGCCGATTCCGATAACCAATAAGTTCATATTTTTATATTATCATTTCCATATTATCTGCAGTTAGTGCACCCAGGAGAATAGAAAATCTAAGATGCACTGACGAAACTGATATTTTAGTAGCTCTGGCCTAACTATAATGGCGCAAATCAGTCCTAATTCAAATGTTTTTATTTTTTGTTTAAGGCACCACAATACTTAGTAACAGAAAGTGTTTAACAGAATTATGGTTGATCTGCACTTAACTCATTAACAACAAATTTATATTCAAGTATGTCATGCATTAAAAAACTGCATATTAACCTTTAGTGCATGAGGATGAGGATATATAATACATCAAATACATTAACTAAATGCATTGCCATTTCATTTGTCAACCTCAAGAAAAAAAGTGCATCCTCAACCAAAGGGCATAGGGCATTGTTGAGATTTCTCTGAAATTATATAGTTTAACAAAATATGTGGGATGAGGAAGGTATCTTTAAGTGTTTTTCAAATACATAATAGATCAAATGCATTGGTCATCAAGGACTATGAAATCCATTACTTTGTTGTTTATGGCTTTAGCCTTTTCGTTGTCTCTTGAAAACTTTTTACATGTGCAAATGCCAGTTGAATGGGGATTGTCCCCCCGTGTTTTAGGCCGGCTTCACACTGCAAGCGTGGCAGCGTGTCCGTTTTTATTTTGGCTCCCATGTTAACACCAGCGTGACACGCGTATCAGCATGCGATACGCAAGCGTGTTGGAAGCGTTTCCAGGCAAAATTGAATGGGAAAAGCTGTTTATTTTGACACGAATGCATATTAAATTACAGTTTAATGTTTTAAAGTCTCTAGGTTTTCACATAAATGCAGATATCATTTTCATTTAAAAAAAATTATTGCACCTGTCAATCCAGAATGAAATATTCTGTAGCCTATAGTTTGCTGTCAATACTGCCAACGTTGTCTTTGCTGTATCAGTAGGCTATATTTATGTTTAACATAAAGTATAGGCCTTTCTGGTGTGCAAAGACATAGAAAACGCCACACCACGCATGAAAAATAGGCGTCGGTTTTATTTCTAGAATGCACGCGTTTTCGGCACGGCTCGAGCAGCGCCTCTCACACAGGCAGTATGCAAGCTCTAACTTGTTAACATGGAAGCCGAAATAAAAACGGACACGCCACGCAGCTGAGATGCTCACGCCACGTTTGCAGTGTGTAGCCGGCCCCTTTAATACAGCTTCGCCGCAATGATTTCCTTTCAAGTGAGAGATTTGTTGTATTAAAACTTGATGCCTTTTTTTCCCTCCTCTCGGAATCCTTGTTGAACATGCTTTGCAAATAGCAATAGCACTGTCCTCCGCTGCCACAGAGAAAAACTTCCAGACCGGCGAAGACTCTCGGGGTGCATCTCAATCAGCTATTTCAGTAGTCAAGGCCCTGATCAGGGAATCAGACAATGGGTTGACTCTCTCTGATCAGTGCCCTGACTACTGAACTAGCTGATTGAGATGCACCCTCGGATAAATCAGACTTATTGACTGATTTACCACCAAAAGTACTTCATCGGATCTAGTTATCGGATTTCTTTTATTTATCGGAGCAATAAAAATTGTAAATATAAATAATTGATAAATATTGTGCATCCCTACTTTTTAATCACAATAATTAGAACAAGTATTGAGTTGTATACTTCCTTTGTTTTTGTTTTTTTGTTTTTTTTACATTTAAACAGTCTACTTATGATGGATTTATTCAAACATAGTTAAAATATTGAAGAACAGGTTAAGTACAAATATAATGAATATCTAATATAGTGCTCTAGGGCTGTGACTAACGATTATTTTGGTAATCAGTCAGTTTATTTTGATTAAAGGGTTAGTTCACCCAAAAATGAAAATGATGTCATTAATTACTCACCCTCATGTCGTTCGACACCCGTAAGACATTCGTTCATCTTCGGAACACAAATGAAGATATTTTTGTTGAAAGCTGATGGCTGAGAAAGGCCTCCATTGACATTCAGTACATTTACACTCACAAGACCCATAAAAGGCACTAAAAACATCGTTACAAAGTCCATCTCACTACAGTGGCTCTACAATAATTTTACGAAGCGATGACAATAGTTTTTGTGTGAAAAAAAAAATCAAAATAACGACTTTATTCTACAAGTTCTTGTCTTCCTTGTTGGACTCTGCCGTGAACTAACGAAGCACCAAGACGCATGCGCGAGAATATGACGTAGCTCTGGCGTTCGGACACGTGACCGAGAAGCGAGGAGATTTGTTTACAACGAGCAGAGGAAGACGCGCCGTATCTAAGCTGTTGAATTCTACATTGATCATGCTTTAGGTCTCGGCGTAGTGCTCAAAATGGGACTAAAGGCCTGTTCACACCGGGACGATTTTCGCGCGCGTTTATCGCTGACGTTTAACGCCTCGTGACTAAACAATGGGCGCCAATGTGAGTGTTCACACCGACGCGTAAAAGCGTCATTTTAAAAAAAACGCCTCGGGTTCGTTTTTTTTTTTTTGACGCGGCGCATTAACTGGCCGACCAATCAGATCGGCGCTTTTGTTCACGTGCCTGGAGCTGCTGAAGTTACAGTAAAACACGACTTGGTGGCGCTCAAGCACAAAACGGTCTAGCCGAGCACACATTGGCGAAGAAGACTCCAGCAGCTCCAGCGATGAGGACATTGTTGTTCTGTTGAACGAGGAAAGACAACAGAAAAGACGCAGATTTTGGATACATCCCATAGTTAAAAAAAGAGAAGAACATGGGGAGTTCTATCGACTGATACAAGAGCTAAAAATGTATCATGAACGTTTTCGGGGGTATTTTAGAATGTCCGTCAGCGAGTTCGAAGATTTACTTCTTTTTTTAACTATGGGATGTATCCAAAATCTGCGTCTTTTCTGTTGTCTTTCCTCGTTCAACAGAACAACAATGTCCTCATCGCTGGAGCTGCTGCTGCTGCTGCTTGAGAAATTGTTTTAGTATGTGAGAAAGTTATGTGTGTTTCGGCTAACATGTAAATACTCTCTCTCTCTTCTTCTTCTTCTTCTGTGTGACAAGGGATGCAGCGAGCGCAGCGCCACCTTGTGTACCGGGCTATTTCTGTTTTTCAATAAGCGCCATCTAATGTCAGGGAGTGAAATTGCACGTTCACTCGGCGCATCGCGAGTGAAAATCGCTTGGGTGTGAACACTCAAGACGCGCCGAAAAACGTCACGAAAAACGCTGGCGATAAACGCGCGCGATATTCGTCCCGGTGTGTACAGGCCTTAAAGTGTGTATTTCATGGATTCCCGAACGCCGGCGCTACGTCATATTCTCGCGCATGCGTCGTGGTGCTTCGTGAGTTCACGGCAGAGGCAAACAAGGAAGACAAGAACTTGTCGTTATTTCGTATAAAGTCGTTATTTTGATTTTTTTTTCTTTTTTTTTTTTCGCTCAAACTATTGTCAAGGACTTTGTTTAAAATCAAGTACTCAAATTTAATTGAGGAATCATGACAGATTTGGAAAGCAGAGGCTTTGTTTTGTAAAGTGCAATAGTGTGATTAAATGGATGTGAAGCACTATAATATTTTGTTCATCACCGTAACTTCATAGACTGAAAAATCAGATGCCAAACAATTGCTGATCCCCATAGACTTGCGTAGTATGAAGAAATAAAAATAATATGGAGGTGAATGGTTACTTGAAACTGTTTTGTTAGCCACATTCTTCAAAATATCCTCTTTCTAGATCCATAGAACAAAGAAACTCCTACAGATTTAGAACAATTTAGGAAGATTAAATGATGACAGAATTTCTTTGGGGTGAAATATATATCTATCTCTATCAAAATAATGAATGAAACCCAGCTCTAATAAACCTTTTAATTCGTCTCATGCAAAGTTTTCTTGATATTTGCCTCTAGATCCGTAAGATGAAGCTTCCAGGCCGTGAAAACCTGACTGCTGTTGTTGTGGGAACTATTACTGATGATGTCAGGATTCAGAATGTCCCTAAACTGAAGGTAAGACAGACATTGAAAGTGTGGTTAATATCTTATAAGCTTTGTGTCCGTCTGTCCACGTCCATTTTGCTTCCGATTCTGTGTTCATGCTAACTTTGTTCAACCTGAGGTTGTGTTTGATTTTTGCATTGTAATTTTGACAATTGCTTGGTGGGTGAGTGCATTATAATCATTAATGAAAAACACAACAACAAAACAGTTCAATGACAAACTTGCTTATATTATATGTGAGATGGTGGTCCAGTGGGTTAAACCATGGAACTGATACACAGAAGGTTGCAGGTTCGATCCCTGTGGTCACCACCAGTGTGTCCTTGAGCAAGGCACTGTACTCCATGTTGCTCCAGGTGGATTGTCCCTGTAATGAGGACCTCGGTTTTAATTTTGAAATGCATTCAAATTAAGTTGGATTATCATCCTGCAACCCTTCAGGAAGTTTGCTGAAGCCCCCCAGTGGGACCCAACCAGCTGATGTAGATGAAATCTGGCTGATACATCAACATGAATGAAAACCACTCTAGTCTTAAGTTTGTGGTCAATGGTTTCATAGTCCAGCTTGATCTAGTTTATGCAAACATGACCCAGCGTCTTGTCCAATCTGATGCAATTTTGCAAATAACCAAATCTTCACATGTAGAGGAATTTGATACAGCAGTATCTCTGCATATGCGCACAATGACAGTTTTTGTTTTAGTTGTTCGATGTGGTCATAAGCAGTAATGTGTAGCACTACAGAACCTACATGCATTCATAGAATGGCAGAATCCAGTCATAAAAGTGGAATTTACTGTATAACGAAATTTGGTGAAATTTAGATGAATGAATGAGAATTAGGATGTATATTTAAATTGCAAAATGGGCTTTGGCCTGTGAATACTAAAGCTGAAAAAAAGACCGCTTATTAAATGTGAAGTCTGCTTGTTTTGTGTGTCGCTCTGTGAGTCTCGCAGTTTTGTCTTCTACACGCGCTCTCGCACATGACGCCTGTCTGATGTCTCGCTGTATGAGGACACATGAAGCTCATCGCTGCTCTTGTCACTTCACCAGCATTTCATTTGATAAAACTATCTAACTAAATTGTGGCATATATAGAGTGCAACAGTGCCCACCCTCTTTTTTGTAGCATTGGTTCTGGAAGGATCTTTCCATTCATTTCTATCATAGGGATTTAAAAAATGTCTGTTAAAGCATTAATAAGTTATGAACCAAGCCAACCAGCTACGAGGTGAATCATAACATTACAAACTTTAATTTGAAGCAAGAAGGTATTTGAAATTCAGACCAAAATACAAAGGTATGAATTAACAGCTTTAGTGAGGGAAAGAACTGCAAACGGACTAATCAGATGAAAAACCCTGGAGAAATTATACCACTCGTTTAAAAATTCTAAGTTTATTGCAAAATATGTATAAATGTGCTGTTACGTAATTTGCGAGCATGGGGAGACTGACTAACAACGTTCGCTTTTTAATGTTTATAATCATAAAAAAAAAAAAAAAAAATCTATTTCCCAATGGAGAAACTGAATAAACTTTATACATCTGGAACTCGACTGTTGCCTTCCATTGAGAGATATATATAACATTTTATTTTAAGAACATCACAATATTTACGTAATTGAATGCATCTTGGAGAGATGACGTGGATGTTTAAATTTATGCTGTAGATGTTTTTTTGTCATGCAAGCAGTCCTAAAAGTCTCTATTTTGGATGTTTTGATGTTTCAGGAACTGCAAAATACATAGGGTGTTTTTCACCTGGCAGTGAAAATCTGAAACTCTAAATAAATATTATTTCTCTTTCCTGTGCCTTCTCGCAGGTGTGTGCCCTGAAGGTGACTGACGGTGCTCGCCGCAGGATCTTGAAGGCTGGTGGACAGATCATGACCTTTGACCAGCTGGCACTCACTGCGCCTAAAGGACAGGGCACTGTTCTGTTGTCCGGTATGTGTGTGCAAAGCAACAATACTTTGTGTAGAAAACACAATGTAAATCTGATTGTTGTTCATAATACATTTCCCATTTTGTAACTGCTTGAGTTGATTAATTGTTTGTATTTGGAGGTGTTCAGCTAAGCTGCAGGTTGTTAAAGCACTTCTTCTTTGTAAACAGGACCCCGTAAGGGCAGAGAGGTGTACAGGCATTTTGGGAAAGCTCCTGGAACCCCCCACAGCCACACCAAGTAAGAGAACACTATGAACTTTCATTTCAAGCCTTCATGAGCTTGAGGCTGTTTGATAAGTTAATTGTTGTGATGAACATTTTAACTGAAAGCGTGTTCTTCTCCTCTCTAGGCCCTATGTGCGCTCCAAAGGCAGGAAGTTTGAGCGTGCCCGTGGTCGCAGAGCCAGCCGAGGCTACAAGAACTAAACATCTGTCTTTTTGTATTCAATATTGCAATGCAAATAAAGATTGGGTAATATTCAAAATACAATCTTTTGGAGTTGCTTTTCTTTATCGAATTATGCTCCTTCACAGCATTCTACCTTTTTTAACCAGTTTACTCGTTTTGAAATTGACACCCTACATACACCTAAGGCACAGAAATGACTGACTTCACCACATCAAGTGGAAACGCAGACCTAATGATGAAATGTTTTGTTTACAACTGCAGGTACATGTGCGTGTGCATGTTTCCAATACAGTTTCAGAATCAATCTAACGCGAAGATAGCTGAGAATATAATTGTCAATTTAAAAGAAGTTAACGTCAGAGGAAAGGTGCACAGACCTTGATTGAACTTTTGAAGTTTCCATTTGAATTTGCACAAATCAAACCAGCTCTGAGCAGTTTGTGTGAAAAATAGATTTATGGAATGTTTTTGATCAGATATAAATTAGTACAATAACTCCTTATCATTGAAGCATGTTTTATTAGATTGTGCTGGTTTAACCCTGAGAAGCCTTTTTTTATGCCGTTAACTCTTGAGGATTTAACAGTTAAACCAAACATTGTTTGCATTTTCAGCTAAAATAAATAGTAAAAGCCTGATTCTAGTTTTACTGTTTTTCTCGCCTTGAAAATAACCACAGAAGCTGGCACGGTGTTAAAAACAAACATGAATTTATACTAATCAAATTTGTTTTGAAGTTTATAAATTCACAAGTGTCTTCACAGATGTTTTGCACCAGTTTAATCACACTTCTTTTTTTTTACATTTTTATTTCAGCCTGTCAATTGATAAAATACATTTTTAAAAGTAAAAATGTTCCATACAAGGCAATAAACTTGACCAGTAATGGATGTTTAGAATTTGTTTTGGACTGCTACCCATCTATAGAAAATAAATGCAGCATTGGTAAATGTATGCATCTGTAGTTTAAATGAATTTTGAGTATAGAATTAATTCAAATAGTAACTAGAGCAAAGAAAGCATGCACAATGCCCTCAATATAAAATGCAAAAATGTCTACATTTGTGGAATGACCATGCAAATGTTGATGTGAAACAGCACAACTTAAAGGAATAATGTGACAGCAGAAGTGTGTGGAAACAAAAATGCATGTAGTGTTTGGACGTTATTCAAAGAAGCTTTGCTATTGGTGAGTAAACACTTTTCAGAAGCTGACTGCCTTTGATCTGTAAATCTGTGGTTGTTATTTCCAGTATATAGAGGACAAATTAAACCGTTCAACAGACTGTTTGGAGCAGTTTCAGCCACATGTGATGCTGTCATGATAGCAAACAATGAATATTAATTTCTAAATTTCCACCTTGATAATTTCAAAGTTCATTTTGAAATTAAGCTTTTAAATGATGCAATCTGACGTCTTTAGGAATAGCAGGTTCTCACACTCTAAAGCTCTCTGAGAAAACACATCTTGGTTTTTACTATATAAGGACAAGACTTTCTAGAGCAACCCGATCTATGCCATGATGTAAGAAAAAGTAATTGTCTGACAAATCTGCTGACAGCTGCCTAGAGAAACGTATGGTGTGTGTGATGCATCTCTTTCTATAAAAATCTTTCTTTTGACTAATTTCTATAGAGAAATCATCTGTGGAATTGAATGTTTTGACTGAAACTGAGCTCCAGTGTCCCACTGCTGAGTTTCATGGAACTTTGACCACTGCACTGAACCGAACCGCTTCAATTCTTACTAATCACACATTTTGCATATAATTCTGAATAAAATGTGCTTGTGTCAGCAGATTTGTCTGTCTTTTTACATATTCAATAGAATTCAAATATAATACATTTTGTAATCATATTAACACATTGAATTCCCAACTTAATGTAGAAGCAACACAAATCAATCGCATGGCAATGGCATGTTTAAAGGCACAGTACCTTAAACTGATTTTTCTCATTTTGAGGTCAAAATTAATAACAGCCATTCAACTATCCAACTTGAAACATTTTCAATATACAGCATACTGCGAATGATCAAACCACTATTTTTGTTTAACAAAAAGCCAACAACAATTACAGTATACATAATCAAAAACAATGGTTACAACAATCAGCCAAAAAAACATAAACCCATTATAATAAATGCCTCATATATATACCCGCACACATTTAAGAATTTTCATTTCAATTATAAATGATTTAAAAACGACTAAAAACTAGTCTACAGCTTATTAATAAGGGCAACTTGCAGTCACTCAATTTGGCATATTTAATCAAATTAATGTGGAAAAGATATTTAACAATTCCTGAAGTATGTTCAAATGAAATATATAATTAATACATCTCTGGGACAAATCTGGGCATTATTGGGTTAAAAATATTTTTTTACAGCGTATACATTTAATTACTGCATAATAATAATTAACTACATATAGGGTTAAGATTAAGGTATGGTTTAGGTTAGTTGCATGTAATTATGCACATATTATAGTAATTACTAAAGTAAATACATGTAACGTGTAACAAGGACACAAAAGTTTAATTAAAGATATAAAAATGGATTGCAATATTTTACAGTACGTGCACTTATACACTGTATAAAACAAATATTGTTGGTTTAACTTAAAAAAGTAAGTAACCTGGTTGCCTTAAAATTTTGAGTTCATTAAAATTAAAAATTTGAGTTAATACAATGAAGGGAATTTGTTTTAGAAGCTCAAAATATTATTGTATCTGAACCACATAAATTAAAAAAATGAAGTGATAAATCGTGGATGTGATAAATCGTGGCAATTTGGCATGTTTCACTGCATTATTACAAATAAAACACACAATAACGCAATATGCTCTAAATCTTTGAATAATATTTGAATAAAGGGTGATGTTGATTCCCAAAAATGTTCATTGTATTAACTCAAAATTTCAACCAGGTAACTTACTTTTAAAATATTTTTGTACAGTGCAGTTACCATACACTGTAAAAATGTTATGATCAATAAGTTATGACAGCATTTTTACATCGCTGTAAGCCATCAAAATAAGCAATATTACATTTTTTATACAAGATTCAACTCCGTTGAAATGACTTTTTAGCAACTTTTTATTTTTAAGTGCACTGTAAAAAATTCAACTTATGTTTGTATGACAAATGCAGCTTTTAAAGTTTATTCAACTATTTAACATGAAAAAAGTTTGTACAACTAAATGACCCTAAGTTGAGAAAACTCTAAATTTCTTCAGCTGGTTGCCTTAAACTTTTAAGTTTTCTCAACTTTTTTTTTTTTTACAGTGTGTAAGGTGGGTTAGGTTTAGGTGTAGGTTCAGGGTTAGTATACAGGGAGTGCAGAATTATTAGGCAAATGAGTATTTTGACCACATCATCCTCGTTATGCATGTTGTCTTACTCCAAGCTGTATAGGCTGGAAAGCCTACTACCAATTAAGCATATTAGGTGATGTGCATCTCTGTAATGAGAAGGGGTGTGGTCTAATGACATCAACACCCTATATCAGGTGTGCATAATTATTAGGCAACTTCCTTTCCTTTGGCAAAATGGGTCAAAAGAAGGACTTGACAGGCTCAGAAAAGTCAAAAATAGTGAGATATATTGCAGAGGGATGCAGCAGTCTTAAAATAGCCAAGCTTCTGAAGCGTGATCATCGAACAATCAAGCGTTTCATTCAAAATAGTCAACAGGGTCGCAAGAAGCGTGTGGAAAAACCAAGGCGCAAAATAACTGCCCGTGAACTGAGAAAAGTCAAGCGTGCAGCTGCCAAGATGCCACTTGCCACCAGTTTGGCCATATTTCAGAGCTGCAACATCACTGGAGTGCCCAAAAGCACAAGGTGTGCAATACTCAGAGACATGGCCAAGGTAAGAAAGGCAGAAAGTCGACCACCACTGAACAAGACACACAAGCTGAAACGTCAAGACTGGGCCAAGAAATATCTCAAGACTGATTTTTCTAAGGTTTTATGGACTGATGAAATAAGAGTGAGTCTTGATGGGCCAGATGGATGGGCCCGTGGCTGGATTGGTAAAGGGCAGAGAGCTCCAGTCCGACTCAGACGCCAGCAAGGTGGAGGTGGAGTACTGGTTTGGGCTGGTATCATCAAAGATGAGCTTGTGGGGCCTTTTCGGGTTGAGGATGGAGTCAAGCTCAACTCCCAGTCCTACTGCCAGTTTCTGGAAGACACCTTCTTCAAGCAGTGGTACAGGAAGAAGTCTGCATCCTTCAAGAAAAACATGATTTTCATGCAAGACAATGCTCCATCACACGCGTCCAAGTACTCCACAGCGTGGCTGGCAAGAAAGGGTATAAAAGAAGAAAATCTAATGATATGGCCTCCTTGTTCACCTGATCTGAACCCCATTGAGAACCTGTGGTCCATCATCAAATGTGCGATTTACAAGGAGGGAAAACAGTACACCTCTCTGAACAGTGTCTGGGAGGCTGTGGTTGCTGCTGCACGCAATGTTGATGGTGAACAGATCAAAACACTGACAGAATCCATGGATGGCAGGCTTTTGAGTGTCCTTGCAAAGAAAGGTGGCTATATTGGTCACTGATTTGTTTTTGTTTGGTTTTTGAATGTCAGAAATGTATATTTGTGAATGTTGAGATGTTATATTGGTTTCACTGGTAAAAATAAATAATTGAAATGGGTATAAATTTGTTTTTTGTTAAGTTGCCTAATAATTATGCACAGTAATAGTCACCTGCACACACAGATATCCCCCTAAAATAGCTAAAACTAAAAAACACTTCCAAAAATATTCAGCTTTGATATTAATGAGTTTTTTGTGTTCATTGACAACATGGTTGTTGTTTAATTATTAATGTTGTAAAATTAATCCTCAAAAATACAACTTGCCTAATAATTCTGCACTCCCTGTAGTTATAACCCAGTTATTGCAATGACTAAATACATATGTACATGGGGAACAGATCTCCTGGTTACATACCTGTACTTACCATAGTAATAACAATTAATGTAATTAATTAATATTACTCAGTACTTAAATATATAATTTGTAACAAAGACACCTTAAAATAAAGTGTAACCATAAAGAGTTACCAAAAAATGTATAAAAACATTACTCAGTATATTCATTTTCAAGAGAGTAAAGGATTAAGGAGATTGAATCTGAAGAGTGGCAGTGTCTGTGTTTACGGGAAAGTAATGACTGGGGTCAGTGGGGAAGGAATATGTAATATCTCAGTCACCATCCTGCCATCAAGCATAATCAGTGTTAATATGTTCCATCCTCTGCGCTATCTGCATGCATATAATATTCCCACTCGTGACAGTCTCTTTTTTCCACATCAGGGGCTCACGTAGGTCTTCCCCAGCTGTCCTGTTATTCAAATCAGCTGTATCAGCCATATACAGTAAGTAGGAAAGACCCCATCACTCTCTCATATCGCCCCCTCGGATCCACAGCAATAGTTCACGTTGACCCCGGTTGATATTTGGACGTTTTCGCGTGAAATGGGGGCTCATGGGCAAAGAACGGCATGAGAACTCACAAGATGCACAAAGGAAGGAAACGATGAGAATCTGAGCTTGAAAGCGTTTGAAGATCTGTGGTTATCCTCCCATACCTCACCTCATGAAGGCATACCTACATACTGCTTTTTCCATGGATTTACATATTTACATATTCAATTGCCAGCTTACTATTTCCACCTGGCTGAACATCATTGATCTGGTGTACAGCGGTCTCAGAATGCCAAATGCATAGATAGATGTCAAGATATTAAGAATAAGGTTTTACAAAATGGGGTTACACTTTACTGTACATTGTACATTTAAGTCATATTAAGTAATTAGGCTATAGGGCTAGGATTGGGGTTTGGTTTAGGGTTAGTTGCATGTAATTATGCATAATTTATAGTTTTTACTATAGTAACTACATAACAATGACACTGTAAAATAAAGTGTTACACAAAATGGTCACACTTTATGTCATCAACTACTATGTACATGTTCATAAAGCATTTTTAGGTACAATATTGTGTTGATGTTGTATTGTAAAACACTTTTGCTGCTGTTGAGGTGGGATACGGGAAAGGTTAGGGACAGGATTAGTAGTCTGGTATAGTTATGCTGGGTTTGTTTCAACCTGTTTTATACAGACGAAACCAACGGTCGGGTTTGTCCATATTTGACCCAAACATGGGGTGAAATTTGTTTTAGTCAAATATAGAAAAGCCCAACTGTTGGGTTTAAAAACTTAATTTAAAAATAATGTAAACCAATGGTTGGTTAATTGACACAAACAGCATTGTTTTTTAGTGTAGTAGATAAAGTCACTAAATACAATGCTGTTAAAAAATGAAAAACAAACATATTTGGACACTTTGTGCTTGTCAAATGTTATGTATTGTTAATGTGACCTGTTCTTACTGTACTAGGACACCTGTGAAAACACATTCGCTAAAAACTGTGAGATCCTTTGGTTAAAAGTCATTGCGAGAAAAAAAAAGGAAGTTAGTTCTGGGAAAAGCATAATTTATTTGCAGGAGTCCCTTAGTTTGATACTTTGTATCTTGCTCATTGAAATTCAGTTACTTCCTTTGGTTACACTTTATTTTAATGTGTCTTTGTTACACTGTTACTAAGTACTGAGTAATATTAAGTAACTACATGTACATACTATAGGGTTAGGGTTTGGTTTAGGGTTAGTTGCATGTAATTATGCATGATTTATAGTTATTACTAACTACATGTAACATATGTAACACTGACCCTGTAAAATAAAGTGGTACCATTCTTTTTACGTGTCCCAGTGTTTCCAAATACTTTTTGGAGCCACTTTGCAGAAAGAAAGGCAAATTGAGAGAGCCGTACTTTGCATACTAAAAACGCAGGCTACAAAAGGAACTGCTACTTGCTTGTGTCAGATAGGAGGAGTGAAAAACAAAGCAAAAATGGGAGGGGAGAGATTGAGTCAGCCACAGATTCTTTTCTTCATCAAAACAACTCCAGCCCCCATATTCATATCACTACAGTCTCTTTGTCTTTACTGGAAGTGGTGCTGTTTTAGAATATGCTGATCGCACATCCGCGTATCAACGGCTGAATCAAATGCATTCCAAAGCTCAGGTCTGATACTGGGCTGACATAACAGAAAGCAGCACTTACACAACCACATAAACAAATAATGATGCCATGGTGCAGGCTAAAATTACACATGGCATTTGTTTTTTACCCACTGCTTGAGGTTAGGTTAGTGTCAATATCAGAAATGCATGACTGATTCAATGGTGACATATTGAGAAATAAGCGGTAAGTTTGGTAACACTTATTTTACAGTGTCTTTGTTACACGTTACATGTACTCCAGTAATAACAGCAATATAAGATGCATAATTACATGAAATTAACCCTCAATCAAACCCTAACCCATGTAAGTTGTTAACTGATATAACTCAGTACTTAAAAGTGTAATTACACTGTAACAAAGACAACTTAAAATATAGTGTAACTGTACGTTTTAACTTAGTGCTGTCATATTGATTAATTGCATCTAACATAAAATCTATAAAGGCAGCAAGTGAGCAATTTGTCCTCAAAGTTGATGTGTTAGAAGCAGGAAAAATGGGCAAACGCGAGGATTTGAGCGAGTTTGACAAGGGCCAAACTGTGATGGCTAGACGACTGGTTAGAGCATCTCCAAAACTGCAGCTCTTGTGGGGTGTTCCTGGTCTGCAGTGGTCAGTATCTATCAAAAGTGCTCCAAGGAAGGAACAGTGGTGAACCAGCGATAGGGTCATGGGTAGCCACGGCTCATTGGTGCACGTGGGGAGCGAAGACTGGCCTGTTCGGTCCGATCAAACAGACGAGCTACTGTAGCTCAAATCGCTCAAGAAGTTAATGCTGGTTCTGATAGAAAGGTGTCAGAATACACAGTGCATCGCAGTTTGTTGTGTATGGGGCTGCATAACCGCAGACCAGTCAGGGTGACCGTGCTGACCCCTGTCCACCACCGAAAGCTCCAACAGTGGCCATGTGAGCATCAGAACTGGACCACGGAGCAATGGAAGAAGGTGTCCTGGTCTGATGAATCACGTTTTCTTTTACATCACATGGATGGCCGGGTGCGTTGCTTACTTGGGGAACACATGGAACCAGGATGCACTATGGGAAGAAGGCAAGCCGGCGGAGGCAGTGTGATGCTTTGGGCAATGTTCTGCTGGGAAACCTTGGGTCCTGCCATTCATGTGGATGTTACTTTGACACAACCACCTACCTAAGAATTGTTGCAGACCATGTACACCCTTTCATGGAAAATTTCAGCAGGATAATGTGCCCTGCCACAAAGCAAAAATGGTTCAGGAATGGTTTGAGGAGCACAGCAACGATTTTGAGGTGTTAACTGGGCCTCCAAATCTCAATCCAATCGAGCATCTGTGGGATGTGCTGAACAAACAAGTCCAATCCATGGAGGCCCCACCTCGCAACTTACAGGACTTAAAAGATCTGCTGCTAACATCTTGGTGCCAGATACCACAGTACACCTTCAGGGGTCTAGTGGAGTCCATGCATCGACGGGTCAGGGCTGTTTTGGCAGCAAAAGGGGGACCGACATATATCAGTGCTGTAAAATTGATTAATCACATCTAAAATGAATGTTTGTGTTTACATAATTTATGTGTGTATACTGTGTATAATTATTATGTATATATAAATACACACACATTCATGTATATATTTAAGTAATATCTGCATGTATATGCTGTATATATATGTATATAATTTCTATTATATATAATATAATTCATGCCTTGTATTATATATATATATATATATATATATATATATATATATATATATATATATATAGGTGCATGTCCACTGTGAGAGACATAATCTAAAAAAAAAAATCCAGAAATCACAAAGTATGATTTTTAAACTATTTATTTGTATGATACAGCTGCAAATAAGTATTTGAACACCTGAGAAAATCAATGTTAATATTTGGTACAGTAGCCTTTGTTTGCAATTACAGAGGTAACACGTTTCCTGTAGTTTTTCACCAGGTTTGCACACACTGCAGGAGGGATTTTGGCCCACTCCTCCACACAGATCTTCTCTAGATCAGTCAGGTTTCTGGCCTGTCGCTGAGAAACACAGAGTTTAAGCTCCCTCCAAGGATTCTCTATTGGGTTTAGGTCTGGAGACTGGCTAGGCCACGCCAGAACCTTGATATGCTTCTTACAGAGCCACTCCTTGGTTATCCTGGCTGTGTGCTTCGGGTCATTGTCATGTTGGAAGACCCAGCCTCGACCCATCTTCAATGCTCTAACTGAGGGAAGGAGGTTGTTCGCCAAAATCTTGCAATACATGGCCCCGGTCATCCTCTCCTTAATACAGTGCAGTCGCCCTGTCCCATGTGCAAAAAACACCCCCAAAGCATGATGCTACCACCCCCATGCTTCACAGTAGGGATGGTGTTTTTGGGATGGTACTCATCATTCTTCTTCCTCCAAACACGTTTAGTGGAATTATGACCAAAAAGTTCTATTTTGGTCTCATCTGACCACATGACTTTCTCCCATGACTCCTCTGGATCGTCCAAATGGTCATTGGCAAACTTAAGACAGGCCTTGACATGTGCTGGTTTAACCAGGGGAACCTTCCGTGCCATGCATGATTTCAAACCATGATGTCTTAGTGTATTACCAACAGTAACCTTGGAAACGGTGGTCCCAGCTCTTTTCAGGTCATTGACCAGCTCCTCCCGTGTAGTTCTGGGCTGATTTCTCACCTTTCTTCATTGAGACCCCACAAGGTGAGATCTTGCATGGAGCCCCAGTCCGAGGGAGATTGACAGTCATGTTTAGCTTCTTCCATTTTCTAATGATTGCTCCAACAGTGGACCTTTTTTCACCAAGCTGCTTGGCAATTTCCCCGTAGCCCTTTCCAGCCTTGTGGAGGTGTACAATTTTGTCTCTAGTGTCTTTGGACAGCTCTTTGGTCTTGGCCATGTTAGTAGTTGGATTCTTACTGATTTATGCATTTTTTCTTTGATTGCTAGAAAATCTTGGCAGGTTCATGGATGATGCAAAGCATGCACAAACCAATTTCAGCTAATTGTGCAATATTAAATATTAAATAATATCATATGTTCAAAAGATATAGGGTAGGGATACAGTATATATATATACTGTATATATAAAAAAATCATAAATTGATATGTTATTTATCTATTCATGCTGTCTTTTCATGCAATAAATATTTTGTCAATTACAGAAAACATTTATAATAAAACAGGGAAGATGACGATTGTGAAAATCTGCAAATAAAATTATATTGTCTAATAATAATAATAATAATGATATTAATATATGCATGCATGCATGTTCTGTAAAGCTGCTTTGATAACAATATATACAATACAATACTATATGTATGTATATATATATATATATATATATATATATATATATATATATATATATATATATATATATCTTAGTACACACACACACTCCAATTATTTATAAATAGATACATTCTTGCCTGTGAACATTTTCCATATTACTTTTTTGTTTTGTTTTGTTTTATATAAATGTGTTTCCATTCTTTGAAGCGAGTGACATACTTTCAAATAAACTTTTTCACGTGTTGAGAGAGAATTCAAGATAGACCTGGTGAATCCGTGGGAGAATGAAACCTCAAGTGTTGCCTCTCCCGCATTCTATTACTCTCTCAGTGTCTTTCTTTCTCTCTTTTTCCAAAGTACGTCAGTCAGACCGCACATCAACAGTTTCACTACACATGCATCTTCAGAAGTCATGTGATGTTGAGAGACAGTAAAGAAGAGGAACTACCTACAACCAGCAACTCCTCCCAACCACATGAACCCACGCGAACACCCACAGAAGTATATATTCAAGAACAAAGACCGGAGCCGGCAGACGTTAGCTGAGAAACAGGATTAAACACGTGAGGGTTTCGCGTTTTCTTTTTTGGAAAGTAACAAGAAGAAGATTAGAAGATGACACCGTTTATGATTGTTCTGGGGTTAGCACTGGTTTTTGAAGGTGAGCTGTCATGATAGAGTATGTGAATCACCTTGTTTTATATTCTTACTTCTTGTCAATTTATATGTTCAATCTTTCTGTGTTGTGCAGGTGCTCAGTGTCGGGAACGTGAAGTTTTGGTGGCTGAAGGTTCTGTAGCAGTGCTGCCATGTGTGGACGAGTCCTCTGCACTCTCATATCCTACTGCAGTCTACTGGAGCCGGAGAGTTGGAGAGTAAGAACATTTCATCCAATCTTCCATCCATCCATACACACATCTGTTCAAAACCTGACAATTATGAAAGCATATGAGCATGACCATTTTAAAGTCTCACTCTCTTTTCTCAATTCCCTAGTGTTCTGAAGACAGTTTGGCGGCGAGAGAAGAGCGGGTTAGAGTTTCGTCCGGTTAGAGACCCACCACGCGCGAACTGCCCCGTTCCCAACTTTGGAAAGGCCGATTACAGCCTTCACATCGCTGGAACGACATATGAAGACGGAGGAGAGTACTTATGTGAGGTTGAGGGAAAGACTCGGATGATGAAAGTCATCGTGCTCAGGGTTATAAGAGGTAACAGGCACAAACAGCCAAGAATTTGCCACTTCTTTTTTTGATAAGCCTTTGGAAATAGCCTTATCGGTAAGATCTTCTCTTTCTTCACAGCATCATTTTCTCCAGCAATTGTGGTTGAGGGATTAAGAACAGAGGCAAAGTGCAATGTTAGTCCCGGGCCATCATATATAAGAGTTAACTGGAAACGAAACGGCCAATTTATAAGCAGAAGCATCCTCTCTAACGTGTCTCAAAGAGATGCAGGGAACTGGAGCTGTCAGGTTCCACGCAATGGTGTGGTAGTAGAGGCAACCGCATCCCTACAGGTCAATGGTGAGTGTTCGTTTTAAACACCGACTTCTTCTAGAAATAACTTCTGCAGCAGTCTATAATTCTCCTTCTCTGTTCCCTTTCCAGGAATCGCCACCCCTCAGGATGACTCTTCGGTGGTGTATGCCGCTGTGGGCTCCTCCGTCTCCTTGCCCTGCCTCTTCACTGATGGTCTAATCCCGAACACTGTGATCTGGAACAGAACCTCCTCAACGATACACCCTCCTCATCCTCTCCCTGAGTGTTTCGACTGGGCTCTTGGGTCCACAGCATCAGTCACTATACAGAGAGTTGAGGATGGAGATGAAGGGATGTATACCTGCTCAGGAAGGATGAAGGGATTGAATGGAGAGGGAATTAAAGTACAAAGAAGGATGGAGCTAGTTGTTGCTCGAGGTGAGTGGAATAATGCATCACTTAGAGAATACTCGAGGATGAGTGTAGTTTGTCAGCTGAACCTTTTGTTAAACTTTTATCAACATGGCTTTATAAAAAGAGACAAATGCCTATATGCATAAAGATACATGAAAAAAATATTCTATCAAAATGTTTTAATGTTATATATTAAAAATAAAAGAATTCAAATGTTTTATATAATACATTTTTAATAAAAATAATGTATACAAATATAAAGAATATAGAATATATTATTTTATATTTTAGAATATAATATATGTTAAACTTTTATTACCTTAGGCTTTACTAAAACAAACAAAGATAGATACAAACTAATCTACACTGTGAAAATAATCTATATTCTATAATAATAATAATTGATATATATATATATATATATATATATATATATATATATATATATATATATATATATATGTTAAATATATTATAAATATTTTAACAACTGTTCTTTTTTATATTATGTTATATATTAAAAATAACACATTCAAATAATTATTATTTTTAATACATTTTAATAAAAATAAATACATCTAAAAATATATATAATTTTTTTTATAATATTACATTTTAATGTGTTATATATATATATTTAAAATAACATTAAAATAGTAATTTTTTATATAATGCATTTTAATAAAAAATATATATAAATAAATATTATATAAATTATATTATTTAATAAATTCTATATAAATATTATATTACATTTTTTTATAATTATCAAAGTGTGCTTAATCTCCTCATAACTGATCTGTGGATTTCTGAATTTGCTGAATGCTGATTTTTTTCCCCCTCCTCTGGTTTCTGTGTAGTTTTGAGCTCCTCAGCCTCCAGTGGTAACGGACCCGTGACCCTGACCTGCCATCTCAGCAACTCCGAACAGATCACTTCCTACGAATGGCTCCGTGTAACTTATGGGCCGAACGACACTCAAACGGTGACCTCTGTTCAAAAGGCAAAGAGCTTCAGGATTCAACAAGTGACTGAGAAAGATGCTGGTGAATGGGTGTGTCGCTACGGGAATCAAGGAGTTCTGGGGAACGTGACTTATCATCTTCACGTCATGGGTAGGTAGAGCAGAAAAGGAAATGATCTTTGCAATTAATAAAAGCATCACTCTTTGGATCCATAAAAAACTTGGGGGGGAAATGGAGTTATTACTGAATCAAGATCGGACTGAGAAATAGAAGCCCTACGTTTTCCTTGATTCTCTGTTTTGTTCATCTCTCCAGGTGCTGTAAGGGGCGAAAAGTCAAGTTCTGGCAATAAAACTGCTATGGTGATGGGATTAGGATTTTTGTTCTTGGTGGTATTCCTGATTGTGTTCCAGATGTACAGAAACTATCGCAGGGTACGTTTCAGTCTCCTGTATCAAGTCTTTATTTAATAATGCAATTCATGCTCACTTATTTATGCAGTACACTGAGTCTTTCAGTGGAGCTCTTTAAAACAGATTGTAATTATTTATATCTCATATTCATCCTCCTTACAGAAGAAGATGATCATGCTTTACCCAGCGATGGAAACCATTGTCCATCAGGCCGCCACTGAACGAGAGCAGAGAAGGAGCAAGGCAAAAATGGCCGAGCCTTGTGTTGGAGAACCGAGATTAGTGTGTGTGTAAATTTGTGTTTTTCATAGAAATTTTGTAAGTGCCCGTGTGTTACACTATGTTAATGTGTGTGTTTTGAATGCAGACAATTGTAGCAGTCCATTTAAACTGTAAATATACTACCGACATATAAATGTACACATTCTGTATAAACTAAAATGAGTTTAAATGCAAATATATTTTCAAATATAAATGTAAAATCTATGTAAATAAAGCAATAAACCACTTTATTTCACATGTTTTAATTTAATCATTTTTTTGTGAACAGCAGCTATTAACAGGTTTCCTAAATGTGGTTTCTTAAAATTGCTATACAAGGAGAAAAAAAGAAAACATTCTGTACACAGTTACATTTCAGTAAATATTATATATTATAACTATACAGTAGACACAAAGTTAATCATTTTTTTCATAAGAAATGTGAAGGCTGTACATAGGGTAAGTGTGTCAAGGCATTGATGACAAAAAATAAATCTCATCTCAGCATGTTTGATGAATGGCAAAGCTATTTTTAATTTGGTCATTTCATCTTAATATCAACATTTGTGTGATTTAGTCAGCCGGAAAGTTTTGAGGTAAACTGATCTAATTTTGTGTCTCTGGAAAATAGATCGCTGGGACATTGTATAGTGTTGAACACCAAAGTTTGTTTTGTATATCTGTTAATGAGTGATTTGTAGACACATTCATGTTTTTAGATTTGTGGAGTAAACGTTATTTTGAAGAAAAAAGATCATCCTGCACATACTAAACTTATATCTAAATATGTTACAATTTTATGCACATTGTCTTAAGGGGGCATCTTCCACGATGTTACCCGACATAAAAATCAAATAGGCCTATTTTACTATTATAGTCATGCTACAATACCGCAGAACCATTATTATATATTACATTTCTGCAAACACTTTTCACACAATTCACAAGTTAAGTACACTATAGCCTACCAAGCTACACCTCACTGCATTCTGTGTCATCTTGCCGCTCTGATCGTTTCGTCTCTGACCTGCGAAGCTCATTTGTGGTAAGAATCTGTTCAAACCAGTCTTCATCATCAAAGTCCTCAAAACCGAAAACCTCCTCATCGTCAAAACACCAGCCTGGCCAGTCAACACTGACGCCCTCCAGGAAATTGCTGCCACAGGGGAGAGAACAGGGTTAAAGGGTTAGTTCACCCAAAAATGAAAATTATGTCATTAATTACTCACCCTCATGTCGTTGGACACCCGTAAGACCTCCGTTCATCTTCGGAACACAAATGAAGATATTTTTGTTGAAAGCTGATGGCTGAGAAAGGCCTCAGATAGGCCTCCATTAGCATTCAGTACATTCACACTCACAAGACCCATTAAAGGTACTAAAAACGTCGTTACAAAGTCAATAGTTTTTGTGGGCAACGACTTTATTCAACACGTCCTTGTTTTCCGTTTTGGCCTCGGACGTGAACTGAACTCACGAAGCACCACGATGCATGCGCCGGCATTCGGGAATCCATGAAATGCACACTTTAGTCCCATTTTGAGCACTACGCCAAGACCTAATGCACGATCAATGTAGAATTCAACAGCTTAGATACGCGCGTCTTCCTCTGCTTGTAAACAAATCTCCTCCTCGCTTCTGGGTCAGTAGCCACTTTCAAATCCAGACTCAAAACACATCTGTTTAGCTGTGCATTTACTGAATGAGCACTGTGCTACTGTAGGCTACGTCCGACTGATTGCACCTTATCTTATGCATTTACTGAATGAGCTCTGTGCTTTGTCCGAACTGCTTGCACTTTAATTATGTATTTCAATTTAACCCGGTTTTTATTTTTAGTTTTAATTATACTTTATTTTTTTGGTTAAGGCTGACTGGGTGAAAGAGGTTGAGAGACGGGGAGCGATAAATCGAAATCCCTCCGGCGCGAGGACGATCTGTTTAGATCTGCGCTGATGGATAGATCTGTATAGCCTTGGTAGTAAGAGGAAGGACCGTGTAGATCCGCTCTGACGGTCGAACAAAGTAGAGATAGCCCTGGTGTTCCTGTCCAGGAAGATTTGTCTGTAAGGGTACTGTCTAAACGCACAGTTACCTGACAAATATTTTTAAAGTAAACCTGACTCTCCATTTTCTTCCACCCCAGATAGGGGATTTCATCTTTATTTTCTATTTTCTTTTAATTCCTATTATAACTGTTATACTATGTATATTTTTATTTGTATTTTATTCACTTATGAATATTTTAACTTCATTTCTGTGTAAAGCACTTTGAATTGCCACTGTGTATGAAATGTGCTATACAAATAAACTTGCCTTGCCTTGGGTCATGTGCCCGAACGGCGGATCTGCATAATATTCTCGCGCATGTGTCGTGGTGCTTCGTGAGTTCACGTCTGAGGCCTACACGGAAGACTTGTGGAATAAAGTCGTTATTTAGATTTTTTTTGCACACAAAAACTATTGTCTTCTCTTCGTAAAACTATTGTAGAGCCACTGTAGTGAGATGGACTTTGTAACGACGTTTTTAGTGCCTTTAATGGGTCTTGTGAGTGTAAATGTACTGAATGCCAATGGAGGCCTATCTGAAGCCTTTCTCAGCCATCAGCTTTCAACAAAAATATCTTCATTTGTGTTCCGAAGATGAACGGAGGTCTTACGGGTGTCCAACGACATGAGTAATTAATTCATTAATCATTTTCATTTTTGGGTGAACTAACCCTTTAATGGTCTTCGAAAAAGTAATGGTTATTGTTCATTTCCCTGGTAAAGTGTCATTTTTGGAAACAAAAAACAAACAAAAAATCAGAGTAATAGGCAGCAATATAGTTAATATATACTGAGGTAAAAAAAAAAACGAATACATTTCATTACTATCAACTTTTTTCCCGCCATTGACGGAATTTTCCGGTTTTCTGTGTTCTCACTGTTATACGATAGGGGACGCTATTAAGCATCTTCTGGAGAGCGGGGCACAACCAAACACTTTTCGACTTTCCTAGTTTGTGTAAATTCACTGGGGTTCAGAGTATTCTCCCCCCACATTAATTTCCCACATGTCTAGTACAAGTATGTGGTTTTGTTTCTTGATTTACCCCAAAAGAATGGTGTAATGGTGTAAAGTGAAATGTGACAACATGCCCCCATAGGTGGGGTACATTGTAACATGACCAAATGACAGCTTAAAATGTCATCTGCTCAAAAAACAAGCAAGACAAACTAAAATATTTTGTCAGTAAAATACAATTATTAACTTTTTCCATATAAAAAAATGTTTGACAACAAACACACCGCAAAACACAGCTATACAGCATAGTTCAAAACATAATAATAATGAATAATTTCTGAACATTTTTCTCATGGTTTTTTTCAATAGAATTCATGAAAGTATATAATAAAATAATATAGTTCTAATAGGTGCTCATAACAGTGTGACAACATTCCCTACCTGCACAACTGAGATTTAAACCCGGCTCGTGTCTTCTGCTGGTTAGATCATCATTAAAGAACTATCTCAACTGTTAAATAACAGGTATAAGATTAAAATTATATCAGATTTGTCTTATTTTAAATAAATACAACAAACAGAGATGAAAAATTTACTATATGGTTAAATAAATGTTCAGTGATATCTTCCAAATATTTTTTAATTTTTGCGCAATTCTATCTCTATATAGTGTTGATATGGCAACTAGTAAATCCATATGTTTCGTCATGCTGGCATGTGTGGAAGGTTTTAAACCATGTGTGTTACTAACCCCGTGTTAGGTTGTGCCCTGCGCTCCCCTACAGAATCTCCTGATCAAAACACAGGCAAAAAAAAAGGAACAGAAACAAGTGATGAAAGCATTGCTTATGCACATTGTAATCTTGGAGGGAAAAAAACGTCTCGGTTACGTATGTAACCCTCGTTCCCTGAGGAGGGAACGGAGACGTACGTTAGTGACTAACGAATGGGGGTTTCGCTTAGAAGCCAATTATCTTCGAGAATTCAACAGCGCCCAATGGCAGTGCCAATGCCATGGGCATGCGGAATTTGCATGCGTAACTCCGCCCCACCTCGTGGGTATATAAGGAAGTACGCTGGCAACATCGCATTATGTTACTGCTGCAGGAGCCAAGACTGAACTCCGCGTTCCAGCAGCACGGCTGACGTGGCAGAGGAAACGTACGTCTCCGTTCCCTCCTCAGGGAACGAGGGTTACATACGTAACCGAGACGTTCCCTTTCGTTCAGTCACTACGACGTACGTTAGTGACTAACGAATGGGGGTTCCAATACAACAACACCACTCAGCCGTCATCCAGTGCCCTGCGTAAGTGAGAGTACCCTGTCGTAAGACTAGTACGGACGAAGGACTCCCACTTATCACAGGAATACCAAGGTACACTGGGAAGCATATCCCAGTGAGGGAATGCCAAGATGCCTGCCCGTAGGGAGGACTTAAGAATACACATATGACCCGCTAAGGGCTGCATATGGAAGATCTCTAGGGTACCAGCCGAAGGTGGATTTTTAACCCTAGGGGTGGCAGGGACTTGCCGAGGGAAAGACACCTGCTCGCTGAGGAGGCTTACGGTGGGAATACTCGTGTGGGGGTCGCCGGAGGGGAACCATGCACACGGAGCACCTGGCCGGACATGAGGGTCTGGGCTCGAAAGGGCAGACTGAACTGATGTCGGCGTCAGCAGTGCTGGAGGAGCTCAGGGCTCTCGGGGAGCTCACCTGAGGAAAATATCGCACGTATCCAGTCCTTGGAGTGGAATGGCGAGCAAGCGAAGACACCTGAGCCTGGCCCATTACCGGCCACCCGTAGGGGCGAGTACATAGTCGGACACTGGCTCCACTCGGAGATTGTAGAATCTGGCGAATGTGTTGGGTGTCGCCCAGCCTGCAGCTCTGCAGATGTCTGTTAGCGAGGCGCCATGCGCTAAAGCCCAAGAGGAGGCCACACTCCGAGTGGAGTGTGCCCTAACCCCAAGGGGACATGGTCGACCTTGCTGCTGGTAAGCCAAAACAATGGTGTCCACTATCCAGTGAGACAACCTCTGTTTCGAGAGAGCACTTCCCTTCCGCTCTCCACCATAACAGACAAAGAGCTGGTCTGAGGTCCTGAAACATCGCGTACTGTCTACATAGGCGCGGAGAGCGCGTACTGGACAGAGCAATGCCAAGGCTGGGTCTGCCTCCTCCAAAGGCAGCGCTTGCAGGTTCACCACCTGGTCTCGGAACGGAGTGGTGGGAACCTTGGGCACATATCCGGGCCGGGGTCTCAGGATCACGTGAGAGTTAGCCGGCCCGAACTCTAGGCACGCTTCGTCAACCGAAAATGCTTGCAGGTCCCCGACCCTCTTAAGCGAGGCCAATGCGGTCAGCAGAGCAGTCTTCATAGACAAGAATTTAATCTCAGCTGACCGCAAAGGCTCAAATGGAGGCCTCTGCAGAGCACTTAAAACTACTGAGAGGTCCCAAGAGGGTACGAGAGGAGAGCGAGGAGGATTCAGTCTCCTCGCCCCCCTCAGGAACCTGATGATCAGGTCGTGCTGACTTACCTTTTTGTCCCCCAGGAGATCGTGGTAGGCAGATATTGCGGCCACATACACTTTAAGGGTGGAAGGAGACAGCCTTCGTTCCACCCCCTCCTGGAGAAACGATAGCACAGACCCGATCGGGCATTTCCAGGGGTCTTCTTGGCGGGAAGAGCACCATGTGACGAAGAGGTTCCACTTCAAAGCATAGAGACGTCGTGTAGACTCAGCTCTAGCCGAAGTGATGGTAGCAACCACCGCAGGTGGAAGACTACTCAAACCTGCCGCGTCCCGTCCAGAAGCCACACGTGGAGCTTCCAGAACGCCGGACGCGGGTGCCAAAGAGTGCCCCGTCTCTGAGAGAGAAGGTCCGGTCTCAGAGGGATAGGCCAGGGAGGGGCTGTCGCAAGGAGTAGAAGTTCTGGGAACCAGGTCTGGCCGTGCCAATACGGGGCGACCAACATGACCTGCTCCTTGTCCTCCCTGATCTTGCACAGTACCCGTGCAAGAAGGCTCACTGGGGGAAACGCATATTTGCGTAGCCCTGACGGCCAGCTGTGCGCCAGTGCATCCGTGCCGAGGGTGCCCTCGGTCAGAGAATAATACAGGGAGCAATGGGAAGAGTCCTGGGAGGCAAACAGGTCTACCTGTGCGTCGCCGAACCGTTCCCATATCAGCTGAACCGTCTGGGGATGGAGTCTCCACTCTCCGGGGAGGGGCTGAATCCGTGACAGCTCGTCGGCTGCACAGTTCAGCTCTCCCGGGATGTGGACAGCACGAAGGGACCTCAGGTGCTTCTGACTCCATAGAATGAGATGGCGGGCGAGTTGAGACATACGGCGGGAGCGTAGACCGCCCTGGTGGTTGATGTACGCTACTACGGCCGTGTTGTCTGTCCTGACTAGTACATGTTGACCCCTCAGCAACGCTCGGAAGCGGTGCAGGGCGAACCGTACTGCCAGTAACTCGAGGCAATTGACATGCAGAAGGCGCTGGGGTCCTGTCCAGGAGCCCGCGGCTGCTTGTCCATTGCACATGGCACCCCACCCGGTGGATGACGCATCTGTTGATACAACAGTATGCTGGGAAACTCGTTCTAAGGACACTCCGGTCCGTAGAAACTCGAGGTTCGACCACGGGGTGAGAGTCTGTAAGCAGGCCCGAGTCACTTGTACCCGGAGCGTGCCAGACCGCCATGCCCATCTCGGGACTCGATCGCGTAGCCAGTGCTGAAGCGGTCTCATATGAAGCAATCCGAGCGGCGTCACCGCGGCTGCAGATGCCATATTCCCCAGGAGCCTCTGAAACAGTTTCAGTGGAACCGCATTCTTGCCCTCGAGTTGACGAAGGGAAGTCAGCAGAGACTGCGCACGCTCGCTCGAAAGCTGCGCGCACATGGCGACCGAGTCGATATCCATACCGAGAAAAGAGATCCTCTGCGCGGGGCAAAGTTTGCTCTTCTCCCAGTTGACCCGAAGGCCCAGACGGGCTAGGTGATGGAGCACCTGATCTCTGTGTCCGCAAACCTGCTCCCGAGAGTGACCCAGTATGAGCCAGTCGTCGAGGTAATTCAGGATGCGAACCCCGTGCTGCCGAAGGGGCGCAAGGGCTGCCTCGGCAATCTTTGTAAAGACGCGAGGGGACAGAGATAGCCCGAATGGTAGAACTGCGTACTGATATGCCCGCCCCTCGAAAGCAAACCGTAGGAACGGTCTGTGTCGAGGTAGAATGGAGACATGGAAGTAGGCGTCCTTCAGGTCGATCGCTGCAAACCAATCGTCTGGACGAACGCATTCGAAAAGGCGTTTCGCTGTCAACATCTTGAACGGAAACCGGTGAAGGTAACGGTTCAAGACGCGCAGGTCCAGGATTGGCCGTAGCCCACCGGTCTTTTTGGGTACGATGAAGTACGGGCTGTAAAACCCGGAGTTCATCTCGGCTGGAGGGACAGGTTCGATCGCACCCTTCGCCAGTAGGGTGGCAATCTCCGCTCGCATGACGGGGGCATTGGCCCCGATCATAGTGGAGCGGACTCCCCGGAAACAGGGAGGAACCTGCGCGAACTGAATCGCGTAGCCGCGCCTGATGGTCCGCGCGACCCAGCGGGACAGCCCTGGAAGCTGAAGCCAGACTTCCAAAAACTGCGCCAGCGGGGTCATTCGGAGCACAGACGTACCCGGTGTGGGCTTGCAGCGATGCAGCGTCACCGGCCCGGACATGGGAGGCTGAGGGGCGTCCCGGTGCGGGGGCACGGTTGACTGCTGCGTCCTGACAGAGGAGACCAGGGAAGGACGCACGTTCCACTGGGGTCTGCTCTGCCAGGAGGCTGGCGACAGAGTGGGATGCGAGTGGCGGGACCCGTGGGTGGCGCGCACTGTCATCGCCGGACTCTGTGGGCTCAGGGATGGGAGTGTTAATTCTTTCTTTGACCAAAATAGGGTGCTGCTGACCCGTGGGCCAGCAGCTGAACAAAGGATTCTCCCCCGGCCCTCCACCGGGGGAAGGAGTGGTCCTGCTACCATCTCCTCGAAAGAATTTCCCATCCCTGAGCCGTCCGTCTCAGGAGCGCCGCTTGGCCTGGCGTTTAGCGGGGCACGGGGCGGCCTGAGGGGACTTGGACGCCTTCCTACGGCTTCCTCCGCGACCCGGCCCGGGTGAAGGCTGCTGCTTGGACCGGGTGGGAAGGGCGGGAGCCTTAGGAGGGCGTCCTCGGCGTGGAGCAGACTGAGGCGACTGTGCCGGCAGCTGGGTGGAGGCAGCAGCTGGCCGCCGGGGCAGTACGTGTTTTATAGCCTCAGTCTGCTTCTGGGCGATTGAGAACTGTTGGGCAAGTCCTCAACCGCCCCGCCGAAGAGGCCGGCCTGGGATATGGGGGCATCGAGGAACCGGGTTCGCTCGGTGTCCCGCATATCTGCCAGGTTCAGCCAAAGGTGACGCTCCTGGACCACGTTTGTGGACATCACTTGACCCAGGGAGCGTGCGGTCACCTTCGTCGCCCGGAGAGCGAGGTCGGTGGCGGCACGCAGCTCATTTAAGAGCCCCGGATCAACTCCACCCTCGTGCATGTCCTTGAGGATCCTGGCCTGGTAGACCTGAAGGATCGCCATGGCATGCAAAGAAGCGGCGGCCTGCCCCGCGGCTCTGTGCGATTTCGCCACCAAGGTTGATGTGAATCGACAGGCTTTGGAGGGGTGCTTTGGATCGCCGCGCCAAGTTGAAGCGCTCTGAGGACACAGTTGCATCGCAACAGAACGTTCAACTGGGGGGACCCCAGTGTACCCTTTAGCCGCCGCCCCATCGAGGGCGGAGAAGGCGGAGGAAGTCGCTGACCGGTCACGGGAAGACAACGGGGACTTCCAGGACCGCGCGAGTTCCTCATGCAGCTCGGGAAAGAAAGGTATTGGGGGCGGGGACTGACGGTTGTCAGCGCGGGCTCCCAAAAACCAATCATCGAGCCTTGAGCGTTCGGGACAGGGCGGAGGGTTCCACTCTATCCCTAAGCTCGCGGCTGCCCGAGACACCATGGCTGTCAGCTCTGGGTCCGACTCGGGCAATGCTGGAACGCCCGAAGGCGGCAACACAGCCGAGTCATCATCCTCAGAGGACTCGAGCCCACCTTGTGATGCGGTGACCGACATCGCATCCTCCTCTGGAGCGCCAAACGAGATGCGCGGGGGGGCCGAAGCAGGCCCCGCGATCTGCGTCTGGACACTCGCGGGTTGCAGTGTGCAAGACGGGGGTGTGGCCCGAGGCATGAGCGTCGGGGCTTTGTTCCACACCGTAACCGTCAGGTCACCCTGACCACCAGCCGAAGTACTGGGCCTCGGGGACTCAGTAGATCGGGGTGTGGTAGAGGGGACTCTCACTTCTTTACGAAGGTCATGGAGTCTTGACCGCAACACCGCGATGGTCATATTCCCGCAGTGGGAACATGACTCATCCACAAACGCTGCCTGGGCATGCTGAAAGCCCAAACATACCAGACAGTGTTTGTGCCCATCAGAAGAAGAAAGCAACCGGCCACACCCAGAAGTACACGGACGAGACATCCTGAAAAGCACGCGTCACGTGCAAGCTCTTTTAGGAGAGGAAAGCCTCGCAGAGAACGCTGAAGCGCCCAGCGACCACACACCAGCTGTCAGACGGACCACTGCGCAGATCAGCAGGCAGGCAGTATGATGATCACTGGAACGCGCCGTAACACCAACGCCTCTGGAAAGCTGCTCGTCTCAAAGCTTTGTCGAAGACTCAGGATCAGGCTTGAAGGAGTGAAGAGATACTCTTGGCTCCAAAGCCGAAACATAATGCGATGTTGCCAGCGTACTTCCTTATATACCCACGAGGTGGGGCGGAGTTACGCATGCAAATTCCGCATGCCCATGGCATTGGCACTGCCATTGGGTGCTGTTGAATTCTCGAAGATAATTGGCTTCTAAGCGAAACCCCCATTCGTTAGTCACTAACGTACGTCGTAGTGACTGAACGAAAGGGAACTGTGATTTTCTCAGCTTTTTGTTCAAAATGGCGCTTTTTTTTATGAAACTTACCCACATTCAAGTGTTGATAAAAAAAGAATGCACAAAGCTAGAATAAAACGTTTGTTGTTGTTGTTTAAAAACAGAGGCTCTTCTTTCTTTTGATATTGTATGTTCAGATATTCATGAAATTTTTGTGAAAATGATCAAAAATGCTGGCGGTGGCTGGCAAATAAAAAAAACGCTGGCAGGGAAAGAGTTAAAAAACATTATTATAGGCTATATAACATTATATAATATATATATATAATTTTTTTTTACCTTTACAGACCTTTAAAATAAATTTATATTTTGACACGCTATAATGCTTATCAGATTCTAAAATAGTGTTTATTCAAATGTAGAAATGTCGTAAATTTGTTTAAAGATTTTTTGGTAACGCTTTAAAATAAGGTTTCATTTGTTAACTTTAACTAACATGAGCAAAACATTAACAAAAATCTTTGTTAATGTTAGTTGATAAAAATGCAGTCGTTCATTGTTTGTTCATGTCAGTTCACAGTGTTAACTAATGGTAACAAATACAAATTTTGATTTTAGAATTAGTAAATGTTGACATTAACATTAACAGAGATTAATAAATTTTGCCGAAATGCAGTTCATTATTAGTTTATGTTAACTAATGAAACCTTATTGCATAGTGTTACCATTTAAAAAAAAAAAACGTTTTAACATTAGACCCTGATGAGGGGCCCGCAGACCCCTAATTGAAAGAGCACAAAGTACATTCAAATAGTTAGAAGTGTCATGAAACCTAATTCATGTGTTTCTAATATATTTGAATGTACTGTACATTAAGTGCAATATCATTGTATTTTGTGTAATTCTGTTTTCAGGGGAAAGCCAAGTCCTTATGAAGAACTAACTGTACTATATGAAAACTAAAGATGTAACATATACTATATTGCCTAAAGTTTTGGGACACCTGCCTCAAACTTTAATGACATCCCATTCTTTATCCGTAGGGTTTAAAATGGAGTTGGCTCAGCCTTTGCAGCTATTACAGCTTCAGCTCCTCTGGGAAGGCTTTCCACAAGGTTTAGGAGTGTGTTTATGGGAATTTTTGACCATTCTTCTAGAAGCGTATTTGTGAGGTCAGGCACTGATGTTGGACGAGAAGGCCTGGCTCGCAGTCTCTGCTCTAATTCATCTCAAAGGTGTTCTATTGGGTTGAGCTCAGGACTCTGTGCAGGCCAGTCAAGTTCCTCCACACCAAATTCACTTATTCATGTCTTTATGGATCTTGCTTTGAGCACTGGTGCACAGTCCTATAATGTTGGGAGCATGAAATTGTCCAAAATGTCTTGGTATGCAGAGGCATTAAAGTTCCTTTCACTGGAACTAAGGGGCCAAGCCCAACCCCTGAAAAACAACCCCAAACCATACCCATGAGCTGACCCCGCTCTGTGATTTTACATGGCTGAGTTGCTGTTGTTCCCAATTGTTTCCTTTTTGTTATAATACCACTAACAGTTGACCGTGGAATATTTAGTACACTCTAAAAAAAAAAAAAGGTTCTATATGGCACCAAAAATGGTTCTTGGCTCATAATCATAGGGGAACCTTTTTAAGTGCTATATAGCACCAATTTTGGTGCTTCAGTGGTTCTTCAGCGGTTCTTCAGAGGTTCTTTGACTAAGGTGCTATATAGCAACGCTAACTAAGGTGCTATATAGCACCGCTACCATATACAGAACATGTTAAGATATGGTGCTATATAGCACCAAAAGTGGTTCCTCTATGATTACGACGAAGAACCATTTTTGGTGCCATATAGAATCTTTTTTTTTTTGAGTGTATTGAGGAAGTTTCACGAATGGACTTATTGCACAGGTGGCAACCTATCACGGTACCACGCTTGAATTCACTGAGCTCCTGAGAGCGACCCATTCTTTCATAAATGTTCGTAGAAGCGTCTGCATACCTAGTGCTTGATTTTATACACCTGTGGCCATGGAAGTGATTGGAACACCTGAATTCAATGATTTGGAGGGGTGTCCCAATACTATTGTGTAAATATAGTGTACTTCAATAACATTTTAGAACAATGATGTGGTAGAAATGTCTTACAATTTCCAGCAAAGGTTTGAATATAATAACTTAGAGAGAATTTTATGAAACAGTACACAGATGAATTGTGTGTGGGCAGAGAGAAGAAATAACGCACATGAAACTGTCAAGTTCCGCAGAGCAGTGAAGCCTCTCTACAGTCATATCTAACAAATGGAACAAATACACTTAAAATGAAAATGATTGATTTTCCACTGGGCAGTAAAGGTTATTTCTGGGTTTAATTTATAAGAAAAAAATTATGCAATAACACATTCAAAGTAGTGTTTTAAACTTAGTGCTACAACAGATGCTGTAAGACTTTATAGGAGTCATAACAGATCATATATTTATGCATATATGTATCTTATAGTTTGCCTATTATTTCTTGGTAAAGGTTTTATTTTATTTTACCAATTTCATTCATTTCTCACTATTATGAACCCTCTCTTTTGCAGCTGTGCTTACTTTCTATGTAATTAAAAAATATTAAACAAATGATAAATGATTCTAAGAATGTAATTTAATCAGAACAATTTGCAATAAAGTGAAAATTATGTAATTGTCCCTCGTGTAAATTACTTTTTCCATGTAATGTAAATTAAATAGTATTACAATGCAAAAGCTTCTCCTATGAAATTGCATGCAGATCACCAATTATCCAGTTAAAACAACAACATACAGGCCTGGTTTCACAGACAGGGCTTAGATTAAGCCATTATTAGGCCTTAGTTCAATTAGGACTTTTATAAACGTGTTACATTACTGATGTGCATCTTGAGACAAAACAATGGCACTGACATATTTTAGGATTTTCCAGCTCAAACATGCATTTTAGTTTGGGACTAGCGTAAAGCTTTGTCTGTGAAATCCGGGAGATACTGTTTTAGGTTGGGATTTGAATGAAATAAGTAGCCTGTGCCTCTTCAAAAATGTTTGCATGACACATCACTATCTGATGTTTTCATAATACTACAAACTCTACTCTCAGAAGATCAAGAACAATGTGATTCGTCATTAAAACTTATTGTTATTTGTATGTTCAGATTGCTATCTTTAGCAGTAGTGATGCATGTAGACTCACCTCTCTTTCTCATCCTCACTTCCATCCACATTTCCCTCTATCCATCCATGTGCAGAAATCTTACTGGGTCTTGCTGATTTCTCTCCTTCTGCCTCTCTCTCTCCCTCACTGGCCGATGGTGATGGAGAGGCGGAGACAGCAGGAGAATCTTTTAGAGAAAAGGTCTTCTCTTTTGTTTTTCTCACTCTTTTCCCCAGTGCACGTTCCTTTTCCCGTTCCTTAGCCCTCTGCAGCAGGTCCTGGAGCGGAGAAGGTTGAAGCTGGTTGTCCGGTGAGGGGCTGCGTCTGTGAGAACTTTGAGAGGAGCTGATCTCCGGGATGGAGGCGCTCCTCTGTGTCTTTAGTTTGATTTTCGTTTGACGCTTCCCATCAGGTCTCTGCTCAGGTTCAGAGAGCGTCTCAGGATCTGGTGATGATCGCTTTTCAGGAACATTCCATAACGTTTCATGGTTGTTTTTTAGGGATCCCAGCTTTAGCACTCTGTGCGAATCCTGGGGTTTAATGCAAGGGTTGGATGTTTTTCTCTGGTTCCCATTGGAGTTTGTATTAGGAGGAAGCTCATATCCATTCGCAGATTTCTTGGAACTATCAGCAGATGGTTGCAAATTATTCGGCTGCCTCTTCCTTAAGCGAGGAGACTTCATGTTCCTGATGAACCTCCCCGATTCTGTGAGGATCCCACTGTCATCTTCTGGTTGGCTGTACAAAGAGTTCCTCGTGATTTCTTGAGAGTCATCATATGGATCCAGATGTGGTTTCCCCGTTTCTACACTTTCCCTATATGTTGGTGTAGTTATTGGATTACCATTTTTCTCCACATGACCACCTGGCAACAATGAGTGACCATTTCTCACAAGTAAGTCCTGTTGTGTAATTTCATTAGAGTTTGCCTGTTGTCCATGTTTCCATGTAACTCGCCTTTCTGTTATTTTCTTAAAAGGGGTCTCTTCCTCTTCCCACTGCCTGTTTCTCCCTTCTTTCGTTTTAAATCCAGCTCCAGCTAATTTGCCCTGATCATTCCGATGACTAACCAGTGGAGAGTTTTTATCCTCTGCCGGCTGTTGAACTTTACTTTGCTCCACGTCTGTCTCCACGTCTGTCTCAGACCTGTTACTATGAAAACTAAATCTGTTCTCACACTCACCACAGTCAAAATCACTATGAGATCTGTCGCTATCCGACTGGCCACCAGGATCCTCTACGACTTTGTCAGCCAGTTCATTCTGAATGGGAGGTCTCTCAGATCCAACTAACTCTGTCTTACTTGCGGTCTTCAGGGTTTTGTTGGTCTCATTTCTCCTTAAAGTCTCTAATGTTGCCTAAGAATATCAACAAAAAACAGTTTATATTTACAAACTATTCAACTATATTTGACTTTCTGATACAGTATTTTGCTCATAATCTTAAATTCTGCACAGGTGTATTATGGTATATAAAAGGCACTTTCCATGAAACACTTTAGTGGTGCAAATCCCATGTTTTTCCCCTCAGAAATGAACTAATTTTACACAATGTACATCTGATTTGATTGGTTTTCTCAAATATTTTGACATTGACGAGCGGTGACAGACCAATGAGGCTCAGATCAACGCACACACCTCTGCTTCTGACGTGCACTCTGTTTGACGCCGCTGCGGATTGAAGAACACGCAGGCTAAAAGACAGGACGAAGCTGAAGCCTCCCACCAGTTTCATATGTTTGAAAGGTTAATCACACTTTTTTTAGGGGGGCTGGACAGAAGTCCCCTAAAAAGGGCCAAGCGACGCCCATGCCAGTGACTAAATGGTCAACTTCACATTATTTCTCTTAGTATGATGAAAATAATCTGTTATTTAAACTGTGATTAAATTATATTTAGAAAGCTGAAAGAACTCTCCCGTTACAATTGCTGGAGCTGTCAATCAAACAGCACACGTTTTTCAGTGGCTTAGCTCTGGACTCTCACCAAAGCTCCTGTTATAATCAACAAATATCTTATTTACATTGTGTTTTTTCACTGTTAGTTATGATGAAAGCATTCGTTAGTGTGCAGAAATCGAGTTGCAATGATGAGATCACTGCATTCATGCGCTCAACGTGTCTGTGATCGGCTACAACGCTCACCACTGCAACCTTTTATGCTACAAACTAAATATAATGCTATAATTAACACATCATGATTAGTTAACCTTGAGAGCTGTAATAATAAAAATGTGCTAAAAGTTTTTGAGAGAGTTCCACATGTAATACTTTGCTATTTCATAAAGATGTCAGCCAATCACAGCAGTGGGTGTTTATACGGATGTCTCACAGCAGACCAGTGTTGCCAAGTCCGCTACTTTAACACTGTTGCCGTGGGCAGTTTTTCATGCCCGCGGGTTGAAGCGACCCCAATTATGTGATATTTAGTCCCAGGAATGCACATTTTAGCAGGGAACCCTGCCAAAAAAGCACCTATTTTACCCCCAAACGCTATTTTTACAGGCGAACCCCCCGGAACGTGATTGGGCTTGTTTTGGGCTAGTTTTGAGTAGCATGTGGGCGGGTTTTGTTGTGAATACCTGGCAACCCTGCAGACACGCCCCTTCAAATAGAGCGTTCAAATCAGAGGGCTAAGATCAGGGTTGGCCTTTTACTTTTAAAGGGGTGATGAATTGAGAAATCAACTTTCCTTTGAGCCTTTGATATATAAAAGTTAATCGTGAAATAAGAATATCTTGTACGTTTCGGAGCTGAAAACTTCCTTGTTAGTCAAAGAAAAGCTTTTATTGACACCAGACCCAGCAAATGAGAGATCTCAGAATATGTCAACCATTGACGTCATAGAATGCAGAAGCGCTGCCTCAAGCCCGCCCACCGACTCGTGGAGCTAAACGGGTCGCGTTAAAACATAAACATGCCGGTTCCAGCTCACGTACGTAAGACATTGCGCATTTGTTCGCTTCATTTCACTGCGAAATCGATTGTAAACAAGAGACTGGATTTGCAGACATATTGAGATTAAAATATGACAATGCTGTGCCTTCTATATTGGAACCGACAGGAATGGTGCAACACATGTTTTTTTTATATGTGTTAGTATTGCATTGTTACAGATCATTTGATCTATTGATTACATACCTTAGCACGCTGTCACAGGCTCCTTTATTTGAGGTGTTATTAGTTAATTCGTGATCAGACTCGGACTTGTAAAGGGCTCGCAAAGCCAAACGTCCCGGGCCTATGTGTTTTTCAGACAGGCTACCAAAACCACTTAAATAGTGAAATAACATTCCTTTCTTGCGCGTGTGTGTGTGTACGGTTCGCAGTTATATTCACTGATCGGACCAGCCAAGTAATAAAAAAATAACATTCCAATCAATCACGGGTGGATGAGAGATGAATCATTGATTGTGTTTGTTTGATAAAGATATTTTGTGAGCCCTGTGAGCATTTCCCCAGATGCTTTCAAAAAAATCCCCACATGTACTGAGGGGAGCTGAAGCACATTAAATATGCAAATCTTATCCAATCTTAGCCGTGGGCGTTTACTTCTATGTCTTCAGTGCGGCACACCATCAAAACAGAACGTTTTTCAGAGAGCCTGAAAACCATGGCAGAAAATAGCCTATTACTTATTCATTATGATGTTTTTTAATGTAAAAACTGCACAAACGTCCTAAGTTGACCTCAGACAACAGTATAAAAAAATATAAAAAGCCAGTTCATGACCCCTTTAATGTTTTATGAGCAGTAGGATAACTATATTTATCCGCACAGTCACGCAGAGCCGAAGCACATCCAAAACAATGCACTTCTGCAAAATGCATGCAGTTTTGTTTTTTAACAGCTAGAGGACCAAAAGTTACAGTGCACCATTCATTTATATTTTATTTTATTAATATTTTTATTTTTAGAAACTTCCTAGGAACTTTTGTAATAAACACAAAACCTCATAAAATAAATGGAAAATAAAAATCATGAATCTCATATAAATTAATTTGAGCAACTCCTGAGGTCGACGATCATGATTTTCCGAATTTGTTCAAAAGATAAAAAACAACTTCATATTTTAAGACACTTCATTCACGGAAAGTGCCAAAAGTAGAACGTTTATACAAATAAATAACAAATGGCAGTTTTTTTCAGGGTTGGGCATGTACACCTGTCACAATGGTGTTTCATATTGAGTGTGTTTTCTGCGAGAGGAATGCAGTACCTGAGTCTCACGCAGAGCAGACACCCATGACGCACAGCTGTCTGGACTGGGTGTGGACAGGAAGTTCACACTGACAGCACAACCTAGATCACCAACCTCCACCAGCACAAACGAATCTACCAGATAGAGCAAAACAGCACCGGGAGGAATAGAAATAGTGTGAGAATCAATGTTGTATCCTATAATACATATTTACAGAAAAATATTACAACTTGAGGTTCCAATTCATTTTCCTTGATGTTATAATGTGCACCAAATATACAGATTCCATGTCAGGTCATTTGCATGTTTGAATTCACAATTGCGTATACATAATGAATCTTTTGTGATCAGGACTTGCATGAGCAGGTCTTTGACACACCTTAGGTTGAGTCATTCTCTCATTCAAAAAGCCCAATTACAAACCAGCTTATCAAGTAATATGCCATACTGAACCCTGCTAAGAACAGTATGCTAAATTATATAACACAGAACTCAATGCAAGGCCTTTTCCATGTGGAAAATCAATGTGCATGATTATGCTGACTGCTATTATGTAATGTATTCTGTGTCTTCGTACATTTTAGGTTGTAATATTTGTAATTTTGGCTCTTATATTAATGCATGGTATCCAAGTAAACATTTATTTAGCAAACTGTGAAATATGAGTGATACCTTACCTTACTTTGTACACAATGCCTTGATATTATTGAAATCCAGCACAGAATATTAGAAAAATTGGTTCTCGTTCATGATTATTTATTTATTTTAAAAAAACTGCACTTTACCAACCGCAACCAATATGCAAAAAACATACTATGCTTACAGAACGGTGCATTAATGTAAGGAATAAATTACTTATACAAAAATAAAATCCTTAGATATTAGAGAAAATGTAGCATTTACCTATTTTATTTTTTTCATTTGTTATTGTTGTTTAATTTTACATTTTTTGTTTATTTTTTACAAACTATAGTATTAGCACAACAATTTGAGTGAAAAGTAGAATTTAAATATTACCATGAATGTTTGTGCCAAACCAGCATGATTTAAGATTATTTAATTAATCTTGTTTATCAATGGAAACAAAAACGTGACCTTTTGTAGGAGTTTGAGTAATTAATGTCACAAATTTTTGTATTTTCTTAGCAAGCAATCTAAAAAATATATTTATAATGCTAAAACGTTATGCTTATTTCTGGACTTAAATTTTTATTTTATTTAAAAAACTAAATAATTCCAGATTTTGAATGTGGTCTCATACTTTTGGACCCCACTGTACAGCATATGGGTTTCACTCAGAGAAAAGTCAGTAAAATAAGGCCCAATATACTGTTTTAATATAAAGGAATTTTCTGTAATGATTTTTCACAAGTGTTTTACCTGTATTTTGAATTACGCTTTGCATTTTGTTGTGTTTTAAAGTCACCATGAAATTAAAATTGACAATTGTTATGTTTTATGGAATATTGCAGCCTGGTTTTCCTGTGCACATCATTATTTATTTTTTTATTTGTGTGCCCTTTAATCAAAATAACTTCCCCTCCTTCTTGCAGAAACAAGATGACGTGTTTACTGGTGTGAAGGCGGGGCAACCTGTCACTTGAGATCGACCAATAGAAAACCAACTATCCAACGATCCAATTAATTCCAGATGGACAAAATCAAGTCCCGCCCTACATTTTTCTTGTTCAAGAAGCTGTTTCATTCGAATATACGTCACAATTTCATGCCGGCTTTCAAGTTAAAGGAAATATATGTAAACTACGTCCTTTTAGTTTTTCAAACAATTTTTTTCTTATGCAGTGTGCTGCATCATTATGAGTCTTATAAAGTTTTATTTTGGCATATTAAAACAACAATATAGTGACCAGGGCATGAGAATATGGCCTATGTGCATTAAAAATGTCATTGGGTATATCTGCCCTTTCATACTGATGTGGGCCAAGTTTCAGGTGAGGTAAGGATTATGGGATTATATGTAGGAAGGGGTGGTCACACTCACAGCCATCTTTGAGCTCAATGCAGTGTATTCTCTCCAGAGGCAGAGGGGGGCGCACTACCTTCAGTTTGTCTGATTTCTTCTGCATTTTGGTCATCAACAACACATCAGTGAAGAGCAGGACCACAAGCTCCTAACATAACCAGAAATGAATGTTGAAATTCAATGAGGCAAATACAATAACCGTTAATACATCATAATCATATTCGTCTTGTCACTTGCCTTGCTGTCCTTTCTTCCTCTGACCTTCAACGTTTCTTCCAGTAATAGCCTCCGTATGACATTTGGTCCAACGCCCCTCATCGGGCTCATCAAATCAAAGCAACACAACTCACGAACATGCTGTGGGTTTGATCTCTCTGTTAGGCTTTTTTTTAAAGCAAATATTGTACAAACATAGTATAGTATCATAGTATCTTTTGTTTACCTTGTCTATTTCTTCACTCAGACCTTCTATTTTGTGTCCCTCTATCTTTTGAGCAGCAACAGAAAGGGCTTGTTTCAGATGCATATAGTCATTGATAGATTTCAGAAAACGATTGACACTGTTCAACTACAGGAGAAAGAGAGACAGTGAGTGAGATAAACAGAGTGCAGATCTTTATCTATAACTTCAAATGGTAGAATAAAGACCGTGCAAGCATACAGAGAGACAGAGATTACAAGGATGATAAAAAGGCAATGCAGCTCAAGAGATTATTTGTTAGTGGTGGGGTATTTCACATATAATATATAAGATTATTTATACCAACCACTGAAAGTGCTTCTATTTTTATTCTATTATTATTATTATTATTATTCAATAATATGTTGAAACATTTAAATAGTCAATTTAAAACTTTCATAATTCTTTTGTATTTTATTTGTCTTATTTTTGGTTTAATGACTTGAACTGCATGAACAAGTGTTTGCAATGCATTATTATTTATTTTAGTGTTCTAATCATGTTACAAAATCCTAAAATGTCATCTAATTAAATTAGATTTTCCAATCTCAGATTTTAAATGTGGTCTCTTGTGAACTCAGTAGACATGCAGTTTTATATCGTCACTGTCAGGCGAAAACCTTTTTTGTTTTTTAAATAATTAAACACCACGTTGTCAAAGTTAGTATTGTGGCTTTATATGTGGTCAGACATTTATATGTTATATTATTAACATTTTACCAAAATCAAGCTCAAATTGAGTTTTTGAAGAGCGAATTTCAGACATACGTGTTTTAAAGGTCCTGTTCTTCGTGATCCCATTGTTCAAACTTTAGTTAGTGTGTAATGTTGCTGTTAGAGCATAAATAATACCTGTAAAATTATAAAGCTCAAAGTTCAATGCCAAGCGAGATATTTTATTTAACAGAAGTTCCCTTTCAAAGCCTACAGCGAATGGCCGGCTTGGACTACATCCTGGTACAGCCTGCTTTAATGACGTCAGTAGAACAGTTTGTTGACTAACCTCCGCCCACAAGAATACGTGAAAAAGGGGGCGTGGTCTTGTTGCTCTCCCACGTGGAGAAGAGGAAGTGTTGCGTGGAGAAAAGGAAGTGTTGCGTTTGAGTGTGTTTGTCGCCATGTCGTCGAGACGCTGTTATTTTCATCCCGGAGTCAAATCACCTTTGTAGGGATGAAACGATTACCGGTTTCACGATAAACCACGATAAAATTTAGTGACGGTTAGTAATATCGTATAAAATTGTATTATCATTAAAACCGCGTGTGATTATCACGGTTGTGAAAACTCGCGGTAAATCTTGTCCAGTCAGCGTCAGTCTGGCGCACCGCTGTTTTCTGAATGAGGAGAAATGGCAGAAAGCAGTGACAGCACTCGGGGGATTGTTCTGCCTTCTAAAAGGACCAAATCTGAGGCGTGGTCATATTTTGGCTTTTACAAAAGTCTTGAGGGAAACTTAATCTAAGATGGTCACCCTGTCTGCAAACATGCCAGAAGAAAGTCGCTGTAATAGAGGGAACACTTCAAAACTACGAACGCAAGGCAAGTGGACTTTGACCTCAATACCAAACCTACGTCTGGGAAATAATAACGTGAAGCAAACGAACAAATTCAGACAAGACTAGGGTGACATTTAAGGGATAATAATCAGGGTATGACATTAACAACCGCCATTTGCGGGTGTAACGTTATTTCGGCTGCACACTAGCCACTCTGGCTGTTGAACTTATAATAGTCTTCTCAAAAGCCATCTGTTATAATCGCGTTGCGCATTATAAGCACTTACACGTGCTTCTATTGAGTTTATGAATGCAATATCTCAATCAGAGGCGTTCAGATTAGCGGAGTTTTGTTCAGAGCTCACACACGCTGAAATCTGCACTCGAAGCAGAGATAAACGTGCGATGCACGCAGGAGATTCACTCATCATACAGTGGTTGACTGTTTTTGTTCTATTTCAGCAGCGAAAATGGTTTTAAAAAAACACAGCAGAACCACAGCGCATCTGATATGACTGGCATAACGCAGGCGAATTTAGGGACCGTCTGTAAAGTTACATACAACATTGGTAACGTTATACACGTTTCAAACTTCAATAGCATTTGAAGAGAATGACAGTCATAAAAAGACTGTAAAGTGTTCATCTAGGTGTCAGGTATGATGCGCACATTTTGATATTTAATAAAATAAACTGTCAAATCATATGGAAATATGGATATGCATTATTTCACTAGGATACTGTTTGGGCTCTAACACAAAATATGCTAGATTTAAATGTGTCTGATAGAACACTGATGAGAATATTGCTTGGGAATATATTTACAGTGATAATATTAGAGATTATATTTACGACAAATGATTATTATTTATGCGTTGCTATTGATGACGGCCATTAAGGAAGGAAATCGAAATCATTAAGGAATGTTGAAATGTTTTAAGTGTGTGCATCTGTTCTTTTTGAACACTTTCATTTCGTTTGAACAAAACCGTGATAATATTGATAACCGTGATAATTTGGGTCACTATAATCGTGATGTTAAATTTCCATACCGTTTCATCCCTACACCTTTGTTTGGCTTTCCCAGGGATGCTGTAGAGATCATTGAGCGCATACATCTCCCCGTTAAGAGGCGTGACCTTTCCATGCAACACAGGAACCGGGCAACGTGCGCTAAGCTGCGGTCAAATCACAACACAGGAACCGCTGGCACAATCAGAACTCGTTACGTATTTCTGAAGGAGGGACTTCATAGAACAAGGAACTCATCAGCCCGTTTTTAGGACAGTGAAAACAGCGGTGTACAGATAAGTAAATTGTGTGAAAAATACAGTGTTTTTTTACACGCGAAACATGAACACATGTTATATTGCACACTGTAAACACAATCAAAGCTTCAAAAAAACACGAAAAACGGGACCTTTAACGGCCGCATCTGAGCAAGTAAGTGCATTATAGGTTATAAAGTTTACTATGTTTAGCTATGTGGGTGTTCAGTTTTTTTTCTGTCATTTGGCTAAAATCCCATGTTATTAAAGACGACGTGGTACGCACAGGCTCTTTAAGAGAGTACTGGCTAATGCTAGACTAAGACACTCTTCTCCCCTCATCAAATACATAAAACGCAGTGTCTCGTTCCCCTTCTCAGGGAACCATGGTTACAGTAGTAAACAGAGACATTCCATTTCAAAGTGGGACTCAACACTATGTCTGGAAAACAATACCCACTACGCCATGCTGAGGAATGCCTGCCTCATTAGATGTGCCATAACCATAATGGGCAGCATAAATTGACTCTATAGACTTACTCAGCAGGAGTCAGATGCGTCAATCATTCAGGGCGTGTCCTAAGACTCATAGCTGTCAAGTGGTAATATTCCCTCAGTCATCACCCAAGCTCCTATGCTCCATGACAAGGAAAGTCTTTACAGCCTTCCTCTTTTTCTTGTGGGCCAGGCGTATAAGCCACATGCGGCCTGAGGTTTAGCTATGTCAACTTCTCTTGCATGACACAGCTCATTGGGATTACTGGCCCATGGAGAACTTTAAACTGTGACCTTGGCCTACCACTTCCTATATGGGTGTCATATTCTAGAATAATTATTCACCATTCTTGTAACACAGAACTCCAACCCTTTGGGAGCCGCAAGGGGAGCTCACATCCTGCCTGGACTCATCCAGGATCCCAAGACTTCCAGCACCTGCAAATGTGCCTGATAACAAAGGATGCTGTAAGGTAAATAACCTCTACTTGTTAGGTTCTAAGGGATCGGTTAAAGCTCCAATGGGGAGCGGAGGACCCTACTTTAAAACCCTAACAGTGGGGGAGGTTTCTACTCAAAACTCAAGCCTGAAGAACAGCCTACCAAGGGGAGCCTGCTGAGCGCTAGCTACAACCTTCCATACACCATAATTGGGGAGCTATCCTACTTAAAGACCCCAGAATCCTGTGGGAGGCAGCTCAAGTCTCTTATCACACTCGTCCAGGACCTGCTATAGCCTGTACTTCATTCAATCAATACTAGTCATAATGGCATGAACAAGGAGGGCCTCTCCGTGGCCACCATCACTGCCATTGAATGACCATCCTCACATATCACAGATAGTGGTGTCCTGGACCAATGAAATTGCTTCTGACACCAGTCACGCTGAGGGCATTCCACCTAGCCTCAATCCAGTTGCACTGTTGAGTTCCACTTCGAAAGGGAACAAGCGGAGACAGTCCAAACTGCATGCAGCACTTCATTCACGATAGAGGTGGTGGAGTTATGAAGTTTTACCAAGGATCCAAAGGAGTTACAAGGTTTTAGCTCAAGCTCTACTTGATACCTTTCATTGGTTAGACATTTGCAAAATCCACAGTAGAGGGTGACCAATAGTAATGATTTATGGAAATTATGAAATATGGATAGCAACAATATCATAATTTATTGGTTTAGACCAATAGGGCCTATTTTTTTGAGGAAGCACTATACTAATAAATATTAGTAAAACATTATTTAATGTTGTTTTGTTATATTACACTTTGTGTTTGTTCAACATGAAATGTACAGAATATGAAGTGTTTTTATCACCATCGTGTCACAGTCTCACCATTCTCTCAAGTGCGTTTTTGGTGGGGAGGTTTTGTGTGTTCTTCTGAACAGCTTTCAGCAATAGAGGGTATTTGGTTATTCTCTGGTGTGGTTTGGCCTGCATGTCGCCCAGTCTCATTCGCCCACATTGTGGATGAGTCTCCACCCACTGCAGAACAGATTACATCAAGACAATAAGGAACATCATGCATGCATTATCTTCATGCAACGTATTTGATTGTAATATATGTGCATCTGTGGTATGAATTGTGCATCTGAAGTTATACTTTTTTTTTTTTTTTGCTTAAATGATAATATCACAAATTAGCACGTTAACTTTAACAGTGTGGTACAGTTCTTCGGTTCTTTGACATTCTATATTTTGGTTTGCATTGAACTATACAACTGGTCAATTAAAGATAAGGTTAATTAAACACTTTTAGGGCTTAATGTGCAGTTATTTATATGATGTACCCTTCAGGAAACAGCCCCCATAATCAACCACTACTGTCAAACCACCACAAAGGCAAGCGATCTTACAGTCATTTCTAGTCTGCTTACTCTGCATACTGTCCACTGGTGAAAAAAAACATTGACAGGGGAACTTGATGTGGTAAGCAGTTCATTTGAAATGTGGAAAATAAATTTGCACCTCTCTACCCATCTTATGTCTACATTTGATATTTTTTTCCAGCCTTAATTTAGCTTCAGATAAAAAAAAATGTTGTTGCTGTTTTTTGCCCAAGTTATTATTATCAAGTTTCCTGTATATGTTTTCCTTTAAATGTCACTTTACGATCTATTAAATCTCATTGAAATACATAATAAATACACAACAACAAAAAAACATTGTACACAAGCATTAGGCTGTACACATTAAACGCAACTCAAATCGATAGGCCTGGAGGGCCACTGCCCAACAGAGTTTAGCTCCAACTTGCCTCAACACGTGCCTTGATTGGCTGGTTCAGGTGTGTTTAATTGGAGTTGGAGCTGAACTCTCCAGGCAGCCCTCCAGGAGCAGGATTGGACACCCCTGGGCTAAATGGTGTTTAAGAATTGGAACTTTTTACTCTTTACATCACTCCCTCTGTCCATGTTTGCACTTTTCAGTAATTTTCCATTGACCCTTTCTGCATTTATATTGTTAAACCAGTAGGTGGCGACAAGTTCTTCATGAATGAGTCATTGAATCATCCATTCAACTGATTTATTCAAAAACATTAGGGCTGAATCCGCAGAATCGCCCCCTAAACCCTCAATCACTATTCCCTACGTTAGTTCACTAATACAGTTCACTTGAAGGAGTGAATGAAAACTAGTGAGCGAATTCGGACAGCCGCTGTGTGTACATCGACTGTATACCCGTTATGGCGGTGCAATGTGGGATTGAGTGAGTGCACTCAATAACGTCCACCACGGTTTCGTACACCACTACAAAATGGCTGTCCCACATAGTGCCCTATTTAAAGGGGTTCTTCAGCGCTGGGAAGATGAATGTGTATTTAAACTGGGTCATTTATGTAGTAGAAATGTGAAATTATTTTTGAATTTGGTGCCTTCTAGACTGAGAAAAGACAGAAAATGTATTTTTGTCTCATGTGAATGAAAGACAACAACTCCCAGAATGCACTTGAGGCCAGTCCCAAAGCCACGGCCACTGGTTATCACTTGCCCACCATGACACTGCCCCCACCGTTGTTTGATTTTCATACTAATACAATAATTTAGTTCAGTTAGAGAATAGACACTACAATTAAAAACTGAACGTGTCTTTTCAATAGAGTGTGATTGAGCCGAACGAAAGTCACGGCGCAAAAGCAGTAGGAGTCAGATTTCATTCATCACGAGAGCGAAGAGCTGAGCAGAGCTGAGGTAAGCGCGGCTGTCATTCACGACGCGTGTCCAGTCTGGCGCGTTTTCAGAGCATGCCTATGGAAGCTTAACTTTCATAGGAATTCATTATAAAGTTGAAACATTCACTTTTCTCCACACTGCTCCGTTATGAAGGCCCGAGCCGAGCGGACGTGCGCATTTACATTCTGTGAGTGAGATCCCACACCTATGGGTGGGTTGATAACATGCGGAATTAGCTCCTGTAGTCTCTAGCCTCTGGCCAAAAAATCCTCTGATTACGCAAAATGACGATATTTGCGTCATATGAGGATTTTTTCCAGAAATAAAATGCATAATTCTCTCGTCTCAGGGGGACATGAGGGGGGAAAGTATGATAGTTTGAACATACTACCGGGTTTCTACTGATACAAAGCTTAATGCTAATCGCTGAAGAACCCTTTATGGGATTAATCCTGTGATTTCAGATTCAGCCTAGGTGTGTTCGCCTTGAAGCGGCACTGCACAGGCCGATTGGTGTATGACATCAAAGCATCATGAAAGTGATTAAGGAGCGGACGGCTCTGTATGCCTTCAAAACGTGTTGTCACACTGTTATAATGAGCCCCCTATTAGAACTATTCTATTATATTCTATACTTTTATGAATTCTATAGAGAAACAAAGAGGAAAATGTTCAGAAATTCATTATTATTATGTTTTGAACTATGCTGTATAGCTGTGTTTTGCGGTGTGTTTATTGTCAAACTCAAGTTTTTTGAGACTTTTAAGTCCCTGTAAAGACTAAATTAAATATGTGTTCTGAGTTTGTCACACCACAGACAAATGTGTTATCAACCACCCATCCAAATTTGAATCCTAAAAAAATCTGCCAAGTAAATAAAATAGCTTGTTAAAATCTTTAAAAAATAAGCAGCATTCTCTGCTCTCAAACGTTGGGGGCGTGTCCGCTGGGGGCGCAAAAACGACGCCCACTCGCGGGAAAGCTGCCGTAAGCACACAAGACAACACTCACGTACATTTCACGATGGCACCAGATGTCGGCGGGACGGGAGGATGAAGGCCGGCACGGGAGATAATCGGTTCGGCCCCATTCTGCAGCGGATTATCAGTGAATCCCAGTTGTCTCCGATGAAAGTTTGTAAAACTATCCGGTGTAAAGTCACTGCAGAGGCAGGTGTTGGTGGTGATCCTCAGCTCTCCATCAAGGCTGCTGTTATTCCAATTAATCCACCTCTTCTTGATATCATCGTTTTTGTTTTGTAAGCTGTTTTGTCGGTTGTAAGCTGTAGTAACTAACCGTGTAGAGCAGGCGAACTGATGCGAATGTACTCTTGTTATGATAGTGTTAGGGGAGGAGCCAGGCACAGTGGCTCCAGTGCATCATCAACAGATATGATAGTATTGGGGGAGGGGTCATATGCACGGTGGCTCCAGTGCATCATCAACAGATATGATAGTATTGGGGGAGGGGTCATATGCACAGTGGCTCCAGTGCATCATCAACAGATATGATAGTATTGGGGGAGGGGTCATATGCACAGTGGCTCCAGTGCATCATCAACAGATATGATAGTATTGGGGGAGGGGTCATATGCACAGTGGCTCCAGTGCATCATCAACAGATATGATAGTATTGGGGGAGGGGTCATATGCACAGTGGCTCCAGTGGCATCGAGCCACCGTTTTAGGCCCACCTAAAAACTCCTGAACACAGCAATGGTGAAAAACTGTTTAACGGTCTAACTCCACAATTCAGTAGGCTACTACATGGTTCACATTCTTTGTAACGTGTTTCAGCAATACATTTATAACATGTATAATGTGTTTAGAAACAAATCTCAGAGTTGCTTTACAGGGACTTTTTTTAATTATTAAAAAATGCCATTATTTTATATGAAAAAGTTGATAATTGTATTTTATTGACAAAATATTTTAGTTTGTCTTGTATATTTTTTCTATTAGATCAGATAATATTTTAAGCTGTCATTTGGTCATGTTACAATGTACCCCACCTATGGGGCAAGTTGTCACATTTCACTTCCATTCTTTCACGGTATATCAAGAAAAAATTATACACTGTAATAATGAAACAAAACCACATAATTGTCCAGTGAATTTACACAAACTGAGAAAGTCAAAAAGTGTTGTGCACCACTCTCCCCTAACTCGTTATTGAGGTGCGATGTGGGATAGGATGAGTGCACTCAATAACGTCCACTATGGTTTCGGACACCACTACAAATACCTGCCCCCTCAAACAATACCCTATTTGAGGGTATAGGGGGTGATTTCGGATTCAGCCCTAGAGTTTTTAAATTAATCAGTTGAATGGATGATTCAATGACTCATTCATGAAGAACTTGTTGCCACCTACTGATGCAACCAAGTGACTGTTAAATGAGGGAGCTGTTGAATTATTCACTTAACCAGTGGATTTAAAGCATTGTTTCATTTTGTGCTAGGATAGATGGGAAGGTGGGAGCTGATTTGGCTTTGTTTGGAATTGTTGGAACTGGAATTGTGTCTCTAAAACAGAAGTTAGTCAATATTCAGTATGACTGTGGCCTCATGCCAATGGTTCAATATGACAATATTCAGAACATCAACACTTGCTTTTGTGATACAATTGCTTTATTTGCTTAATCATTTTTCAATAGAATAATTATTTGCTTTTAACTTGGATATGATTTACTGTACCGTAAGATATGCGTGAAATTGTGGGTTTGTGTCAAGCTGTCTGCGTGCAAACTCCACATTTCTCTCCCCTTCCCAACAGTATTCAAAGTATGCAGGAAAACGGTCAGGAAACTGGAAGAGATGAAAAATGAGGGAGAAAGAATAAAAGGAAATTTAGAGAGGGTATTAGGGGATGGCAAAGGTAGATCTGTTTTTAGCTTTATTGCTTATAATTATTTTAATGAACAACAGTTTTATGATACCTGCAAACATCCAGCCTCAAGTTTCAGGGGGTCAAAAGGTTGTCCAGTGAGACGGACTTCTTGTAACATCGGATACATCACTTCATTCCAAAAGAGTTGATGTGCGTCAAGGATAGAACGAAGATTGGAAAGGAGCATTGTGGGGCTGACCTAAGAAAGAAAGAAAGAAAGAAAGAAAGAAAGAAAGAAAGAAAGAAAGAAAGAAAGAAAGAAAGAAAGAAAGAAAGAAAGAAAGAAAGAAAGAAAGAAAGAAAGAAAGAAAGAAAGAAAGAAAAAGAAAGAAAGAAAACCAGAAATGGAAAAAGATTAATTGATACAGATGATTGCCTCAGACATGGGTGCTATCGCCCACACGCTCTACGACAAAGAAAATAATATTTTTTTCCGTCTTGTCCGCTCAAAACGTTTCCATTTGTGACATCACCGGTAATGCTCCAGATTATATTGAATGAACTGAATGAGTGATCTCAGACAAATGACAGTGAACAGCACATTATTTGACCACACTTCTGCCATCATGCTCATGCAGTCAGTCTGCCTGCTTTTCAGATATGCTGAGTATGTAACTCTAGAAAGTCAATTCAGAAGAAAGGGTTTAATCTAAATATGTGAATGATGAGAGGATGTGCACATACTTCCTGAAGGAATCCGTATCGATGGCAGTGTGACAGTGCTGCCAGCACGAGCTGTGCAGAAATGAGGATGTGCATTAGCCAAAACTTTAGCAACTTTGGTACATGCATCATTTATAAACTTTAAATACAAAGGAGTAAGGACTGAGTACAATAGTATAATAGAGTATATAATACATACATAATTTTTCTGATTCATATTGTTATTGTGAATTGATTGTCTAAATCTGATCAAATAAACTTTAATTAATCCATTATAAAAAAATAACTGTAATGTTATGACCTACTTCTCTGGCAATAGTGAGTTTGTTGATGTAGTTAAGCTCAGTATTAAGAAGCTCCCACAGCGCCTCCTGTTGGTGTCGCTGGGTTTTTGACATCAGCTACAAAGAAAGAGAGAAATAGAGAATGTCATTAAAACTTCACCATACAATTAACCTACTTTGTTGTCTTCTCTGTTTTGCCCACTGTATTTTATAGTCAACATGAAATCAAAATTGATTTTGATTATTGGTCTTATTGAGCATGATTCTATCAATCAAACAACCTTAACATTTGTCCTCGAAAGAGGTAAATTCCTAGTTCCTAGTAGGAACTTTTAACTTTTCAAATCATAATCACAACTGGGTAACTGCTTGTCTGTGTCTCTGTGACACTTTCCAACATCTATTTGTGGACATGATACGTCAGCATTGTGCAAAATATCACTTTTTTATATGTTTGTACTGTAGGCTCAGTGATGCCAGTAACGCGTTACTTAGTAACGCGTTACTCTAATTTGACCACTTTTTTCAGTAACGAGTAATCTAACGCGTTACTATTTCCAAACCAGTAATCAGATTAAAGTAATTTATCCAAGTCACTGTGAGTTACTTTTTTTGTCATTTTCCTTAGTAAAAATATATATTTTTGCTTTCTTGTTTAGTCTCAGCAGGGTTTTTCCTGCATAGAGAATTACGAGGCGGCCGCTCCGTCAAATTTCTTGCCGCCTCCGTCTGTCGACAAAACTCAAGACAGGCAGTCACTTGCTCAGATTAGGCATGTCGTGATAATTAAATAATCATCAGAAATATATATTGTCACATCCTTCAGCAACCATTATTAGTATATTATGATTTGCTAGTACAAAGTCATCTAAAGCCATTCCATAGCTGAATGTCTTTCCTCCGCTGTAGCTGTCAATCATTCTCCGTTCAGCATTCAAACTGCGCGTCGTTCGGTTCCAGTCAGCAGCTGCACGGGAAAGCTCACTCCATATTATATATTCCCGTTATAATACTTGATATGTTGATAAAATAATTTATCTTCCTGGAGTTAATCTAGCGGTTTCTGAAAGATGTTGTGCTCGCTACTCAGGTGACAACACAAGGACTATTATAGCATCACACGCACAATAACCAGAATTAAAAACTGTGAAGAAACAAATAATCAGTGAATATTTGGACCGATATAAGCTACATAGTAGACTAGGATTTGTGGGCTCAACGCTCATCTTCTCTTTATGCCGTGAACTTTTCAATGTGCACTCGCGCTGCACTGCACACTGACTCCATGTTGCTTTAAGCACATCATTCTGCACCCGGGATGCGCATAAGCGCTTTGTTGCCGCTCTGTTTTGAAGCGTTTCATATATTTTCATAGTTTTGTGCACTTAAAGATTATTAAAAAATATATTGTTCTCACGGATCGATCATATATTTGTTGTCCCTTTACAAGGCTGCACATTACGTTTACAATAAAATATAAATCTTGTAATTTTATATTATTTGTGTAGGCCCATATAATTATTTACATTCATATATAAATATACATTAAAAATTAAATATAAATTGTTTTTCATAAATGTATTTAATAAGAACACAAAGTAATTTGTACCTTTTCATTAACATGTTTAGGGTTTTATGTTTAGTGTTTTATGTTTAGTGTAGTGTATGTTTTATGTTTAGTGTTGGCAAAAACGGTTGTCATTTTTATGTTGAGGCTGCAGAGGTGTTGTCGGCAACTGATGAATGTAACTAATAAAGTAACTTGTAATCTAACTTAGTTACTTTTAAAATCAAGTAATCTGTAAAGTAACTTAGTTACTTTTAAAATCAAGTAATCTGTAAAGTAACTAAGTTACTTTTTCAAAGTAACTGTGGCAACACTGTGTAGGCTAAAGGTAAAGGTTTGCCTGGAGGCATCCATCTTAATTTTCTGACCTGTGTACTGAATCACAGTCAACTCGGGTGTGAAGTCATTCCTAGCTATGACATCCCTCTTCCGAGGGAATAGGGATGTATTCGCAGCATGAAATGCAGCATAACTAATCAAGTTCCAAAATGTGTCTGCAGTGGTCAGGTGGTACAGCCTTCACACAGTACAAGTTGAAGTGTACAAGTTCCGAGTTCTATGGGGACGTAATTCTGACATGGCATAAATGTACGTTTTGTTTTTCCTCCCACCACATATTATTTCCATCAAGCAAAAGGTTTACAAGAGAATGCAAATATTTTACGAGCGAACACAAATTTTCACGGGGAAAGCAAAAAAGCATGTTGGAGAGAATGCAAAGAATTTTTTTTTTCATCCCATCTGAAATTGTCCCTTTAGGGGCTGCATAGAAATATACTATATTTACAAAAGTATTGGGATACCCCTCTAAATCATTGCATTCAGGTGTTCCAATCACTTCAATGGCCACAGGTATATAAAATCAAGCAGCATGCAGATGCTTCTACAAACATTTGTGAAAGAATGGGTCGCTCTCAGGAGCTCAGTGAATTCAAGCGTGGTACCGTGATAGGTTGCCACCTGTGCAATAAGTCCATTCGTGAAACTTCCTCACTACTAAATATTCCACGGTCAACTGTTAGTGATATTATAACAAAGTGGAAGCAATTAGGAACAGCAGCAACTCAGCCATAAAGTGGTAGGCCACATAAAATCCCAGAGCGGGGTCAGCTCATGCTAAGGCACACAGTGCGGAGTTGCCAACTTTCTGCAGAGTCAATAGATATAGACCTCCAAACTTCGTGTGGTCTTCAGATTAGCTCAAGAACCTCATGGAAGAGCTTCATGGAATGAGTTTCCATGGCCGAGCAGCTGCATCCAAGCCTTACAGCATCAAGTGCAATGCAAAGCGTCGGATGCAGTGGAGTAAAGCATGCCGCCACTGGACTCTAGAGCAGTGGAGACGTGTTCTCAGGAGTGAAGAATCACGCTTCTCTGTCTGACAATCAGATGGACGAGTCTGGGTTTGGTGGTTGTAATGGGAACGGTACTTGCCTGACTGCATTGTGCCAAGTGTGCCAAGTGACTGCATTGTGCCAAGTTTGGTGAAGGTTTGGAAAGATTATGGTGTGGGGTTGTTTCTCAGGGGTTGGGCTTGAAACTCTTAATGCCTCAGCATACCAAGATATTTTGGACAATTTCATGCTCCCAACTTTGTGGGAACAGTTTGGGTATGGCCCCTTCCTGTTCCAATATGACTGCACACCAGTGCACAAGACAAGATCCATAAAGACATGGATGAGTGAGTTTGGTGTGGAGGAACTTGACTGGCCTGCACAGAGTCCTGACCTCAACCTGATAGAACACCTTTGGGATGATTTCGAGCGGAGACTGCGAGCCAGGACTTCTCGTCCAGCATCAGTGCCTGACATCACAAATGCGCTTCTAGAAGAATGGTCAAATATTCCCATAAACACAATATTAATATTAGCCAACTCCATATTAAACCCTACAGATTAATAACTGTATGTCATTAAAGTTCATGCGCATGTAAAGGCAGACGTCCCAAAACTTTTGGCAATATAGTGTATGTTGGGTTTTGGAAGTTCCAAATGTCTTTTCCCCCCTCCCAATTCCCTCTAGTTCTCTCTATCTCTCTCTAACCATCCATACCTCATGAGAGTGCACTATGTCTGTCCAGCTCTTTTCCAGTGTTCTTTCAGTTCCTCCCTCCCCCCATGTCCACCTCAGGTCAGTAGGTATGTTGAAAGAGTCCAGAGCTTGTTTCAGTGCATCCACCTGCCCCTGTACACTACCTGATTGATCCTGAGAGAGATAAATATGTAATAAATATGTAATTAAAAAAATTGTTGTTGTGCGAATACATCATGCAGTCAGAAAATGCACCTTCAGCATAAATAAATTACCTCCAACGTGGCATTTTTGTCAGACATTCCCTGGCTGAAAAGCACCTGCTTTAATGCGCCTCTGGTCTTCCCACCGGCAGATGTTCCCTTACTCACGGTAGAAAAGTCCACAGCTGACCTCTGCTTCTTTTTCTGACAATGCAAATTTGATATGTGACAAGCTGAACTGAGAGCATAGCCCTAAATATGCAGAGGACATTGACCCTGTTGATACTACTAAATGTTATTACATGACCAACAAAGGACATTGTTTCATGTTCTACTTGGTTGAATCACGTGAGGACACACATATTTTAGCATTTTCTCCAAACTTCTGAACATGAGCACCACTGCGTTGCAAAATGAAAGCAGTGGACATTTGTGCTTTAGTAAAAAGACTGAATAGTAAAAGACTCAATGATAAATAATGGTGTCCTAATAAAGAAAAGAAGAAAAGTTTTTGTTAATATTCATGTTGGTCTCATATATGTTTTATACATACCGTATAAGTCTACTATTTAAAATAAAAACAATTAAAATAAAAAAACATCTTACAACTTATATTACATTTTTTACACATTTCTAAATATATTTTTCAAGGTAAAAAGTTTTTATTTATTTATTTATTTATTTATTTATTAAGTTTACTATTTTAATCTTAATGACCTTGACACACAGCCATGATTGGTTTTTAGGGGTCTACTTTATGATATTTCCTTTTTTTTTTTTTTTTTTTTTTTTTTTCAGCATATTGGTTGACAAAAGAGTTTCAAATGTGTATAAATGTTCTAGCCCAACTCATTCACTGATTTTTTTTATATACCCCCAACGTATACCCCAACTACTTTTTCATTCAAGAATGTAATCTTTTTAATGATGTTTTTTTTCTTCTTCATTGTGATATCTGGAGTATAACAGTATCAGTAGTAGGCTACCTTTTTTGTAACGTTTTTTTTTATTTATTTTTTATTTTTGATCATCACGTTATGATCCAAAATGCAAAGCAATATCATTTATTTTAGATAAAAGCATCTGCATACTGCAAACATGACCAAGTGTTGAATGAGAATCTCATGAATTCAGCACCTGGTAGCCTATAGTATTGTATCGGTGTTTCTCTTTTGCCCTCCGCTGGCTGACTGATGGTACTGCAATAACTCCATCATGAACGACAGTGTTTTCCTCTTTCTCTTCCTCGCCCTGTCTGTCACTCTTGTCAACAAGGGCCGTTTCCTCTGGGGCCATGACATTGCTCAGTTCCGGTCCTTTTGATGGATTACTAATGTGCACAAATAAGATAAGACAATAAGTGAATAGCTTAACACTTGAACGAGACTAAGATGAAAGACAGAGAAAGAATAAACAGGTAAAGCAAATCAGAAAGTAGAGGCAGAACTGAATGATTACAGAAAAAAAGTAATGCTATGCTTCATTTATCAATGTGCATATAATGCATAACAATGTAAACACACTTTAAACGACGGCTGGAAAGAACAGTCTTCTGAAGCCCACTGCAGTGACATTTATAACTCAAAATCTCATGCCACACACACACACACACACACACACACACACACACACACACACACACACACACACACACACACACACACACACACACACACACACACACACACACACACACACACACACACACACACACACACACACACACACACACACACACACACACACACACACACACACACACACACACACACACACACACACACACACTTGTTTTTCTATGATGGTGGGTTTTCTATAATTTTCCATTGACGTCTTTTGTTTTTAAATTGAGCTAATGATGACTTCTATATAAAGTTAAATGAAATTATTACTATTATTATTATTTTATGCATGACTTGCTTGCAATTGAGTAGGCTACATCCCCAGATATCCCTAGGTTTAGCTCACTTCTGGAGACAAATTTAGTTCTATAGCTTCTATTAAATATAGTTAAACACACAGACTCTGTCTCTCTCTCTCTCTCTCTCTCTCTCTCTCTCTCTCTCTCTCTCTCTCTCTCTCTCTCTCTCTCTCTCTCTGTCTCTCTCTCTCTCTCTCTCTCTCTCTCTCTCTCTCTCTCTCTCTCTCTCTCTCTCTCTCTCTCTCTCTCTCTCTCTCTCACTCTCTCTCTCTCTCTCTCTCTCTCTCTCTCTCTCTCTCTCTCTCTGGAGAGGCTTTTCACACAGGCTTTTCATGTCTTATGAGGACTTTACATAGACATAATTGTTATACTGTACTACAAACTGTATATTCTATCCCCTAAACATACCCATCACAGAAAACTAGGCTACATTTTCACATTTTCAAAAAACATAATTTTGTGTAATTTATAAGCTGTTTTCCTCATGGGGCAAAAAAAATGTCACCATGCACAAGGTCAAAGATTTATGGTATTGCCATCCATTTAAATCGCCACAACGTTGGGAATACCTTAACACACACACACATATATATATAAAGAAGGTTTTTGGAGTTTTTGTCATGTTTAGTTGCAAATGTGTCCCCAAAATATAGTTAAGTTGGCACACACACACACACACACACACACACACACACACGATTAATTTACAAGCGACTTTGACATGGAAAGACATGCTGACGCTTATAAACACACATAGCTACCCGTAGTCTGATGTACACGATTCGCTGTAACTCAGGTGAGTCATTTTTACCCAGGAATGAATCTTACGGGCAAGAAATTAATTAATGTGCGATTCACAAGACTCGCAGACTGAGACTGAGTAACATCTAGTCCGCCCACGTTTGACATCACTTTTTGGCAATACACCATTTCCGCTCAAACTCAACGTCAACATTATCATCAGTCATCAATTGAAGTTAAAACACCCCGAACGAACACACACACGCCGCCATACACATGCACGTATGTTTGCAAATTAACATTTGTACATATACAAAAGCATAACATGGCGTAAACATACAGTTATAACAAAATCAGTGATATACAAGTAATTTAAGCATCATTTAGCCTACATCAATAAATCGAAATCTGCAGCATAAGTAGGCCTATATTTAGGCTAGTACAATCTGGGGTTTTTTGTTGTTGTTGTTGTTGTTGTATTATTTAGATATGATTCTTATTTCAGACATTATCCTTAATCAAACACACACACATTCCATAGGCGTAATGGATTTTATACTGTACATTCTATCCCCCTACACTACCCCTACCCCTACCCCTAAACCTACCCATCAAAGAAAACATTCTGCATTTTTACATTTTTAATACAACATTGTTTAGTATGTTTTTAAAGCTATTTTAATGTTGTAATACCTGTGTCATTATACAAATTTGTGTCCTCATAAAGCACAAAAACATACAAGCACGCACGCACGCACACACACACACACACACACACACACACACACACACACACACACACACACACACACACACACACACACACACACACACACACACACACACACACACACACACACACACAATACCTGGATTTATCTGTCTCCATTTCCCTCAGACAAACATCTTAAAGGTCTCTTTCTCTCCTTCTTATCTTCCTGACTGAGCCCTCTGTGTCTTTCTCTTTTTCGTTATTCTTTAACCCTTCCTTCAGTAACAGGTTGAGCAAGTGAGACAGGATTCTTCAGTCTTAGATCTCCGGCCTGGCTGCACCCTGAGCAGATAAACCTGATTGGGCCATTAGTGCTTGCTTACTGAAGTGATTGACAACCAACCAGCTGGTGATCACAGGAACATAACATGTAGAGTTATAATTGTTTAGACAGTGATGATAGATTTGTGGTTTAGTCCCACATAGACAAGCATGTGCACACACACAAATAACAAATACACACACATGCACACACAATAAGGAAGAACGATCAGATGCATGTTATTTAGTGTCCAATCAGGAAAGGAACATGTCTGCTGGGTTTTGATAGGTGTTTACCCAAGGAAAACCCATCAGCATAATGGTACCTATATTTGACAACAACAAAAAAATCTATTTGATTTTTGGCCATTTTATCATCTTTTAAAATATGCCCATAGTAAAAATTGTGTGGTACTGTAAGTCAACGATAATAATCATGTATATATTCAGTGGGATAAGAATGCAGAAAAGCACATAGCGCAAAGATCATAAAAGACATGCATCAAGATATAATTACACAAACACCTTAATCAAAGGAAGACACGGTTGGGCGGTCCTTGTCTAAATACACTCACCTAAAGGATTATTAGGAACACCTGTTCAATTTCTCATTAATGCAATTATCTAATCAACCAATCACATGGCAGTTGCTTCAATGCATTTAGGGGTGTGGTCCTGGTCAAGACAATCTCCTGAACTCCAAACTGAATGTCAGAATGGGAAAGAAAGGTGATTTAAGCAATTTTGAGCGTGGCAAGGTTGTTGGTGCCAGACGGGCCGGTCTGAGTGTTTCACAATCTGCTCAGTTACTGGGATTTTCCCGCACAACCATTTCTAGGGTTTACAAAGAATGGTGTGAAAGGGAAAAACATCCAGTATGTGGCAGTCCTGTGGGCGAAAATGCCTTGTTGATGCTAGAGGTCAGAGGAGAATGGGCCGACTGATTCAAGCTGATAGAAGAGCAACTTTGACTGAAATAACCACTCGTTACAACCGAGGTATGCAGCACAGCATTTGTGAAGCCACAACACGCACAACCTTGAGGCGAATGGACTACAACAGCAGAAGACCCCACTGGGTACCACTAATCTCCTCTACAAATAGGAAAAAGAGGCTACAATTTGCACGAGCTCACCAAAATTGGACAGTTGAAGACTGGTTTCCTGGTCTGATGAGTCTCGATTTCTGTTGAGACATTCAGATGGTAGAGTCAGAATTGGGTGTAAACAGAATGAGAACATGGATCCATCATGCCTTGTTACCACTGTGCAGGCTGGTGCTGGTGGTGGTGGTGTAATGGTGTGGGGGATGTTTTCTTGGCACACTTTAGGCCCCTAAGTGCCAATTGGGCATCGTTTAAATGCCACGGCCTACCTGAGCATTGTTTCTGACCATGTCCATCCCTTTATGACCACCATGTACCCATCCTCTGATGGCTACTTCCAGCAGGATAATGCACCATGTCACAAAGCTCAAATCATTTCAAATTGGTTTCTTGAACATGACAGTTCACTGTACTAAAATGGTCCCCACAGTCACCAGATCTCAACCCAATAGAGCATCTTTGGGATGTGGTGGATCGGGAGCTTCGTGCCCTGGATGTGCATCCCACAAATCTCCATCAACTGCAAGATGCTATCCTATCAATATGGGCCAACATTTCTAAAGAATGCTTTCAGCACCTTGTTGAATCAATGCCACGTAGAATTAAGGCAGTTCTGAAGGCGAAAGGGGGTCAAACACAGTATTAGTATGGTGTTCCTAATAATCCTTTAGGTGAGTGTATATATATCTGGTTAAGGGCCTGCTAAAAAAAACACTAGTAGATTTAGTGTTGGTGGGCTCTTTCATTAAAGCTTGTACTACCAGGTTTTTCAAGAGAGGCTACTAACAATCATTTTTATCTAAAATGGGAATCACTTTGAATGAAAAGCAAATTACACATATGACTTCAAAATATAAACACACACACACACACACACACACACACACACACACACACACACACACACACACACACACACACACACACACACACACACACACACACACACACACACACACACACACACACACATATATATATTTACCAATCAGTCATAACATTATGACAGGTGAAGTGAATAACAATGATTATCGTTTCATCACGGTACCTGTTAGTGGGTGGGATATATTAGTCAAGTCAAGTCAAGTCAACTTTATTTATATAGCGCTTTTAACAATGTAGATTGTTACAAAGCAGCTTTACAGTGTTAAACAGGAAAATAATGCAGCATAATTTTATTAAGCTGTATAGTCATTTGATGTCATCAGTTTAAATTTCCATACGGTGACAGTGTGGGCTTTAGATCAATAATTAGATCAGTAATATATGGTTCATTATTATATGGTTCATTTAGTTTATTAATTAGATTTATTTCGATGTTTAGTTGAACATTTTTAGTGTCCCCAACTGAGCACGCCAAGCCAGAGGCAACAGTGGCAAGGAAACCAAAACCCCATCAGGTGACCTAATGGAGAAAAATAAACCTTGGGAGAAACCAGGCTCAGTCGGGGTGCCAGTTCTCCTCTGGCCAATTAACAAACAGCGTATTATTATTATTATTCTGCCAGCTTTACAGGTCAGAGGTCATAATAGATCGGAATATTCGATGGACCGGAAGCAACACGTTCGAGACCGGTTTATTGTGGATGACATATCGATTTAAGTATTATTTAATTGTAATATTTGAACAATAGGAGTCAACACGCTGAAGACGGGTTTTTTGTGGATGACATATCGATTTAAGTATTATTTAATTGTAATATTCAAACAATCGGACTCATCACACTGGAGATAGGTTTATTAAGATGCCGTGTCGATGAGGCAGTTGCAGGGGGAGAATAATTGACACGGTCTCTGTGGACACTTCGGGGTTCTGTGTTGGTCTTCTCTGGGCGCAGGTCCATCATCTGATCAGGATATGGCCCGGATCCGGCTGACTGCAGTAAACCTTGGGATAAAACAGAGAGACTATCATTAGCGTAGATGCCATTCTTCTGATGATGTAACGAGTACATCAGGTGTTATGGGAAGTGTTCCCGGTTCCGGCTGACCTAGTTAATGCAGCCTAACAATAATTTCAAAGAAAAAGTGTTTTATGTGTATGCCACAGAAAAGAGATGTGTTTTTAGTCTAGATTTAAACTGACAGAGTGTGTCTGCTTCCCGAACAATGTTAGGAAGACTGTTCCAGAGTTTAGGAGCTAAATAGGAAAAGGATCGACCGCCTGCAGTTGATTTGGATATTCTCGGTATGATCAACTGGCCAGAATTTTGAGACCGCAGTAGACGTGATGGAGTATAAGATGTTAAGAGCTCGCTCAAGTATTGGGGAGCTAAACCATTTAGTGCTTTGTAAGTAATAAGCAAGATTTTAAAATGTATGCGATGTTTAATAGGGAGCCAGTGCAATGTTGACAGAACTGGGCTAATATGGTCATACTTCCTGGTTCTAAGTAAGAACTCGAGCTGCTGCGTTTTGGACCAGCTGGAGTTTATTTATTAAGCGAGCAGGGCCACCACCCAGTAGAGCATTACAATTATCTAGCCTTGAGGTCATGAACTCATGAACTAACTGTTCAGCATTTTGCATTGAGAGCATGTGCCGTATTTTAGATATATTTTTAAGATGGTAGAATGCAGTTTTACAGATGCTCGAAATGTGGCTTTCAAATGAAAGATTGGTATCAAAAAGCACACCCAGGTTCCTCACTGACGACGAGGACTTGACAGAACAGCCATCAAGTGTTAGACAGTATTCTAGGTTACTACTTGTGGAGCTTTTTTGTCCAATAATTAAACATTCAGTTTTTTCTGAATTGAGTTGCAGGAAATTACAGGTCATCCAATGTTTTATATCAGCTATGCATTCCGTTAATCTTGTGAATTGGTAAGTTTCTTCAGGGCGTGAAGAAATATAGAGCTGAGTATCGTCAGCATAACAATTAAAACTAACGCCATGCTTCCTAATAATATCTCCCAGTGGTAGCATGTACGGGGTGAAGAGCAGCGGTCCTAGCACTGAGCCTTGCGGTACTCCATACTGAACTTTTGATCGGTGTGACATCTCTTCATTTACTGCTACATACTGATAACGGTCACATAGGTATGATTTAAACCATGACAAGGCAATTCCACTAATACCTACATAATTTTCGAGTCTATTCAAAAGAATGTTGTGGTCGATAGTATCGAATGCAGCGCTAAGATCGAGTAACACTAATAGAGAGATACAGCCACGATCGGATGATAAGAGTAAATCATTTATAACTCTGATGAGAGCAGTTTCAGTGCTATGATACGGTCTAAATCCTGACTGGAAATCCTCACAGATACCATTTCTTTCTAAAAAGGAACATAATTGTGAGGATACTGCCTTTTCAAGTATTTTTGACAGAAAGGGTAGATTTGAGATTGGTCTATAATTGACTAATTCTGTAGGATCAAGTTGCGTTTTTTTAATAAGTGGTTTAATAATAGCCAACTTAAAAGTTTTCGGTACATATCCTAATGACAAAGATGAATTAATGATATTAAGAAGAGGATCTATGACCTCTGGTAGCATCTCTTTTAATAGCCTAGTCGGTACAGGGTCAAGCATACATGTTGTTGATTTTGATGAGTTAACGAGTTTAGCCAATTCTTCTACTCCTATAGCAGTGAATGAGTGTAATTTTCCTCAGTGACACTACAATGCTCTGTCTGATGTGATACTGTAGTAGACGGCTGCATGGTTATTGGTTATATGGTTATTAGGCAGCAAGTGAACATTTTGTCCTCAAAGTTGATGTGTTAGAAGCAGGGAAAATGGGCAAGCGTAAGGATTTGAGCGAATTTGAAAAGGGCCAATTTGTGATGGCTCTTGTGTTCCCAGTCTGCAGTGGTCAGTATCTATCAAAAGTGGTCCAAGGAAGGAACGGTGGTGAACTGGCCACAGGGTCATTGGCCTGTGTGGTCCAATCAAACAGCTCAAAATGCTCAAAAAGTTAATGCTGGTTCTGATAAAAAAGGTGTCAAAATACAGTGCATCATAGTTTGTTGCGTATGGCGCTGCATAGCCACAGACCAGTCAGGGTTCACCACTGTTCCTTCCTTGGAGCACTTTTGATAGTGATTCAGTTTTGGAGATGCTCTGACCCAGTCGTCTAGCCATCACAATTTGGCCCTTGACAAACTCGCTCAAATCCTTACATTTGCCAATTTTCCCTGCTTTTAACACATCAACTTTGAGGAAACATTTTTCACCTGCTGCCTAATATATCCCACCCACTTTCAGGTGCCGTGATGAAGAGATAATCAGTGTTATTCACTTCACCTGTTATGCCTGTGAATGAAGGCTCGAAAAAAAAAAGTTTTATATTTTGCAAATGTTTAAGTAGGTTATGGGGACATCTAGGTATATTTTTGTTCTTAAGCATGCACAGATATGAATGCGCAGAAATGAGCTTGTATACAATATTTCACATTTATAAAGTCAAACAATGGAAAGTAAAAGTATAAAAACCCAAGTCCGCTGTTATGGAAACAAGGTGAAAGGGAGATACAAAGTTTTGCAAGAGACTTGCTTTCCAGTTTAATAAAAGTTTGATAAAAAAATAGAGCTGGCTAGGTGACATGAGCCAAATATATGTACTATCTAATAAAAACATTTCAGCTGGAGAGAAGGAAAAACATTTGAAAGACATTTAAGCAACATTTAAACACTGCAAACCAGAAAATGCTAAATTCACTTATTAGCATATTCATCTAACAAATCTACAAGATTTACCTTGATATCCTGATAATACAAATCATCTGTGGTCAAATCTTTATATTTGCACATGCATTGAACTTTAATGCTATTAGTTTTGCTGAAGCACCATATCAAAAGCCCAAGTGATGGCTGTGGAATGATACAGAAAACATATGGCAATACAAATGCAATTAAAGACAGCTTTTTTTTCAAAAATACCTCTTACGTTTCCTTCATTTATACAGTTTAAAACGTTAGTAGGTAAATCTCATAAAACACATCAAGAACATGATCAGGTCACATTTCAACGCCTCCGAAAAGTTAAAAGAAACTTCCTGATTACTTAAAGTAATACTGAAGACTGAAGTAATGACTGCTAAAAATCGTAAGAAAGAATAAAATGAAAATGATTACAATAAATTGCAATAATACAGCACAATATTATTGTTTTAACTGTAATTTGATCAAATAAATGCAGCCTTAGTGAACATAACATTCTTATTTAAAAAATATATATATAAAATAAACAACCTTACTGATCTCCAACTTTTGAACAGTAGTGTTATGCTCTATTATTGTGAAATGTGACTTGTACATGTTTTTGTGACTTTTCTGCTTTTATAAGGAGAACTGGGAGAGAATATCCATGATTATGTCATCTCTATTACATTTGTAACACCCCACCAAAACATTTGTAACCCTTGTTCAGATATAAAAACTTTAACAGCACTAGACAAAGCCTTGATGAAATATATACATACAAAACATAACATATGCATGTTCATGTAACATTTTAGTGTGAAATCTTCAGACAACTGGAAATATGACATGGTGTTATTCAGTAATACAGCTGAAGATGCACTTCCACTCTCAAGAGAATCCAGTGGAACTTATTGGAAGGTTAAGATCCCTATTAATGCCTTGTTCTCATTCTCTTCCGATGGCCTTGTTATGAAGCGTTTGTGTCCTGTGAAAGGAACCTGTTCTCGATGTTGTCTGCACAGTTAACCAAATACATGTCCCTCAATGTTTCTATGAACTTCTGGATGCAGTGACAGGGCAAAACATTGTTCCCTCCTCCGTTGCCACTATCACTCCAAACCTTCAGCATCTGGTAGTGGGCATCCTTGCAGTTCCGGTGGTCTTGTTCTGCCCTGTCAATGTTCTGCTCAGAAACGCCAAGCCGACGTACAAGTTCTTTGAATCGTCCGATAGGGACTTCATCCAGCACTATATAGAAGAACTCGTGAACTACAGAGAAAGAAATGGGGAGAGACGGACAACAGACATGAATCATCTTTCAACTGTCAACTTTCAACTTTCAATTACTCAAGCATCCATGGATTTGTGAGTCGAAACAAATACACACAGACATACTTTTGATCTCTCTTGGGACACAGTCTGGGAGTTTTCTGTGCTGTTCTGGTTCGCACGGCTGATTTGTGAAAGGAACGCTCTCATTTATTGTGTCTGGTGGCACAGTGATAATCAATGTCTGTGGAGAACATAAAAAAAACATAATTACTTAATAACATGCATAAAACATTTCATTTCAGTCGTATCCAACTTTTGGTGATTCTTTGGGCAAATATGTGATAGACTGTCCATGAATTTTCTTGGTGATGACTTTTCCATTGGTAGGTCGCCAGGTCTTTCCCAAACCTCCACATTACATGGGTTGGGACTCACACACACACACACACACACACACACACACACACACACACACACACACACACACACACACACACACACACACACACACACACACACACACACACACACACACACACACACACACACACACACACATTCACATGTACAGACAATTTAGTGTCTCCGATTCACCTATGCATGTTTTTTGCTACACGGCCTCACTCCAACTCATCACATATTGATGCAAGGTCAGGACCCTCGGCACAGGGTACCCCTTTGGCATCGTTTCATGACGAGCAGGGAAGTCCATTGATTTCAGTTGATGCCATTGGTCATTTATATTAAATTGAGAATCACACTCCAACATGTCATATACCCCTTTTCCACCAAGGCAGTGCTAGAGCTAGATCGGAGCCAGAGCTAGTCCCAGTTCATAGTTGGTTCAACTGAGGAGCCTGCTAAGAACCGTTTGCTTTTCCACAGGCTAGAGAGCCACAACAGAGCCAGGTCTTACGTCACTGTATACGTCTCATCTTTCTCAGCAACGCTAGCGGGAAACACAAACACACCAGGCTTGTTCGAGATGCATCGGCGCTGCGTAGACCGATCCACGTATAATATTAAAAAAAACACATGAGTGAATCAAAAGCATAAGGAGTCGTGTGCTCTCGCTGGACTCGTTATCATACGGCGATCGGTCTCTGCACAGCACCGCTGCGAACAAGCCTTCCATCAACAATGCAAACGTTGCGTTACTATTGATTCACATGGCTTTACGATCCTACATCAGCATTAAAACACAACGAAAACACAGCGAGTCCAACGCATTCGTGCAGTTCGCCGTAATTTGTATAGACGGAGATTACAAACGAGCAGCAGCTGTTAGCTCCATTAGCTGCTATTTCAACAATGGCGGATCTCAAGTCTGTGTTCGCCCCCAGCACCTGACTTAATCTGTTCTTACTTCTAGCCCTGTTCTAGCCCAGCAATGTTTTGGTGCTACTTAAGAACCACTTTTCCTGGCTCGGAGCTGGGGCTTTGGGTGTGGAAAAACAAAGAACCGATTTGAAACTAGGCTCTGGCTCCGATCTAGCTCTAGCACTGCTTTGGTGGAAAAGGGGTAAGCATGGCAAAATCATAACCCAATATATAATTTCATCATGATGATAACATTCCCATGCCCAACGCGTCTGTGTATGACGCCAAAGGTTTCTTATTGAAATCAATGGAGCACCCTGCACATTGAAAAATGACGTACCCTGTGAGTTGAAAAGTGACGCAGAAGGGTCCTGACCAAGCATCAATATGTGACGAGTTGGAAGTGAGACCATGTTGGTTTTTGGATTGTGGGGGAAACCGGTAACCTGAATGCCAGCCGAATTTAGCCCCGCCCACAACATTTGAGTTCGGGAAATTCAGTCTGGGCTTGATCCGTTGTGGAGCAACTATGCCCGAACAGGAACTGTTCGGACCAATCAAATTGTCAGGGCGGGCTTTATACGATGATGGACAGATTATAAACACCAAAGAGCATTTGGGTTGAATTTGTTCTAATCCTAAACGGAGAACTTGTATATGCATTGCCTTTACTATTTGTCTCAAAAATTATGATCGTGTTGGTAAGTACTCTGTGTATCCTTAAATTCTTTTTACAACACCGGCAAAGATCGTTTACACTCATCATCTTCTTCTACTTCTTCCAGCATTCGTGCACTGCAGTTGAGTTCTGTTGAAAACTATGCGTCGCTCCATTGCTCTGATTGGTTGTAGGTCTATCCAATTGAGGTCTTTCCTGGTTCGGTTGAAACACGCCCCATAATCACAGCCCCAGGGCCGGCCCTGACCAATTTGCTGCCCTAGGCAAGATTTTACTTGGTGCCCCTTGTATCAAGGTTTAGCACTACATGTTATCAGTCTCAGTTGTGGAAACACTGGTACTGTTTTATTTTTGTAATGCATTGATGTTTTTTTTATTTTTTTTATTGTTGTTTTATATGATGTCTAGTCCATTCAAAAAGGTACAATGGAGGTATAATTTTGTTCTTTGGGGAACAAAACCTATAGGCTAACTGTACCTTTAAAGGTACACAATTGGTCCTTAGGGTACAATTACCCCTACAATTAACCATTGGCAGGCAAGTTCAGTCGTAGTGAGTCGCTTTCCTGCAGAGTTTGGCTCCAACCCTGAAAGACATCTATAGAAGCTCTTATTGAGAATTAACAGAGGTTTAGATGTTGGTTTTATTGGAAATATTTGGTCACCGCTATGGTGATCAGTGTTTGCTTTAGTTGGGCAGTTTGACTCTTGGCTTTAGTTTGTGGTTTTTGTTATAGTGTTAACAAAACACATAATCTGTTCAAATCAAAAGAAGTAATAAATAAAAGTTGTCACAAAGACAAATGTTTGACTGAACTCATCACTGACTAAAACTATTAATAAATAATATTCACCAACAATACTTTCTTGCCACAGATCAGGCATTCAGAATTTTGACTTTTAAATACATTCGAGGGGGAAAAAGTTTAGACACATCAAGAATCAGCATATGAATCTCAACAATGGTGACATACTTAATGCTGGAATGCATGCTGGGAGCCATGAGTTTTATATTATGGTGGCTTAGTAGGGTTGGAGCTAAACTCTGCAGGACATCAGCTCTCTAGGACCGAACTTGCCTACCCCTGACTTAGAGGTACAGAAATGTACCATTAAGGGTACAGCCCCAGTGACAAGCCATTGTACCCCTAAAGGTACAATTATTTTTTTTACTTTATTGTTTTACTTTATTTTCTGAGAGTGTGTTTAGCTCACCCTATGTAAGCCTGGTTATTTCTGTCATTCTTTGTGAAGTCTTGTCTAGTGTGACACCGCACTTCTGAGCACTCTTCTGTTTTCATGTTCAATGGTTTTGACCCTTGCCGGTTTTCTGGATTACCCTGGTTGCCTGAGTTTCCTGCCTGGTGTTTGTGTTGGACTGTTTACCCTGTCCTGTGACTCTTGCCTGTTTATTGGACTCTTTCCCCTTTAATAAATGCTGCATTTGGATCCTCATCCTTTGTATCTCATAGCAGTACCTAACAACAATTAATACTTTGAAGTGGACTACCAGTAAAATTGATAAAAAAATTTGGGGACAAATTTATTCAGACACTTTGACCTGAACATGTTTTGCTTAAGTGTTTTTTCTTTAATTCCTAATGCGACCGAACTGAACAAATTTAAGCATTGATTGGTAATCGGTTGACCTAAATTGGTATTATCTAATTGTGTACTAAAATTTAACAGCTGATTGGTTGATTGTAATTCATTACATACCTTACAATGAAAGTTATCAGACATTATCAAGACTAATTTGTTCTGACACAGTGTTCTTTTCACAGAGTTCTTGTCCTATTTTATTACCATTTTCTAAACTATAGTGAATAAACTGTAATAATGTGAGAAAATGTTGAAGGTGTCTGGATATAAATTCTGGTTTTAACTGTATATACAGCACCAATTGAGCATTTATTTATGAAAGACATTATGTTGTGCTATTATGTTGCTAGTACTATTATGTTATTAGTGCTATTATGTTGTTATTATCTATCATTATTTTTATTACGGGAAATAAGGTTGGTTAAGAGTCCAAATAGAACATTTTGCAACGTATTAGTATTTATCTTCAAAACTGAATCATCTTCTGTGAAGACAGCACTACAGTGAGTGATTATGTGTTTAGCATCAAATGTGAATCATTCACGCTGAGGAGAAAAACGGTGTGGTGTCAATGTTTGTCATAGGTTAATCAAGAATTTTACCTGATCTTCGTGTGCAGGTGATGATGATGACGATGACAATGCACGATTCCTTTTCCTACGAAGTCTGAAGCCTTCATACAACATGAACACTCCCAATGCTACAACCGTGATACAAGCACAAACGGGAACCAGTATTTGATGTAATGTGTCTGAAAGATCAATATGATGAGAAACACAAAATATTAAAATCACCTCTCAACAGTTCTTGCCTGAAGACACATGTTGTTTTTGTGATACACTTTGCTTAGTCATGGCAGGGCAAATTCAAAAGAACATGAACGCTAGGCGGGAATTCCCAAGATTGCTCATGTTTTTCAGAGATTTCTGTACTGGTTCTCTTTATCGATACACTCTAAGTTTATAGTTTGCCAAGAGTGGCCTGTTTGGGATCCACAATATGAGGAAAGCTATCAGACAACTGACTTTTGCATGTAAGTTGATTAGTACTCACCTGGGCTTTTTGTGTTGACGGCAAGGCTTGATGGAGTGCTGAATATGCACAAGTGTTTACACCCCTCCCGACATCTATAGGGCATAGAGAAAACTACTTGATTATTATGTCTAATGTTATTCAGATCTCTTAATTGATCTGTTAAAGCAACACTCCATTTTTAAAAAAAATAGGCTTATTTTCCAACTCCCCTAGAGTTAAACAGTTGAGTTTTACCGTTTTCGAATCCATTCAGCCGATCTCCGAATCTGGCGGTAGCACTTTTAGCATAGCTAGCATACATCATTGAATCTGATTAGAGCGTTAGCATCTCGCTCAAAAATGACCAAAGAGTTTCAATATTTTTCCTATTTAAAACTTGACTCTTCTGTAGCTACATTGTGTACTAAGACTGGTGGAAAATTAAAAGTTGCGATTTTCTTGGCTGATATGGCTAGGAACTATACTCTCATTTCTGCGTAATAATCAAGGAACTTTGCTGTTGTACCATGGGTGCAGCGGCGCAATGATATTACGCAGCGCCTGAAAATAGGCTAACAGGAATGAGAGTATAGTTCCTAGCCATATCGGCCTAGAAAATGACAACTTTTCATTTTCCATCGGTCTTAGCACACGATGTAACTACGAAGAGTCAAGGTCTTTTTTAGGAAAAATATTGAAACTCTTTGGTAATTTTTGAGCGAGATGCTAACGGTCTAATCAGATTCAATGATCTATGCTAAGCTATGCTAAAAGTGCTACTGCCAGACCCGGAGATTGGCTGAATGGATTCGAAAACGGTAAAACTCAAGGGGATTAGGAAAATGAGCCTATTTTCAAAAAAAGTGGAATGTTCCTTTAATTAGCCACTAAAATAATCTTCAGGGGGCAATTCAATACACTTGAACACTAGCAACAACATGCTAGGAATACTCTAACATACAACTGAATAGATAAAACAAGTGCCAGCAGTGTGACTTACTCGACGCATAGGTTACAGGACATCTTATCCGCAGCAAGGTAATGATTTTCTTTGCACTCACACTTTCTATTATGTTCCTCGGTACCTGACAAAAATGGAAACATTACGGCATTAATGGAAACATTATCCTACAATGTAAATATAAGATTCATATATATTTATATAATTTATAAAGCTTAATTAAGCTTGAGGAACTTACATTCCATGGTTTTCACCTGCCCAGGCCCACAAATCTTACAGCGAGAACATGCCCAGTCCAAGTCTCCTAATTTGTTCTTGTAATATCCATCCTCACACTTACAAACCCTATCTCTATATATTGTACATCCTGATTTCTCTATGGAATGGGCTGTGGATAAGTGACAGATGAAAGACATATGAAAACATGGCAAAGATCAAATTAGTTGGTTGTGTGAAATTTTTAACAATCATCCACGTAATGGGATACTTTCATCCAAAAATCATCATTTACTCACCCTCTTGTCCATCTAAACATTTATAACTTTCTTTCTTCTGTGGAACCCAAAGCAAGATTGCTTTTTTTCTTTCTGGTCGATACAATTAAAGTCAGTGGAGTCCAATGTTGTTTTGTACCCCATTGACAATCATTGTATGAACAAACATTGTTTTTAAATATCTTCCGCAGAAGAATGAAAGATTTGGAATGATGTGAGGGTGAGTAAATGATGACAGAATTTTAGTTTTTGGGTGAACTATCCCTTCAAAATTAGAAATATGAAAAATGAATGTTATAATGGCATTACGTTTTTTGCATTGCTGGCAGCTGAAGCAGTTTCTGTAGTAATTTGATTTCTCCATGAAGGTTTCATTCTTACATATTTCACATTCTGACCTTGTGTTCTTTTCAGGGCATTCCTTTGTCAACTTAAACCCTAAAGTAGGGAACACGGGTAGAGAGGAGGAGAAAAAAAAAACCATCCATGAAAGATGAACAAAAGTTTTCTGTGGAAAACACACACCTTTGCTACATTATCCATATAACCTATTTTAAATGCTAACAGTGTTGCTCCATTATATGATAAATGTTCTTCTATCCAAAAAAACCCCACAGCAGTCACATAATTTAATGAAAGGACATAAACTGGACATAAACAGCAATTATTTTGACACATTACACATCTATAACCTAAAGCATTGAATTAATTTAGCTTTACCTGGATGACATTTATCACAGCAGAATCCCTGCGTTTTGCTGAAGTATTGATTTTCCTGACAAATTTTTTCTTTCCCAGTCTTGGGTCCACCATTTTCAAAATTTGATATTGTATATGATTGGCTGATTAGAATCTGTGGGGAACACAAGAACATTTGGGTTAAACATGTGTGGGGAAATGACCTGCTATGTGCAGAGTGAACACAATACTGTATCCCACAATTACATGTACTCTGCTTGACCTTTCATTTAAAATGTGGTGAATAAACCAGAAGTAATATCTCACCGTTTTAAATAGCTCCTTTTTCACTCATTGTTTGGTTAGACTGCATTTATTATGAAAATAAATTTGTTTACTAAGTAGTCTACTGCCTACGAATTTTAACATTAACAGTAGGACCAACTACATAATAAATGATTCATATATTAATATACTACATTGTTATTACACAATCTCATAGGTTTGTTGCATGTCACATTTAATTTGGCAAGTGTCCAGTTATTAAAAATGATATTTTGCATGTCTTATCATTTAGATGTCTTATCCTTTAGATGTGCCATCAATGAAAGAGTCTCATACCTTTTTTTGTTGTTGAAGGAATTGACTATATGTATAATACAAAGAAGTGACTTCTCTGATTGGTGGATATTTCTTCAGAATTATGGGTAAGCTAGTTCTTTTTCAGGAAACTTTTTTTATGAAAGTCATGTCATGGCTTCTACCATGGGCGTCGGAAGCAAAAGAAATGTGGGTGGGTCCTCAGAATTATTTTTACTGGAGTAGATGCAAATAAGTACAAATATACCGCTTTGCTTACTAAGCGAATAGTTCGGAAAGACAAAGTTACGGGAATCGTCATATAATTGAGAGCGGCAATAGTGTAGGGGTAGGACGCTTGGCATCTAGTTTTGACTCAAGTCGACCTGCGGTTCGAATCCGCCTTTCGCCGAACTCAATCTTCTTCCTTTTCCCATCACATATCATCTAGTTTTGACTCAAGTCGACCTGCGGTTCGAATCCGCCTTTCGCCGAACTCAATCTTCTTCCTTTTCCCATCACATATCAGATTGGAAAGGCATTTATTTTCAATAAAAATGACAAAAATATTAGAAAAGTGGAAATAAAGCATCGAACGTGTTTACTAATAAGTGTTTATCGATTAGGGGTAGGTAAACAGACATGTGCTGAATGTTAGAGACAATAAAAGTGAGTGGGTCCAATATCATTGATCGTAAAAAGTGGGTGGGTCTTGTCCCACCCACATACAATGGTTCCGACGCCCATGGCTTCTACAAATGCAAATATCATCACTTAAAAATCTCATGTCTGTCTTAAAAGTTTTATACATTACCATTACAAATAAATCACAGAATCTGACCCTTGTGCTCCATTCAAGTAGAAACCGAATATTTAACAAAACAAAACACCCCTTATGATAGTCAACTATGATGAAAAACATACCAATGCAACTTTTTACAGTTAAGACGATAACCTGGGCACTTTTGAAAATGACGGCTTAATGCTGAGTAAATGCTTTGCAAATCCTGTCTTACCAGCAATACATAAGCGCACAGCTGACATGTCCTCATGGCCGCTGTAGAGGGCGCTACATCACCAAACACACTATCCGGACAGGGCGATGGATCGGTGGGTGAAAGAAGAGGAGGGGGGGACAACTGCAGGTAAGAGTAAATCATTTCCAAATTGTTAATTTTACAACATTATATAGTAAAGAAAAAGTAACAGTTTTCATGAACTCCGATTTCCTTGAATAGCCTATAGATATATCAATCAAGCAGAGTAGCCTAACCTGTTGCGAAATCATGTCAACATGAGAAACTGAAATCCGATATAAACCACAGTATCAAATATAGATTTGTAATTGTTAGACCCCCCCATAGACATGTAAACTAGGCTACTAAACACTAAACGTTCTCCCCCGTTGTACCCCTTCGGGACGGTACAGTCTCGACGCTCACACTTGCTGAAAGTGCCAACAGCCATAAGTTAGTTCCGTACAGAAATTGAACAGAGAACAGCGCGTGACCTTACCTCTACTCATGGCGATCCAACGTTTTCCTTTATTATCCTCCCAAAAACTTTTTTTATCATCCTCCACTTAGCAAAAAACATAGGAAAGCGATGAAAAACGTGAGATTTGTGTAGTATCGCCACCGTCCATTTCCTCGGAGAAGGAAGGGCAGTCTTTTACTGGAAATGTTATGCGTCACAATAAGTCCGCTCCTCCTCGCGTGCCAGTTCTCGTGAAGGAATTCGAGCGGCGGGATGAAACCGAAAGTACTCATTTTACAGCTCTGAGAAAGGCACAGTCTTTGCACAGTGATGGCGCCACATTGCAGGACACAAAATGTGCTCAACGTTCATAGAGAAAGTATTAAAGCAGGCATTGCTATGTTGGGTAAAACTTAATTTTACAGTGCCCTTGTTAGACTACACAGTAGGCTAATAACAGTAGGCTACAACATTATGCATAATTACATGCAGCTAATCCCAACCAACCCTAACCCTATAGTAAGTACATGTTAATATTAGTCAGTAGTAATTAGACTGTAACAATAAAACAGAAGACACTTTATCATATAGCCTACCCTAATACCTGTACAAATCCAACAGTTGTTCTAACCCTTACACTCTTCACATTGAGCAATTCCTAATAGGCTTTTCACTCATTTCCCCCACTTCTGCAGTTATCTTTCACTAGTTGCATTCACTCATTTCCCAAAGTCATCATGAATGCTGAATTGTCAATACAACTGAAGATTTTTAGAGAACGGCATATAAGCTCACTTGTTGATTTTCCTAAAATGTTTTTGTTTGAACTCACCATTATGGTGATTAGTGTTCCCTTTGGTTGGACACTTGGAACGTCATTTATATTATTGCAATTCTCTTCCTATTGATGCAGCGATTCAACAAGAAATCACAGTTATTTGGTTTCAAAGGAAGGGAAGTAAGGTTGCTTTTAAAAGGTGACCTAACTTCTAACTAAATCATTAACTAGATTATTTTTCATGTCAAACAATGATATAATCCCTCTATATTTGTGACAATATCTTGCAATTGATCATGCTTGAGTCACACACAGACTTCAGCATGCAAAACACAACAATGACCACATTTACATGGGCAGCAGTTATCGAATTATTGATTAAAGCGATTACATGAGTTGCTTTTAGAATATTCCTTTCATGTTCCCGTTTTACATGTTACAGAACATAGAAATCGATTAATGTCACATGTAATTACGTCCGGCGTTCCCGCCAAAATTCCACATATCAACATACAGTTCGTCGTCGTTATGGTGTACCATATACAGTTTTTGGGTATTTCATTTGTAATTTTACGAAAGTACAGTTAATACTTTGTCGTGTTATACGTGCAAATGCACGACGGCGGATACAAATTCTCCAGCAACAGGCCTCCTCTGTACTTTCATTCAGCAACACTTCATTCATGCACCGCGACTTGGAGATACTGGATGAGAGTACGAAGTAAGGACTGGTGGGAGAGAGTAGCTTCAAGCCATGCTCTCTTGTTTGCTGTCAAACGGTTGACCACTGCTGTGTGCTTATGTATCCTGTGGCAAAATGTGGCGAAAACTCCCACACAACGTTAAAAGTGTTATTAAGGTGTACATGTACATGTCTATAATGCACTTTGATAATGCTATTAAAATAGGAATACTCCACATGTCTTAATTCGATTTGTGTTTACTTCGAGTATGACTTTAGCAGGATTAAGGTAATCAGCAATTGCTGTTTACATGGTAGTTTCTTAATCAGAGTATTTTCTTAATTGGGTTAATATCTGAATATTGTTGTCCAAGTAAACGTACTGATAACAACAATGGTAGCTATACTAAGTCAAGAGTAAATGTAATGTAAATTATCAAGTACTCTACAGTTATTGTTTTAGTTACTAGAGGTCTTGTGTATGTGAACTGTACTAACTGTACTATTTACCAATTTTTTTTTAAGGCAATCGATTTGCATGCTTTTTTTAAGCAACTAATTCGATTTTATAGTGTAGTCTTTATATCAAACTCTCTGTGCTACATATTAGAATGAAAGAAAACTCAAGTCATAATTCACCCAAAAATGAAATGTATTTCTTCCTAAAACAAAAGACATGGACCCACTTTATATTAGGTGGCCTTAACTACTATGTACTAACATTTTAATTAATCATTTGATACAATGCACTTATTGTGTACATACATGTTTTTACATTGTACTTACATTTAAAAAATTTAATTACAATTAATTTCTGTAGTTACATTTGTTATTACACAGTTGACACTTCCCTTACACCTAACCCTACCCTTAAACTTACCCACACCACCACACCTGTCCCTAACCCTACCCGTATCTCACCTCAATATCAGCAAAGATGTTTTGCAATACATTTTGAACACAGTAAGTACATTGTACTTATTTTTTGATGTTTTTTGATACATAGTACTTGAGGCCACCTAATATAAAGTGGGGCCAAAGACATTTTTAAGAATGTTTTGGTTAATGGTTGCAACCTGCATCCGGATTACTGATTAAGTGATTTGAACTTGAGAACCAGGTCAGATCGAATCTTTCAATATGGTTTTGTAAGTAGGATCAACCGATTCATTGAGAAGATCTGACATCGCTAAAATTTGCTAGAATACATAGGCATATGACTTTTTCCCTGAATAGCAGTCTAGATGAGTTGACTCCAGTTACCAAAAGTTGGAGCCAGCCTGCAGATTTTGGCAAGATATTCAGAGCTAATTTGGGGAACACATATAATAGTGTACAGTCATGTCCAAAAGTTTACATACCCCTGTGCAGAATCTGCTAAATGTTATGTTACACTGAAGATTTTGCAGGACCTGAAGGGCAGTTTAACTGCTCAGGACAAACAAGGAACTCATGAACAACCATCACAAAAAACAAAACAAAAACATTCATGGATCTCCCAGGTAACGACACAGTATTAAGAATAAAGGGTATGTCAACTTTGAATGGGGTCATTTTTTATAAATTCAGCTAATTATTTATTTTTGTATTGTGGACTATATGTATACCTTTTTTATGTAAAATATTCAGGTCAGTACTAAATAAAAAAATAACATGCATTTTGTATTAACACTCTTATTTTGTTAAAATAATTAACATTTTGCTGATTCTGCAAGGGGGGTTTAAACTTTTGAGCACGACTATATGATGTGTATTTCTACTCTCATGAAGAGTCACAATGGTTTCAGAAAACCAGTCATATGGAACACTTTTATCATACGTTATGGTGGTTTTGTGTCCCTCTTAAAGGAGAACTCCGGTGAATTTTTAAGTTAATCTTGATCGTTATACCTTTGTGAGTACTGTCTATAGAAAAAAAAATGAACCGGATTGGTGCTTGCAACGCGGAGCTGTTACAGTTAATGCCCAGAGCTCCCACTCAGCTAACACGGCAGCTATGGGGGCATATACATAAAGAGTGTCTTTGTGCCTCTTAACAGACACAAAATGCAATTAAAATGTCTGTCCAACATGAACAGGGCCCTTACATGACAACGAGATGCGTTTAGCAACTTAGCCATTGTTTAAACTCGCCAAAATAGTGTTTTAGACGGCAAGCTGTAGTCTCGCTGAAGTCCCGTGAGAACTCAGTTGTAGCCGGTAAAATGTAAATAGTCCAGCGTTGTGTGTGTGAAGAGTGATGATCGGCTCACAAGTGAAGAAGAAATGGTTCGTAACGCTCCTCCCCCCTGGACTATTTACATTTTACCGGCTACAACTGAGTTCTCACTTTCGTTTTTTTTTTCTATAGAGAGTACTCACCAGTGTTAATTTCATTGACGAATAATTTTCGTCATAATTTTCGTCAACGACCTTTTTTCACTGCCGAAAACGAGACGATAACTAAATAAAAACTAGTGTTAGATGACAAAAACTATAACGAAAATCAACTGTCATTTTCGTCAACAAATAAAAACGAGACGAAAATGTTAAGGAGGGACGATTAGGGAAGAGATCCAGTCAGAACTGATATCCTGTGTAACAGATGCGCACATTTGATTTGAACGTGCTGATCTAACCGCTGGAAAACACGGTGCTACAGGCTCACTCAAGCATCCCCAATACAGCGCTCCAGACCGGCTCACAATCAATGAATAACACACATTTATGCCAGGCAATTGTTTATGAACTAATGCTGATGAATAATGACATTGTTTACTTTACGATGTTTATATAGTAAAGTGTTTTAGACGGTTGTAACAATGCATATTTATCTCCTCATCTGAACTTGAATGAGCTCCTGCAACTGCAATAGTAAGGCGAGATTTCAAAATAAGAGTCCCGGTGTATTTCCAGCTGGTTTATAATTAAAAGTCACGCATTATATATTCGTTTTTGCTTACACAATAAACTGTATTTAGTTTCATTCCCATTTAATTCATAGTCAGGAGGAAAGACCAGTATTTGACACATATTAAATAAAGTATCAGGGTTATAATAGTTAACTAAAACCATTTAAAGAAAATCTTCGTTACTTAAAATTAAATAATTGTTAACTGAAATTAAAAAAATAAATAAACAAACTTATTTGAAGCTTTAGCGTAACATGATATAGGCTACTGAATAAAACAGAAATGCAAAGTTATAAAAACTATATAGATGTATATAAACAAAAAAGTGAATTGAGCTCTCTTTTGTGTATTTTTTATGTAAAAAACAAAATTATGTCAATTATGCGAGGGGCTGTCGCCGCCATTTTATTTTGTGTTTATTTATTAAAAGTTATTTTGAATGTCCGCCGGTTCCCGCCTCCTTCTTCCCGTACAAACAAACATTACTACAGTGGTGCTGAAACCCGGGAGGAAGGAGGGACGCGCTGTCGAAGAGCCCTCGCAGCTGAGGGGGATCGCGGTGCCGCGGAGTTCGGGCAGCGCGGAGGAGTGAAGTCCGCGAGCGGCTGCCCGAAGCGGTGGTGCTGGAGCGGATGAAGGTCGGTGGGACGGAGAGCTCGCTGCCGTGCCCCTGGGTCGAGGTGGGGTGGCTGCCGTCCTAGAGGGAGCGCGGAGGAGTCACCGGCGTTCGCCGTGGGCAAGAGCCTGTATCCCTCCGCCGTGTAGGGGAGGGGCAGGGAGCGCGCGGGACTCGCTGCCGGCTGCCCTCGACAGGAGGAGCCACCGCCGGCCGCCAGGGGGCGGAGGAGCGTCGAGCCGTCCACCGGCCATCCAGTACCACCGCATGGCACCGCGCGGAAGAGCCTCTCGGCTGGCTGAGTACCGAGCGGCAGTGTGTCTGGGAGCCGGACAAGAATTTTTTATTTTTTTTTTCTCCTCTCTCCACTCTCTCGTCTCTACCGGCTCTACCGTCTCTACAGTACCCCCGGGCCTGCGAAGGGCGTTGGGGGTATGTGGCGAGCAGCGAGGCCGAGGGACCGTGAGGGCGGGACGAGGCGGCGCTCATCAGAGAGGATGAGCGCCAGCTGTGAGCCAGCGATCTCGGCCCTCGCAGAGGAGTGAGGGACTATAAAGGAGGAGCGACGACAGTGAGGGACGAGAGAGGACCAGGCCTGGATTTTGTGTTGAGTTTTATTTACGTTTGTTATGTGTTGCTGCAGTCGACCGTGAGGGGCTGCAGCTTTTTATTTTCATTTTGTGTTTGTTTGTGTGTGTGTAGGCGACAGTCGTCCGCGAGGGGCTGTCGCCGCCATTTTATTTTGTGTTTATTTATTAAAAGTTATTTTGAATGTCCGCCGGTTCCCGCCTCCTTCTTCCCGTACAAACAAACTTTACTACAATTTAGTCGACTAAAACTAGACTAAAACTAAAAACAATTCAGGTGACTAAAATATGACTAAAACTAAATGGCATTTTAGTCAAAAGACTATGACTAAAACTAAATAAAAATATGCTGTCAAAATTAACACTGGTACTCACAAAGGTATAACGATCAAGATTAACTTAAAAATTCACCTTTAAGGCTTGACATTTTCAGTCACCATTCATTGTCAATGTATGCAAAGAGGAGTACATACAAAATGTCTCCTTTTGTGTTAAGAAAGAACGTTATGAGTGTGGAATGACCTGAGCGTGAGTAAATGATGACAGAATTCTCATTTATGAGTGAATTATCCCTTAGTAATGGCACATTCTCATACCACTGCAGACTTCACATAAAAAAAAAAGTCTCATATACATACTTTTTTGCATTGCATAACAATTAGGAAATACTTCCATAGCTCTCCCTGATACAAGTTTTGTATTTATTGATTTTTCACTAGGTGGAATATGAGCAATAAGGCTCTTAAACTGTTCACTGCTAGGTTGAGGAAAAAGTTTAAGACTTTTTTTTTTATATTATAACAGACATAATGTTGCGCTAGCTGCTGAGGCAAAGAAATTATTTCCTCACCTCTGAAACCACATCCTGTCTCCATTTCCCCCGTGACCTGCAGTGTAACCATGGAGATTGTAAAAATGCCTACAGATTGTTCTGTAACATAGTGCAAAGACTAATTCAAAAGTATTAAAGTTAGATGGCTATTGATTTTAAGTTTTGATATTTAATTTGCAACATACAATGATAATTACACATGGAGTTTATATATATATATATTGGGAGATACAACTAGTTACTTTTGAAAGGCGAGTTCTCACCTCAGCACATGATCGCATAAAAAGCATAACTGATTCCACTCTTCACAAGGTTGTTTAACCACACTTTGCCTGCTCAAATGGCAAGATCCTGCTGTTTCATTAGCTTGACCAACGAGGCTGCACCCGCAGGGTTTGCTGCAAAATTAAACAATATTTGTGTTATATATATAAATATATATATGAATTAATGAATGAGGCATTTATGTAGCGCTTTCATATGTACTACTGTACACCCAAAACACTTTACAACTATGTCAGGGGTCTCTCCTCAATCACCACCAGTGTGCAGCATCCACTTGGATGATGCGACGGCAGCCACAGTACAACGGCGCCAGTGCACTCACCTCACACCAGCTATTGGTGGAGAGGAGAGAGGGTTATAGAGCCAATTCAATGGATGGGGATTATTAGGAGGCCATGATTGGTAAGGGTCAATGGAGGGAATTTGGCCAGGACACCGGGGTTACACCCCTACACATATATGTTGAAAATCTCTATGAAACTGTTGATGTCACTGAAACTCCACCCACTGTTGACAGCTACAGCCTGTTGTGACTCCAATTAGTGGGCTTTAAGAAATGTTGATTCAGTAGAGCAGACATTTTCTCTTTGTTTTTGTCTTTGCTGCGCTAGAATTTTCATAAGGTGCTGTGGTACAATGTGAGTTATATTAATTTGGCTTGTCTGTAATATGTATGGTGGGAATTATTTATGATATTGTGGATTTACCTTATATCTTTGTTTATTCATATTCTCTAATATGAGTTTAGAAATCAGTCTGATATACACTGATCAGGCATAACATTATGACAGGGGAAATGAGCAAGCGTTAGTATTTGAGTGAGTTTGACAAGGGCTAAATTGTGATGGCTAAACGACTGGGTCAGAGCATCTCCAAAACTGCAGCTCTTGGGTACGTGAGCATCAGAACTGGACCATGGAGCAATGGAAGAAGGTGGCCTGGTCTGATGAATCACGTTTTCTTTTACATTACGTGGATGGCCGGGTGCGTGAGTAACACTATTGGAAGAAGGCAAGCCGCCGGCAATATTCTCCTGGGAAACCTTGGGTCCTATGGGTTACTTTGACACGTACCACCTTCCTAAGCATTGTTCCAGACCATGTACACGCTTTCATGGAAACGGTATTCCCTGGTGGCTGTGGCCTCTTTCAGCAGGATAATGTGCCCAGCCACAAAGCAAAAATGGTTCAGGAATGAATTGAGGAGCTCAACAACGAGTTTGAGGCATTGACTTGGCCTCCAAATTCCCCATATCTCAATCAATCCAATCGAGCATCTTTGGAATGTGCTGATTGCTGAACAAACTTACAGGATTTAAAGGATCTGCTCCTACCCAGCAAGCAATTTTGCATCTAAAAGACGTCTAATAGCCGTCAAAACACAGCCCAGACGTCTAGGCTAAAACCGGGCTAAATTTGGTCTGTCAGTGAAAATCTAATAGACGTCTAATCATAGCCCAAGATTAGATGGCTATTGAACGACTACATAAACTCACCTAAAGGATTATTAGGAACACCTGTTCAATTTCTCATTCATGCAATTATCTAATCAACCAATCACATTGCAGTTGCTTCAATGCATTTAGGGGTGTGGTCCTGGTCAAGACAATGAACTCCAAACTGAATTTCAGAATGGGAAAGAAAGGTGATTTAAGCAATTTTGAACGTGGCATGGTTGTTGGTGCCAGACAGTTACTGGGATTTTCACGCACAACCATTTCTAGGGTTTACAAAGAATGGTGTGAAAAGAGAAAAACATCCAGTATGTGGCAGTCCTGTGGGCGAAAATGCCTTGTTGATGCTAAAGGTCAGAGGAGAATGGGCAGACTGATTCAAGCTGATAGAAGAGCAACTTTGACTGAAATAACCACTCGTTACAACCGAGGTATGCAGTAAAGCATTTGTGAAGCCACAACACGCACAACCTTGAGGCAGATGGGCTACAACAGCAGAAGACCCCACCGGGTACCACTCATCTCCACTACAAATAGGAAAAAGAGGCTACAATTTGCACGAGCTCACCAAAATTGGACAGTTGAACACTGGAAAAATGTTGCCTGGTCTGATGAGTCTCGTTTTCTGTTGAGACATTCAGATAGTAGAGTCAGAATTTGGCGTAAACAGAATGAGAACATGGATCCATCATGCCTTGTTACCACTGTGCAGGCTGGTGGTGGTGGTGTAATGGTGTGGGGGATGTTTTCTTGGCACACTTTTGCCAATTGGGCATTGTTTAAATGCCACGGCCTACCTGAGCATTGTTTCTGACCATGTCCATCCCTTTATAACCACCATGTACCCATCCTCTGATGGCTACTTCCAGCAGGATAATGCACCATGTCACAAAGCTCAAATCATTTCAAATTGATTTCTTGAACATGACAATAACTTCACTGTACTAAAATGGCCCCCACAGTCACCAGATCTCAACCCAATAGAGCATCTTTGGGATGTGGTGGAACGGGAGCTTCGTGCCCTGGATGTGCATCCCACAAATCTCCATCAACAGCAAGATGCTATCCTATCAATATGGGCCAACATTTCTAAAGAATGCTTTCAGCACCTTGTTGAATCAATGCCACGTAGTATTAAGGCAGTTCTGAAGGCGAAAGGGGGTCAAACACAGTATTAGTATGGTGTTCCTAATACTTTAGGTGAGTGTATATACGTCTAATAGACAGCAAATATGAGTCTAGGCTAAAAACAGGCTAAATTTGGGCTGTCAGTGAAAATCTAATAGACATCTAATCATAGCCCAAGAATAGACTAGTCATCAATTAAACGGCTAACGAATGACTACTAGTACATATGCATCTAATAGACAACAACAAGGCTAAAGTATTCTTTTCACTCAAATATAACAGGTTCACAAACTCCACCGTGAACACCGCTGCCTCTCTCCCGGACGAGCTCAACACCTTCTATGCTCGCTTTGAGGGAACTAACACCGCCCTCGCGGAGAGAGAGCTCGTGGCTGAAGATACAGAGGTTAGTTCACTCTCCGTATCTGTAGCGGATGTAAACCGATCCTTCCGGCGGGTGAACATCCGTAAAGCCGCAGGTCCAGACGGCATTCCGGGCCGCGTCATCAGAGCGTGCGCGCACCAACTGGCTGGAGTTTTCACGGACATTTTTAACCTGTCCCTCTCCCTGTCCGTGGTCCCCACATGCTTCAAAACGTCCACCATTGTTCCTGTACCTAAGCAGTCAAAAACCACCTGCTTAAACGACTGGCGTCCTGTTGCTCTGACCCCCATCATCAGCAAATGCTTTGAGAGACTAATCAGAAACCACATCTGCTCTGTTCTCCCTCCCTCACTGGACCCACTGCAGTTTGCATACCGCAAAAACCGCTCCACTGATGATGCCATTTCATCTACAATTCACACTGCTCTCTCCCACCTGGAAAAGAGGAACACGTATGTGAGAATGCTGTTTGTAGACTACAGCTCAGCATTCAACACCATTGTGCCCTCCATACTTGACATGAAACTCCGGGCTCTAGGCTTAAACAGCTTGTTATGCAGCTGGATCCTGGACTTCCTGTCAACCGCAAAGCCCTGCAAAGGGTAGTGCGCACGGCCAGCTGCATCGTCGGAGGTGAGCTTCCCTCCCTCCAGGACATTTATGCCAGGCGGTGTGTGAAAAGAGCTCAGAGGATCATCAGAGACTCTATCCACCCGAACCATGGGCTGCTCTCACTGCTGCCGTCAGGCAAACGGTACCGCAGCATTAGAACACACACCAGCTGACTCCAGAACAGCTTCTTCCCACAAGCAATTAGACTACTTAACTCTTGATCCATCAGGATCATAACACACACTGGACAGAATATCACTCAGCACAAACCACTGTAGATACACACACATTATATACACATTTATTTATCATATAGCATCTATTGTACATCGGATTTCTATTTGTGAACATATTGTATACTGTACATTGTATATTATTACTATAGCTTAATGTATACTGTTATTGTTTAATGTATGTTTAGTGTATATTGTTTAAAGTATATGTATATTGTAAGTATGTGTATATTGTTTAAAGCTGTGAGAACTACACTCACATTGTGTAAATTATTTATTGTTTATTGTAGTGTATACTGTGCTGTGAGTAATTGTGTGCGCATCAGATGTGTAATCTGTTGTTGCTTAAATGTTGTATATGTCATGTCATGACTGCTATGTTGCTCGGAACTGCACCTAAGAATTTCACCTACTGTTGCACTTGTGCATATGGTAGAGTGACAATAAAGTGATTTGATTTGATTTGATTTGATTTGGTTCTCGTAAATAACAATCCATCCAAATTAAATATTTTAAATAATTGTGTCAAGATGGCGCCGAGGATGGCCGCAACGTCGCAAGCTCTGCTGAAACATTGTAGTTTTTTGTTTGTTCTGTTTATAGTTTTTGTGTTTTTTGTCTTGGATGTTGTCTGCCTTACTACGTACGACAGACAGACACTTTTGGACATTGGTTCGGCAATCGCACTCCGAAAACCGGACTTTAAATTCTTCAGTGACGAACCGCCGTTTACAAACACAGCAGCGGAGCTCTTTGTCTGGACGGCCCGACCACGCAAACGCGGCCGGAGAAGGGGAAGCAGAGCCGGCGTACTTATCAGAGTAAGACGCCGCGCAAACCGACCCCCACTTCCCAGTATTTTACTGGCAAATGTTCAGTCTCTGGACAATAAACTCTGCGAGCTGAGAGCGCGGATCTCTTTCCAGCGAGACACGAGGGACTGCTGCATTATCTGCCTTACAGAAACTTGGATGTCCGCTGAGATTCCAGATTCGGCCATCGAAACCACGGGGTTCTCCGTGCATCGGATGGACAGAGTAAAAGATCTCTCCGGGAAAAGCAAAGGCGGGGGTGTATGTTTTATGATCAACCGATCCTGGTGTGATCAGAGGAACGTACATTCTATCAAATCTTTCTGTTCTCCTGATCTGGAATTTCTCATGCTTCTGTGCCGACCATTCTGGCTACCGAGGGAATTCACCGCGGTCATCATCACAGCTGTGTATATTCCCCCGCAAGCCGACACAGACCGGGCACTAAAGGAACTGTATAGGACAGTGAGTGAGCAGGAAACCGCGCATCCTGAGGCTGCGTTTATTGTGACCGGAGACTTTAACAAAGCCAACTTCAAGCGCATCGCACCTAAATACCACCAACATGTTAACTTCAACACGCGAGGGAACCGCGTCTTAGATCACTGCTACTCCCCCTTCAAGGATTGTTACAAGTCCCTCCCGCGCCCACCATTTGGCAAATCGGATCACGCTTCCATCCTACTTTTGCCCGCATATAGGCAAAGACTCAAACAGGAAGCACCCGCCCTCAGAACCATCCAGTGCTGGTCGGACCAATCAGATTCTATGCTACAGGACTGTTTTGATCACGCGGACTGGGAGATGTTCCGGTCGGCCTCTGATGACGACATCGAGGTTTACGCTGATAGCGTAACGTGTTTCATCAGGAAGTGCGTAGATGACGTTGTTCCGACCAAAACAATTCGGCTGTACCCTAACCAGAAGCCGTGGCTAAATGGGGATGTTCGCGCGGCACTCAATGCGCGGACCTTCACTTTTAACTCCGGTAACGCGGAGGAGCATAAACAAGCAAGTTATGCCCTCCGGAAAACCATCAGAGCAGCAAAACGGCAGTACAGGGACAAGATTGAAGGACAGTTCAACACCACCGACTCCAGAAGCATGTGGAGGGGAATTAACACCATCACGGACTATAAAGGGAACACAAACTCCACCGTGAACACCGCTGCCTCTCTCCCGGACGAGCTAAACACCTTCTATGCTCGCTTTGAGGGAACTAACACCGCCCTCGCGGAGAGAGCGCTCGCGGCTGAGGATACAGAGGTTAGTGCACTCTCTGTATCTGTCGCGGATGTAACCCGATCCTTCCGGCGGGTGAACGTCCGTAAAGCTGCGGGTCCAGACGGCATTCCCGGCCGTGTGATCAGAGCGTGCGCGCACCAACTGGCTGGAGTCTTCACGGACATTTTTAACCTGTCCCTCTCCCTGTCTGTGGTCCCCACATGCTTTAAAACGTCCACTATTGTTCCTGTACCTAAGCAGTCAAAAACCACCTGCTTAAACGACTGGCGTCCTGTTGCTCTGACCCCCATCATCAGCAAATGCTTTGAAAGACTAGTCAGAAACCACATCTGCTCTGTTCTCCCCCCCTCACTGGACCCACTGCAGTTTGCATACCGCACAAACCGTTCCACTGATGATGCCATTTCATCCACTATACACACTGCTCTCTCCCACCTGGAAAAGAGGAACACGTATGTGAGAATGCTGTTTGTGGACTACAGCTCAGCATTCAACACCATTGTGCCCTCCATACTTGACGGGAAACTCCGTGACTCTAGGCTTAAACAGCCTGTTATGCAGCTGGATCCTGGACTTCCTGTCAAACAGACGCCAGGTGGTCAGAATGGGCAGTAACATCTCCTCATCACTGACTCTCAACACTGGAGCCCCTCAGGGCTGCGTTCTCAGCCCACTCCTGTACTCTTTGTACACACATGACTGTGTGGCAACCCACAGCTCCAACACCATCATCAAGTTTGCTGACGATACGACGGTGGTAGGTCTTATCACCGACAATGATGAAACGGCCTACAGAGAGGAGGTGCACACTCTGACACGGTGGTGTCAGGAGCACAACCTCTCCCTCAACGTCAGCAAGACCAAGGAGCTGGTGGTCGACTTCAGGAGGAATGAGAGAGAACACCGCCCCATCACCATCGATGGAGCACCGGTGGAGAGAGTCAGCAGCTTCAAGTTCCTCGGTGTCCACATCACAGAGGAACTCTCATGGTCCGTCCACACTGAGGCCGTTGTGAAGAAGGCTCATCAGCGCCTTTTCTTCCTGCGACGGCTGAGGAGGTTTGGAATGAACCGCCACATCCTCACACGTTTCTACACCTGCACCATAGAGAGTCTGCTGACTGGCTGCATCACCACCTGGTACGGCAACAGTACCGCCCGCAGCCGCAAGGCCCTGCAAAGGGTAGTGCGCACGGCCAGCTGCATCATCGGAGGTGAGCTTCCCTCCCTCCAGGACATTTACGCCAGGCGGTGTGTGAAGAGAGCTCAGAGGATCTTCAGAGACTCTAGCCACCCGAACCATGGGCTGCTCTCACTGTTGCCATCAGGCAGACGGTACCGCAGCATCAGAACACGCACCAGCCGACTCCAGAACAGCTTCTTCCCACAAGCAATCAGACTACTTAACTCCTGATCCATCAGGATCATAACACACACTGGACAGAATATCACTCCGCACAACCCACTGTAGATACACACACATTATATACACATTTATTTATCATACAGCATCTATTGCACTTTGGATTTCAATTTTTCAATCTGTGAATAATATTTATACTATACATTGTATATTATTATTACTATTATAGCGTAATGTATATTGTTTAGTGTATGTTTAGTGTATATTGTTTAAAGTATATGTATATTGTAAGTATGTGTATATTGTTTAAAGCTGTGAGAACTACACTCACATTGTGTAAATTATTTATTGCTTATTGTAGAGTTTACTGTGCTGTGAGTAATTGTGTGCGCATCAGATGTGTAATCTGATGCTGCTTTAAATGTTGTACATGTCATGTCGTGACTGCTATGTTGCTCGGAACTGCACCTAAGAATTTCACCTACTGTTGCACTTGTGCATATGTAGAGTGACAAATAAAGTGATTTGATTTGATTTGATTTGATTTGAAATATAAAGTTTTATTTAGAAAAAAGAACATAAACAACATAGACAACGTAAGATAATACAAAAAGATCAAAACATAAAAATGACCAAATAAAATTTTTAAAATACAATTAAATATAAAATTAGGATAAGAAATATGGAATATTAACAACGTAATATAATTTAAAAAATATATATAAAGAATGACAAAATATAAAGTTAACCCTTTTGTTGATTTATAAAACATCATTGTTGGCTTTATTGCATTCCTTAACCCAAACTCGGTTGCCGCTGGGAAATCGGTCATCACGGCATCTGCCAAATAAGAAACAAAATATCGCACAAGAAAAGCGTTGTTGACATCATAATGTTTTACTTTATTTACTGTAATTGTGACGAAGTCATTCTCTTTTGCTTGGATGCAAACTAGAGCTGGGAGTTAAGATATGTGTGTGACATGTTTAAAGAGAGAGTCATCATTTTCTCACCAGAAGCAGAATTCAGTTGTTGTTTTTTTTTTGCACAATTTATCTGGAACAAACTCACAGAAAATGTCTCGGTTACGTATGGTAACCCTCGTTCCCTGAAGGAGGGAACGGAGACGTACGTCGGTATTACCGACGAATTGGGATCACTTTAGAGAGCCCCTATCAGCTTCGAGATTTAGAGAACAGGCCAATGGGCCATTGGCGTGCGAGATTTGCATCTCGCGCTCCGCCCAGCACCGCGGGTATAAACAGGAAGCGAGAGTATCGCACTGACGTTTTTCACTGAGGAGCCGAACTAGTGACTCGGCCATGCAGTGATGGTAAGGAGCTGTGGCGACGGGACGTACGTCTCCGTTCCCTCCTTCAGGGAACGAGGGTTACCATACGTAACCGAGACGTTCCCTTTCAGTCGGTCACTACGACGTACGTCGGTATTACCGACGAATTGGGATCCCTATGGAAAACGCCACAGTTACTACCACTTCCAGCGCCCAGCGAGAGCCCCTCAGACCCCGTTCTGATGCGGGCGGGGAAATTCACGCAGGGAGAGTCATACTGCTGTTCCGCAAGACCCATTCAGCAGACTTCTTGGATAACGCTGGGAAAGCGTGCCCGAAGGACGCTGCGGGAGCCACATCATGCCCGGAGGGAGTTACCATGTGGAGAGAACACGTATGGGCTGGCCGTGGGCAGCACAACATACAGAAGTCCCAGAGGTGGCCCCGGCCTACACAGGCGGGGGACGACACCGAACTGAGACGGCAGAGGAACTCTGCCAAGGGAAAGACACAAGCTCACCGTAGGGAGCTGTACCGTGGAGAATACACGTATGGGACCGCCGTAGGGGTCACGACATACGGACCCCAGTCCGACACAAGTTCCACCAATGCATACAAGTGCCAGACCTGGCGTCAGACGCTCCGCCACATCCGACTGCCGAGGGGTGCGGAGGACTCAACAGGGTTCGCCAATCCTGGGGAACTCGACTGGAGAAAATAAGCGCACGTATCCGTTCCATGGGGAAGGGAATGGCGCAGCAAGCCGACACTTAGAACGGGCACTTCAGCTGCTGACTATGGGAAGCGAGCAAACAAGAAGCCACCGGTTCTACACGTAGGCTATAAAACCTAGCGAACGTGTTAGGTGTCGCCCAGCCCGCAGCTCTACAAATATCTGTCAGCGAGGTGCCACGAGCCAGCGCCCAGGAAGAAGCAACACCCCTAGTGGAGTGGGCTCTTAACCCGAGCGGGCAGGGCACGTCTTGGGCTTCATAAGCCAAGACGATGGCGTCCACTATCCAGTGGGCCATCCTCAGCTTGGAGACAGCCTTTCCCTTCTGCTGTCCTCCGTAACAGATGAAGAGCTGCTCTGAGGTCCTAAGCTTTGCGTTCTGTCAACATAGACGCGCAGGGCGCGAACTGGACAGAGAAAAGCCAGGGCTGGGTCTGCCTCCTCCGAAGGCAGCGCTTGCAGGCTCACCACTTGGTCCCGGAAGGGAGTAGTGGGAACCTTGGCACATATCCAGGCCGGGGTCTCAGGGTTACCTGAGAGTCACCTGGCCCGAATCCCAGGCACGATTCATCGACCGAAAATGCCTGCAGGTCCCCTACCCTCTTAACTGAGGCCAATGCAATCAGGAGTATTGTCTTTAGAGACAAGATCTTAAGCTCCGCTGACTGTAAAGGCTCAAAGGGCACCCTCTGAAGTGCGTCAGCACCAGAGTCAAGTCCCAAGAGGGTATAAAGGGAGGACGAGGCGGATTTAATCTCCTCGCCCCCCCAGGAACCTGACGATCAGATCGTGCTTGCCTAATGAATTAACCATTAACCAGGTCATGATTGCGCTATAGCGGCAACATACACCTTGAGGGTGGAGGCAGACAGCTTTCGCTCCAACCCGTCTTGAAGAAAAGAGAGCACAGATCTGACCGAACACTTTCGGGGGTCTTCTCGGTGAGAAGAGCACCAGTCGATGAACAGGTTCCACTTCAGCGCATATAGCCGTCTCGTAGAGGGGGCTCTGGCGGAAGTGATGGTGTCAACTACCGCTTGTGGTAGGTCACCTAGAACCTCCGCATCCCGTCCAGGGACCAGACATGGAGTTTCCAGAGGTCCGGACGCGGGTGCCACAGGGTGCCGCGTCTCTGAGTCAGGAGGTCCTTCCTCAGAGGAATGGGCCAAGGAGGTGCTGTCGCGAGGAGCACTAGTTCCGGGAACCAAGTCCTGTTGGGCCAGTACGGAGCTACCAAGAGGAGCTGCTCCTCGTCCTCCCTGACCTTGCACCGTGTCTGTGCAAGAAGGCTCACTGGGGGGGAACGCATATTTGCGTAGGCCCCGGGGCCAGCTGTGTGCCAGGGCATCCGTGCCGAGGGTTCCCCTGGGCAGGGAATAGTACCACTGGCAGTGGGTCGTGTCGGGGCGGCAAACAGATCGATCTGTGCGGCCCCAAGCGACTCCAAATCAGCTGGACCACCTGGGGGTGGAGTCTCCACTCCGCGGGCAGCACGGGCAACCATGACAGCTCGTCGGCCGCACGATTGAGCGGGCCCGGAATGTGGATGGCACGAAGGGATCTCAGATGCTTCGGACTCCACAGAAGGAGATGGCGGGCGAGTTGGGACATGCGGCGGGAGCGTAGACCACCCTGATTGATGATGTACGCAACGGCCGCAGTGCTGTCCGTCCGGATCAGAACGTGCTTGTCTTTGAGCGACCCTTTGAGGTGGCTGAGAGCAAGACGAACCGCCAGCAACTCCAGGCAATTGATATGCCATTGCAGTTGGGGCCCCGTCCACAGACCCGATACTGCAAGCCCGTTGTACGTGGCACCCCAGCCCGTGGAGGAGGCATCCGTGGAGACAACAGAATGCCTGGACACTTGTTCTAGAGGCACTCCTGCCCGTAGAAATGAAGGGTCCGACCACGGGCTGAAGGTATGGCGGCATCTCGGCATCACTTGGACACGGAGGGACCCACTGTGCCACGCCCATCTCGGGACTCGGTCGTGTAGCCAGTGTTGAAGCGGTCTCATATGGAGCAGCCCTAGCGGCGTTACTGCGGCTGCTGCTGCCATATGCCCCAGGAGCCTCTGAAATTATTTCAGTGGAACCGCTGTACTGCATTTGAACGTATTCAAGCAGCTCAACACCGACTGGACGCGCTCCTCGGTGAGGCGCGCTGTCATGGCGACCGAGTCGATCTCCATCCCGAGAAAAGAGATCCTCTGTACGGGACAGAGTTTGCTCTTCTCCCCGTTGACCCGAAGACCCAACCGGCTGAGGTGCCGAAGCACCATGTCCCTGTGTTCGCACAACTGTTCCCGCGACTGGGCAAGAATCAGCCAGTCGTCGAGATAGTTGAGAAGACGAACACCACGCTCTCTCATGGGAGCAATGGCCGCCTCCGCGACTTTCGTGAAGTCACGGGGCGACAGGGACAGCCCGAAGGGCAGGACTTTGTACTGACATGCCCGTCCGTCGAAAGCAAAGTGTAGAAACTGCCTGTGTCGAGGGAGAATCGAGACATGAAAGTACGCGTCCTTCAGGTCGATCTCTGCAAACCAATCCTGGGACGGACGCACCTGAAGATGCGTTTCTGCGTTAACATTCTGAACGGCATCCTGTGGCGGGAACGGTTCAAGTAAGGCAGGTCCAAGATTGGCCGTAACCCGCCGCCTTTCTTGGGTACAATGAAGTACGGGCTGTAGAAC